>JAMZAV010001338.1:0-205854 GCA_024449915.1 Sweltsa coloradensis
AGTCTGGAGGGGGGGCCCTTGTATACCGGTATCTATTTTGTAGGCCTACCTGTCTGGAAAATAGCAAATTTTTGTTTTTATTGAATACTATAGGCCTAGGCCTAGGAGTAGGCCTATACTATATCTACATCTACTAGCCCAACTTACTATGGATAGTCTACTTTTATTGATTGATTTTCACATCTTATGTTAAATTACAATTTCTATAGGGCAGTGGTGTCACTAGGCCTAGGGGGTTTTGGGGGGGGAGTGCACCCCCCCAAATGCAATCCGCACCCCCCCCCCCCCCCCCAATAATGTCCTTGTTTTTCTTTTTTCCAATTAACAACCCACAGTTGTTGGCCATCCTTTAAAAGGCACAGATTTTCACCAAAATGAACTTGAAGAGAAAAGTTTTAGATTAAAAGAGAAATTGGTTATTGACTTATTGTGATGCTTTAAAAATTTAAATGCATAAATTTTCAGCAAAATGATATTGAAGAAGAATTTGTTCTGGGGAGCAAGCCCCCTGGACCCCCCACTTAGCCTTCAGCATGTAGTTAATTTTATTTGTTGAACCCCCCGGTATCAATTCCTGGATACGCCATTTGCACTAAAGCCTCCCCCCTTGCGAAGTTTTGGATTTGCCACTGCTGGATTTGCGCCCCCCCCCCCCCCCCCCAATGTCCAAACTCTAGTCACGCTCCTGCTACAGGGGCCTACCCAACTGTATATCATGGTAGGCCTACCTACAACATTTTCCTATTTTCTATTTACTGGATTTTTTAAGTTTTATAAAAGCATTAAGAGTAGCCTAGGGCCCGGTTTTTCAAGTGTGGCATAAATCCCTGATTTACTTACCATTGATTAAAACTACCGGAGATTTTAAACAGTGATTACCATGTTGTGTTTTTCAATCCACATTTCATCCACGGTTAATAAATCGGTGATAAGTGCATTGACTATCCATTGCTATAGAAAAAATGCAACTATAGAAGGCTACGCTATACTCTACAAGGCGGTGAATGAAATTGAAATGTCAGGAAAATCTAACCTAGAAAGCAGGCCTACTACTTTCAAATACGTGTTGGAACTCTAGGCACCACTCACCAGCAAAGTTTATTCAAATGAATACGTAAAATAAATGCCTAGGACTTCACGTTTAGATTGATTTTCTTGTTCAAGCCTGCTTAGATTTTATATAATATGGGCCGTTGACCTAGGCTAGGCCCAAACATGTCATTGTCAAACTATTGATACACAAAGGTCAAACTACGCCCAACTACGATTTTAAATACGTAAAAAGTGCATTAATGGAATATTCACGGTCATTATTTCTTCTCAATAGTTGAACGGAAATATTAGTGATATAGACACAACGAAACCAATAAAGGATATTTGTTTTCGACGCCGTGTAGGCCTATGGGGCCTAGGCCCATTCCAAGTTTCCTTTGTTGTTTATTGTAAATTGGCCCTTGCTCTCCGTACGTACGTAGCCTAGGTCTAGCCTAGATAAATTATCATTTGAGTTATGAAGATTGATGAGTAGGGCCTAGGGCTAGCCTAGGTTCCCCTAGGCTAGGCCTAACCAGCCAAGGCCTGAGCGTAAATTGGCCCTTGCTCAGCGTACATACGTAGTCCTAGCCTTGATAAATAATCATTGGGGATGATTGATGCGTAGGGCCTAGCCTAGGTCCCCCAGTAGGTAGGACATAGCCTAGGTCCCCCCAGGCTAGGCTCTACCACAGTAATCTACTCATAAATTGGCATAACCAGCCAAGGCCTGAGCGCAAATTGGCTTTTGCTCAGCGTACGTACGTAGGCCTAGCCTAGATAAGATAATTTATTCACGATTTGATCTGTACATGATATAAAATATGCCTGTCCCTAGGGCTTTCAAGTTCCAAGTTCAAGTTTTTATTCATCCGTAGGGCCAAGAAAGCCCTAAGCCTAGCCTAGCCTTACATGACAACTAGGGTCTAGGCCAGCTATTTGGTACTGCGCCATCACAAACATAAGTCTAGGGGCCTGCATGATGCATCCATAGGCCCCAAAATGAAATAAAATGTAGCCTGGGCCTAGGGCCTATAAGCAACCCACCGCCGTTGGGCATCTTCATGGTAGTGTGTACGAAAGTTAGGTTATGTATATGTTTATGTTTATTTATAGGGCTAATTACAAACCCTTGTTATATTGTAATAAATTATAATAATTTTCATTACCATATTTCAACAAAATGATTACGTAATACGAGCCCATTTACTTGTTTCATCCATTGAAATAAATGTTGGTTCTCAGCTACCGCCATTTTGAAAATATAAATCGCCGATATAGAAGCCAACCAACCCACCCAGGACCGGTTTAATATATCGGAGATTTTAAACACTGATTTAGCTAAATCGGTGATTGAAAAACACCTCTGCGTGCTTAAACACTGGTTAACACTTACCAGACCTTTAACCACTGTTTAAAAGTGATTGAAAAACCGGCCCATGCTGTTTCAGATAATGTTACAGTTTATTTAGACAGGGTTTTAAACAAAACGATGGCTATTGCTATAGTATGTGTAATATTAATCAAAACACGCGACATTAATATATAGAAATAAGGAATAATAACAAGAGTGAAAGAGATGTACTCAAAATCTAGAAGTGCTGTAAAGACAAGAGGTGGAATTACAGAGTGGTTTGACATTAGGAGTGGGTTAAAACAAGGAAGTGTTCTATCACCACTATTGTTCATTATTGTCATGGACAAAATCACTAGGAAAGTTGTAGAGAGAATCGGAGAAGAATGTATGAAAATGTTATTTGCAACGATCTTTTGGTGTGGAGAGAGAAAGAAGAAGAGGTGCAATCTCAAGTTGATGTGTGTGGTGGCAGGAGAATATGGTCCACAAAAGTGGCAAGAGTGAAACAATGCTGATGACACGAAATTAAGCGAAGAATGTCAGTATTCTACTAGGTGGACAGATTTTAAAGCAAGTGGAGAATTTTAATTACGTGGGGAGTATAGTAGCATGCGATGGAAGGATTCAATCAGAGATATGAAGAAGGACGCAGCGCAGCAAGCTGTTGGGCTATTCCAATCTATCCGAGATCTTATATGGAACAGAGAAGTGCCAAAAAAGTGCAAGGTTACCATCTACCAGACCTACTTTGTTCCAATACTGACATATGCAGCAGAGACTTGGAATATGACAACAGTGGATGAGAGCCTTGTGCAGGCTGAAGTTTTTGAGAAGCATTGTAGGAAAGACTAGATGGGACCGAAGCGGCGAAAATGGAATGAGGATATCTGAGATCAAGTAGGCGTGAGGAATTTAATGGAGCGAATTGGAGAGAGAAGATTAAAGTGGTTCGGACATGTCAAAAGGATGGAAGGAGTGAGATTACCGAGAAGGATGATGGAATTGGAAATTCCAGGTAGGAGACCAAGAGGCAGACCACAACAACAATGGCAGAATACCAATAGTGTGAGAAAAGATGTGGAACAGCGAGGAGGAGACTGGAATGTGGTGGAAGGAGAGGAGTGGTGGCAGGACAGAAGAAGATGGAGAGGCCTGTCTTCAATGCCGACCAACGCAGAGTTGGACGTGGCAACAGATAATGATGATGATGGATTGTATTTAAAAAATTATAAAACATGTTTTGAAATGCATACAATACTATTGAAAACATAGCTAGTACAAAATATGAGTAAAGATTGCAAGTTTACTCAATTTCCCAGCGGAATTTAGGAGAACCTTGAGCGAGCAAGATTCGATACCCCTTGGTCACTGCTATGCTTGTAATCACAGCCTGAGAAAAATGATTGGATAAAAATGACTTCTTCAAGAACAAAATACGCATTGTTGTTTAAATGAAACCTACCGTTTTTAAGCCTAATTTTCAATTTATTATTTCTTGTAGGTTTAAATCGCAAAGGATTTTGATCATTTTGCTAGCGGTTCTCAGTTAACTGCTCACGGATGTCTGTTTAAAATTTCAGCTCAATCTGTTTGGTCGTTCGGCCGTATGGCATCGAAAATACAGACATTGTCACAACGAAGGCTCGATTAAGTAGCGTTATGTCCTCATTCGCTTCGTTCACTCGTCTAATTAGGTAAATAGTTTTTATATTTATGGTATTTTGAATCAACTAGTATTGGCTTTCATTTGAAAATTATATTGTTTATTAATAGAAATTAAAATAGAAATTACAAATTAATTGTTTTAAACTCACTTCAAATAGTAAAATAAAATCTTCCTTATCGTTTATTTTTAAAAGGGACAGAATGCCTTGTTTTGTACACCCTGGGATGCGTAGTTGGGGCCTATGAAAGCAAGCTAAATAAATATAGTCCAAACAACTTACCAAGAAGATTCTCGTCCGGCTCTTGGCTCTGGACGAGCCGCGAGAGTAATTTAAACAACAAGGCGAGCACGTCCAAGTTCTCTGCGCTCCTCACGAACACCGGCAGACAACTCTGTCGTAGCAGACCCCAGATGCGGATGATGACCAACAGCTCTCTGAGGGTGTTGAGGGCCTTTGTGTCACGCAACAGCTCGTACTGGAATAGAAGAAGAGGGGACCATGAACGTTCATCAAGCAACATAACTCAGAATTGTAAGGATGTTGTAAATTCTTGGAAATAAATAAATGTTATGGAATATCCAGGGGACAGACACCTAATGAAATGACATTCGTATTTGAAAATGGGACATCAATTAGATGACCTAAACATACTGATGTACGCCTATTGATAGTATACACATTCAAGTCGCGTGATGCACGGTTAGAACATTTAAGTTGCATGTTTCGCTCACCCCCAAGGTCTTGTTGATCTGCCGTTGCTCTGGTAAACGAGCCAGCAGATTCAAGGCAAGGTCGGCCACCCACTGGATCAACTGTTGCAAACTCTGCAAGGTGCTCGGTTCTACCGTGAACTCTTTGGCTTCCAAGTGAAATAGAACTTTATCTACGTCTGTGAGAACCTCCGTCATTACAGCTGGAACAGATTAGAACAGACCCCATTCCATGATGATGAAGAAGATGGCTTGTCATGCACGCAATATTGAGTTATAGTCATGCAATAATTAATGAATGCCATTTGAAAAAACTGTTAAATAAACTGAACTTAACTGAGGTCTAATGTGACACTGGAGTAGTGTGTGTGATTGGGGAAAGAAGAAAGGAGACCAACAGCTTACCTCAAACAACATGGGCAGCTGCGTGGAATTGGCTGGTTAACAAATATATATTTACAAAACATATAGGGGCCTACACGATGTCGTATGTTTTGGCCAACGTGGCCTTGACAAAAATAGGAAAGGTTACAGATGAAAAATTGTTTTGTTATAGTAATACTGTAATAATAGTGGTTCGGACATGTCAACATGATGGGCAGAGCGAGTTTGCCGAGAAGAATGGGGTAGAAGACCAAGGGGCAGACCATGATAATTGATAACAATGGCAGAATGATAGTGCAAAGAAAGATGTGGAACAGCAAGGAGACTGGAATGTGATGAAAAGGGTAGAGTGGTGGCAGGAGAGAAGATAGAGAGGCCCATCTTCAACGCCAACTCATCGCAGAGTTGGATGTGGCAACAGATAGGCCTATTGATTACCGGGACGATGAATGGATGTCAAATTATTAGTATTTTTTTATTTTATTTAACGTCTATCCTATTCAGTAATAAAAACTGATTTACAAAGGAGGACAACTGAGCGACTGATGTATCATACTCATACCTGCCAGACTCTCTGCAGGGCCCTTATCATGGCTCGACAAGTCAGATGGTCGTAGTAGGGACTTGAAAGCCGTTGCCACCGAGTGAAGCATCAGTAAAGAGGTCAGGTCAGCTGCTTCGACTGGCCATTCACTGTTACCTACAAAACAACATTGTATTGGTCAGAAAACACTCTTGCGAGAAATGGAATTGTACGATGAAATTTGGAACAATTGAGCTGCTCGATTTTGTTATTTAAAGTGGTAGAACATCTTAGTTGAAACCAACTCCAAAGTTGGCATTTAATTATCTGAATAGATTTCACATGGGTTTCTGTAAACTACTGTAACATAAACATTTGTATTTTTACAAAGTATTTTCTTAAAATATAACATAAGTTATAACGATTAGACTTAGAGTAATACAACAAATTTTTATAGCAAATTAGAATTTAACACAGATATTTTTGGAAAGACATTTCCATCAGTTTTTGTGAAACACTTCCAACTTCATTTTTCACCAGCTGATGACAACTGCTAATTTAAATTTGTTTGTCACCTTAATCCACGACGCGTTTTGTCAAGAGTCCTGGTTCGAATCCAGGGTGAGTCATGGATTTTTGTCTCCCGAGCACTAGAGTTGGGAGGGAAGCCCGCTTACTGGTTGTGTTGACGGTGTGGCTCAGTATGAATGGTATGTGAAGTAACCTTGCTGATGATGACAACATGCATGCAGAATTTACTTCTTGCGTGGCCCTACCACAGGTTTGGTTATGTATTGTGAGTTTTGTTATGTAATTAGCTGATTTTTAGTGGCCACCATCCGCTTGATGAGTCCCTGAAGGACGAAACGCGTTGTGGATTAAGGTAACAAACAACTTAAAATTAGCTGCAGTTGTCATCAGCAGGTGAAAAGTTTTGTTGCCCACAACCCTTCAGGCTGGGCTTTATGTTCCCTATGCTTTCCCAACCTGTCAACCCTTCTCCAATCTAAACTAGCCAGTTGACCCTTTCTACACTAATTGTTCCAACTTTATTTGTTAATGTAGACCTAATTACTTACTATCTATTATTACTGACATAATATGTTCACAAGAGTTTCACAAAAGTTTGGTATAAGATTGAACAAAGCAAACGTTTTCTATGTAAAGAATCTATTGTTCTGTGGATTCTAAATGTGCAGTGTTAACATTCATCAGAATCGTATTTCACCTATAAAGTGAAGTCTTGATATTCAAGAACTGAACGTAGTGGAACTGCTGCCCGGCGGGCGACTGTCGATTGAAGCTCTCTGTGAACCTTTCGCACACGGTGTCTATCATGGACGGACGGAGCGACACGAGAAGGTCCCACCAGTCGAGTCCTGTGACCAGACAATACTCGAGCTGCGTCACGGCGTAGGGTACGGTCATCAGGCCACCGGGCTCGGTGATGGGGAGGAGGCGGTACAGGTGGAGCTGACCCTAGGAGGCAAGACAAACAGACATGTTAGATTCTCGCGGAATAGCGGAATCTAGACTGCACGAAGAGATGACCAAGAGCAAAATGTAATAAAAGGTTACCTCGCATCTGAGGATTGCAGGAGTGCTGTTTTTGAGATTGTATTTTCAAAGAAAAACATTGCGCTATATTCGGGACAATATGGTACATGTTTTATTTATTTATTTAACGTCTATACTCTATTATCCTAATCACTATTCAGTAAAAAAACTGATTCACAAAGGAGGACAACTAAATAAATCTAATTACATAGATGCAGACAACAATGAACTACAGTTAGTAAATTTTGAATAGAATTAATGTGATCATAGAACAAAAAAAGGCAACATTAACTTTGTAGTTATGAAAATGTTTATTGTTATTCCTTGAACTGAGACTTTGATTATGTTCATGTGGTTACGAAGGCAGGAAAGTGTTTAAAATGAAGTATCTTCAAATTGTGCTATATCTAGTAGGTCCTACTATTTACAATAGTTTCTACAGATAAAACTACCTGAGTGTCTGTGACCACCAGAACACCGCCTTGCCAGCTCATGTCCATGTGGGAGATGCTGGAGTTGGACTTAAACCTCTTCGAACTTGGAGCTTCATCTTGTCGCCATGACAAGCTCAGCGACGCTTGCGATATCTGGACAACACCACCGATATTAGGACACGTTGCTACTGTTCAGTCTTCAATAAAACACTATATATCAGTTCAGCTTGCAGAAACCATGCTAAAGATGGTGTGTCATAATACTGTACTTGAGAAAACAATCTTTGGATTGATTTGTGATTTGTAGATGCGCTAATGCCACAAGAAAATTAGACAAGGTGCAAAGCAAAGCAAGTCAATAAGCAAACATTTAGTGGTGGAGAATCTACAAAGTGGGGAAAGACTTTGGTAGTATGGACATATACAAAGAATGAATCAAAGAGAATGCCAAGAATAGAATTGAATTACTGTATTTACCCGAATAGAAGATGACCTCGAATTTCAGGAAGTTAAAAGTTAAAACTGGAAAAATAATATTTCAACATGGTTAACTAAGAATATTTATTGATGTAAACTATGCACGATTCATGACCATCCCTTTAAAATTAGAGTGGTAAGTATTTTGGGATCGGCCATTGTGACCTAAGAATCGATTCTAAATCGATTCCCAAGAAAAAAACTTTTATTTGTAGGCCTATGCGCCTTTATTTTGGAGATCTTATTCCATGGAGCCCGTGACTCGTGCCATTATTCCCGTGGTGCGCCCGCCCGCGCTGTACTATGCGTCTCGAAAACATCGCCTGCCAGATTCGAAAAACATCGTACTTGCTATGATTTTCTTGATATGCGAATTTAAGACAGCACCCAATTTTTTAACTATTAAAAATGGAAATAAATATCATCTTATATTCGGGTAAATACGGTATTATTGGCAGTCGGTAGGCCAAGTAGCCAGCAGTTAACGTACCTGCTTTAGAGACTCCCTGTAAAGGCAGTGTACAGTCCCATCCTTGAGCGCCACCATCACATAGCATGGGGGGGGAACTGTGGTCGTCACGGAAACCTTCGATGTTGTCACGCAAGCGACGGGCGATGGTGCGATGAAATGAGACTGGTGCTGCCAGAGCTGTCATGAAAAGCAAAAGGATTTACATCAAGTAGTTTATGAAAGGGAGCTTAACAGTCAATTTACAAGATCTTCAGGATCATTTTTCAATGTCACTAGAATATAATACTCCAGCTATCTTTAATTAGCAAGTGTTCCCTTTTAATGCCCAGAAACTGTATTAATAAATATGGCATATTTTATTACATTGAGGATTCAATTACATTTGCATAATCATCTTCACATTTTGACAGGAAACACGAGTCTACAAACAAGCTAAAATTGTAAAAATAAATAGTATTACTTAGCTGGTGAGCCCAGAAACAGAAACAATAGCAGCCTATGAACTTAAATGCACAAGGCAGTCAGTTGCAGTATGTGAAAAAGATCCAATTTGTGAATATTTGTTTAAGATTGAGTGTAGCCTACTTTGTAGGCCAATCATATCAGGTTTAATCAAACCTTTACTTCATAAAATATAATAAAAATCCAATGATATGCTTGCATTACAAATACAAAAGTCTTGATCAAACAAGTAAACAATAAACCTTTTAAACTAGGGAAACGCCAAAGTCGTTGCTAAACGAGTGAGTGAGCCTGTGTTAAGTACCCGGTATCAATCCCCATACTGGGCTAGATCCAGTCTTAGGTATAGGGGAGGAAAGGGGATGTTTCTTGATTCTCAACACTTGGCTCACTCACTCGTTTAACGACTTTGGCGTTTCCCTAGTAATTAAAAACTTATGTAGTTCAGTTGCATGATTGGTACATTTTGAATTTTCATTATCTTCGAACAAAATCAATACAAATAATGACTTGAGTTAATGAATTATCTTCTTGGAGATGGAAGAACTTTTTCAATGTTATTACTATTCGTAGCCTAGGCCTATTTATCCGAGGAGGGGATTTTTCAAATAAAACGTTACCTTCCAATTCCATTCACTGTACAGTTGACAGAATACCGGAACACTTTTCCCCTCAAATTGCAAACCGGACAAAAACACTATTTTAATGAGTCACTCGGTACACCAGTACAAGTGTTCTGACTTCTAAAACTGGTCCGTCTGGTCACCTTATTTAAACTGGAACTCACTCTGCAACAATAATTATTTAAATTGAACATTCAAAATGCGAATCGTGTTTGAAACGTATTTGCGTAAAACATTAACAAATTTCCAAGATAAAACAAAATCACCTTATTTTTATTTCCTATTTAACACCCCTCAAAAATAATATGTGGGTGTAAAAATATAAAAAAGTTCAAACTAACGGGCATCGAACCCCAACCCTTTGTGCGGTAAGCTATGCCAGACACGTCTATCTCGTCCCAATAACTGCTACTAAACAAATGCTATCGGTATTTTAAAAAATCACATTTTTATTTATTGTAGGATTAAATCGCAATGGATCTAGCTGATTTTCATAACAGTTCTCAGAAAACTCGTACCGGATGTCTGTTTAAAATTTCAGCGCAATCTGTTCAGCGGTTCGGCTGACTTTCGATGTACAGACAGACAGATAGACAGACAGACAGACACAGTGGCGGCCCGACCATACAAATTCGGGGCCATGGCCCCGCGGAAAATAGGTGGGTGGGTGGGCAGCTCAGGGTGGGTGGGGTGGGGTGGGGGTGGACGGTCGTTGTGTGGACGTAAGTAGGCCAATTAATCATTGAGTGTTTGCTATATAAATATGGGCTATAAAAGAAATAGTATCGTGCCTATGTGATGAAAACTTACTGAACAAGCCAATACTGTGTCATTTGGGAATGTAGTTTGTGATGGTTTTAAATGCACGCTCAAAAGATCGTGCCAAATAAACTGAAAAAGAGCAAGGTCTCCCAAACGCGCCCGGAGGGTATGGGTGTCCGCAAGGGTGGTGGTGGGCCAGGGGACAGGTGCTTCCAAGATCTCTAGCCAAGCTTTTAACATTTGATAGTCATATTTTCTTCGGTTTCTTCTTGAGCCAACATTTTTGTTCAATACGAAACGCATGAATTAAGACCCAACCCCAATCGAACTCAAAGACGAGACCTTCCAGACAGTATAGCGCCCACCCCACGGGACTAAGTTAGCGGCCGCTCCAGTAGCCTAGGGGCAAAGAAAGTTATTATTGAGAAAAAAATATGATAGAGATAAAAGAAAAAACACGGTAATTTGAAAGAGGGTGTCACTGTAATGGGATTTAATACAAGAAAACCATACCAATGTTTATGTATGAACCTATATATTGCTTGCGTAGACACTGGAAAAAGTGTAATACACTGATTTGTGTTAGCGCTGGGTAAGACAATTAATTAAAATAATTAAATACATTAAAGATAGAAAATTAAAACACCCCTTAAAATATAAATAACATTATTGGATAGCCTATATATGTAGACATATCCAACTATTGCTATCTCCGATGAAATAAAATAAATGTACAGGAAAATCAACTCCACTCTATTATTTATATGCATATGTTACTTTAGAATAGTTAAGTTGTGAATTAGAATATTCGTTGCATCTTTATAAATAAATAAATAAATTGTATTTAGAGTCTACTCACTCAGTTATATAACTGATTTTTCAGTGGGGGACAGTAATCAAAGCGAATAGGCCCTGACGCAATCGACGAGTGAGCGATAACCAACCAAAGATCGATATTTTTATAAAAGAAATAAAGCAATCAGTGGTATGGACAGTGCGAACAGTCGAACACCCGCGGATCAACGCCAGAATCAACAAGGCCGATTCAGAACAATCTGAATTATTATGTGCTTCGTTGCTAGGACAGCTCCAAAGTCACCGTTTACAAACTCCTAAGACACGAACTGATGGACTTAAGTCCAAATCAGAAGTTAACAATCTTCTGACTTCAGCGGGAATCGAACCCTTGACCTTCAACATTGGAAGCAGATACGCTCACACAACACCAACGAGCCACACAAATATAAATTAACATTAAAAATTGAGAAGGGTACACACTACACAGTACACACGTCGCCTATAAATATCCGGTAATGTCAGTTCGACTGCACAAAAACTACATTAATTTGATGTTGCCTTTAGCCCACTACTTTTTTTTCTAAACGCACCAAATGCACTCTAAAACATGATTTAAAAATTTTTGCCTGCGGCGCTATTATTTTCTTTTCGCCATACCCGGACAAGATTCTTGTGGACGCCCTTGCCGGTGGGTATGCTTGTTTGCCACGGCGTATCCAAGGTTACGCCTGAAAACGTATTTTAGGACACCAATATTGGGTGCAGGGGCGCCTGCAGAAGGGGTGCCTCCCCTGGCCCCGAGCAAGCAGAAGTGCTAATTTTGCCCTCTTTTGATGTGTGGATTTATTATTAACTTGTACAGTCGATTTCTTTACTGATGAACATTTGTTAAATTTAATGGTTGACAATTTTCTGCGAGGTAAGTAGCTTATTGTGTCTTTTAACTGCAATAGTTTCGTCTTGAGTTTTGAAAAGTTGTGACCGTCACAATAAAAGCTTGCAAAAGCAAAGATGTGAAAAGTCAAATGACCTCAGTGAATAAAAAAGCTATAATAACCGCCCAACTCAATGTTGAGAATCTGAAGCTTTTAACTAGAGGACAAAACAAAATCGGGGGGGGGGAATATTTTGAAGGTTTCCTTTTGATGGTTTTCTAGTTTCGAGTATCGACTGCACAAAAATTTTATAATTTTGTATTGTATTCAGCGGATCTCAGCCCAATATTTTTTGTAAAACCCATCAAACGCATTCTAAAAATCGAATTTTCAAAATTTTTGTCTGCGGCGCTATTGTTGGGAGGCTCTGCCCCCCAAGCCCCCTGAGCCTGCCCAACGAAAGTACAAACTGTAGCTTTTAACCCCCCACCAAAATTTCTGCGGCCGACCATGCGTGGGTGGGTGTAATACTATCAAGTTGGCCCCGCGGGTTTTCAGGGGTTCAAGCCGCCACTGGACAGACAGACACACAGAATCACAGAATGAGCGCCGTTCGAGTTGAATGGAGATCACTCAGTCGCTTCGCTCCCTCGTTTAAAAAATATGTTATATGTAAATAACAGTGAAAAGTCTAATGATTTGTATTTGTAACGTTTAATTTTTTATAATGTGCTTGCATATCTTACGACAGTTTTGAACGGCTCCGTCTGGGTTTGTACCGTCTTGTTTTGGAACATCTTGTGAACAGGAAGGGGTTTCTCTCGTAGTTCCCAGACCTCCACTAGGCATCCGCCGGTTTCACTGTTTGTAGCCACAACAAGAGAGTCGGCATCCTCACGTACAACAAACTTCAATTGGACAACCGTATCGTCTAGTTGGGCAAACATTTTGTGTTAAAAAAAACAAACCATCAGTTTATTACTTTTGAAGCCATCAGTTTAGGAATCAATAATCAACATGTCTGTGATTGACTGAAATTTTTTAGGTAAAATCATTAACAGCATGAGCTGTAATTTGCCTAGAGGCTACTGTTGTGTTTTATAGAGGCTCTGTCGTAAATACAGACACAATTCAATTACTAGATGTGAACTACAGAGAACTCTGTACAGTGTAAACAAAATATTGTGGCAGTTTTGTGTTATGATTTTGAGCAACAAACAGCTCTGTTAGAAGTATATACAATATTCAGCGTCTGTATAGCGAGTACGTTGGGAAATGAGCATGCCCTAGCGTGTTACCCATCAGCCATCACCAGTAGTCAAAAGTACTTCTACAACTGCACAATATTTAGGTTTCTTGCAGCACTTACATTGGGTGTCCTTGATTGGACTGGACTTGGGAAAGAAGCTGGGAAGAGCTTGAGAGACGATCAGACATTTTTCCTCGGATTGTTTAACAGATACCCGGTAGCATTGTATCGGTAGACTTGCACTGCCGGGGCTGACGGCGACCAGGAAGTGTCCATCTGTTGAAGGAAACACAACTTGGTTATTATTTAACAAAAACCACCATACCACCTAGCCTACACAGCTTAAAAACACAAGACTTCATGACACAACAACAGGAGGTTCTGACATTTGTGGCATTTTAAGGTATTATTCTTTATTTGTGCATGCATACAAATATGTATTGTCAATCAATTGTGTTCATATACTTACTCTTGCCATAGCAGATGTCAACGGCAGATAGCGTGGCCGTTTAGAGCCCAAACTGTCCACTCGTGTGATGGTTGTGGTGAACCTTGTCCTTCCCCATTTCGATACAACCACCACTCCCACCATGCCTAAAGGAAAAGCTGATTTTAATGTTTGGACAATGGAATGTAAAAATAGATACCAAGTATAGGCCCTACTGTACTTCATACTCGGTTTTGCTAAAAAAAATAATTCATCCAAGTTCTAGTGGGGGAGATTTTACCTGTTGTGCTGATGACGATGCATCCTTCCATGAGGACGGACTCCAAAATGGCGGACAGATGGGGCAAATCGTAGGGACTAAACTTTTCACTATACTGAAACACTGTCTTCTTTTCAGCAACTAAGCTAATCTGGAAAAAATAACAAAAAATGAATTCAACAAATTATTCAATTGACGGTTACGTAGTTCCGATTCTAAAAGTTTAATTCTTAAACTTTAGCTTTAACACTAGGAAAAGGTAAATAATAAGTAGGGCTAGGACTATTATAGGTAGGCCTAATTACCTAGCTAAGCACTGAAAATGTTAATAAAATTCTTTATTGAAAATATTGTTTACGAGGGATGGGGCATTTAAGTGTGGAAGTGACTTTCATCAAAAAAATATACACTTGAATACACTTTGATGCTTACAGTCTAGCCAAAAGAATACAAAAAAAGGGAATTCAGTTTAATCGTGAATGGTTTGGGGAAAATTATTCAAATTCATTACCGGTAGGCCTACTCTAATCGAGGCAAAATCCTGAATTTGTAGGCTTACAATTATTTTATAATTAGAATTAAAATAATGTAGATAGCAATTTTGACACAATAAAAAACTCTAGGATAACCTACTTTTTTGCCATGTGAAAGGAAAGCAGCCCCGAGAATGTGTTCTCCAGAGAACGTGGCGGTTCCCAGGACTATTCCAGTCATGAGATGGATCCTTGAATGTCCACAACTGAACATTTCCAGGACGAGTCGGCCAAAAGAAGTTTCTCCCTGGCAAATCCCATTCAATGCGGTATTTGAGTTTTGTTTGACATAACTCTGTAAAACATCACAACATGTTTATAACCTAACAGTTAACACAATGATAAATGTCAGTTTCATCAAAATCAAGGTTTCGTCTATAGCTACTTAAAGTATACCTAGTTTAAGATTTTAAACACAATATCGGTAGGCCTATCGTTACGTGGATATAGTAGCCTACTAGGGTATGCTTCTTTTCTGCACCGAAAGGGACAGATTGAATGCAGTGTTTTAAATACGTTATAGCCCTAAATACTTGTGACTAAAACCATGGAGTGTTGAGATCAGCCACATAAACGTGAGACCCATGTCTTTCCACTAGCATCCTCAAGGTTCGGTTGGGTTGTAAAAGCTACAATGTTCTAGGCTGAATACACCTGAACATTGTGATACTCCTTTATGTAAGCTGAAAATTAAAAAAAAAGTATTATTTTGTTTTTTATTGGCTGCACTCATGCACACAAAAACCATTGGCGATGCATTAGGAACTAGTGCAGCACTGAGCCACACTAGGTCCAAGTAAGTAAGTAAGTATTTTATTCATTGGACAACTACATGGTATCAGTATAATACAATTCTCTGTAAAGAGGGAATAGTGCAAACTGCAATGAATAATTTTAATTTTAACTCAACTAATAATGTTAATACTAGGATAAATGTACAAAAATGACAAATATAACTGAGCTAGGCTCAAACTCCTGTAATATAAAATTGGACTGATGAATAGGTAGATTCTATTACGTTACATACATTTCATGCAGAGAGATATCATTGAAGTAACTTTGGATTTAAAAATTGATTTTCATGCTGGACTTTCAAGTCTGAAATGGAGGAGTAGGTCTTGTATTGTTTGGTGCTTGGTTATATAGAGTTAAAGCTAGCTATTATGGACCTTTTGAGAATAGGGTTGAGTTTTTGGTTGGGAATGTGATATTTTAGATTTGCTTTGTAAAAATGGGATTGGACAGAGGGGTTTAGAGGAAAAAAAGGATTAGGGTAGGAACGGACAAATGTTGCTGCAGCTTGCATCAAGAGAGCGGGCCAGAGTAGGAATTCCTAGGTCTTGAAAATCTCGCTACAAAGGAGCCTGCCTGGAAACGCCAGCCATAATGCGGATTGCTCTCGTTTGGAGGTGAATATCTGATTGCATTGGGAGATGCACCCCAGAAAGTAGGCCATATGATATGAATGAGTGAACATGAGCAAAGTAAACCATTTTAAGTACGTATGTGGGGGATGAAACTATGCTGTTGAGATCCTTAAAATGAACCAACACTTTGAATTTTAGAGCCACATGGTTAATGGGCTAGACCATCTAAAGTTCTCGGGATGTTTAATCCTAGCAATTTAGGGGAGTTGGTTCTACTGATGCTTTTGTGCCATTTAAGCCAGATTAGGGACTAGAGTTGGGGATGTGAGGGGGGGAGTGAAAGAAAGGGTAGGTAGTCTTTGCTAGTGAATATGGTTAGAAGGTTGCTATGGCAGTATACCCCAGACATTTGGGAAGCTGATTGTTTACTAGGGGGCATTGACAGCAATTGAGTTTTTTGGACAGAGTTAGGAGGTTGATACATTCATTTGCACATTGCATAAGTGTGTCCTAGTCTAAGAAGTGAGCAGGTCATTAGTGAAGAGTGTAAAAGGCAAGGGGGACCTAATACTGAAGCCTTGTGGAACCCCGGCAACAAGTGTTTGGTTTGAGAAAGATATTTATGGGTGGAAAGTTTTTTTTCGTAAACTACATTTCTACAAGCCTGGGTGCGACCAGTGAAGTTAGAAGCCCACTACTGTGTCCACTCCTGTGGTTCCTAAGGTGACAGTTTGTCGAGAAGAATTACTTCTGGACAGTGCAACGGAGTTAGTGCAATATATGGCGGTTCTTCGATGGCACACATTTGATTAGATGCCATGTCTGGCACAATTTTAAATAAATTGTGTTTCAATAGGACTAAACTAGATTGCATGAGTGCAATATATGATGCAACAAAACACAGGACGTTTGAGTCTGCGTTGTTTGACTGCGTGGGCACTAAGTGCCAATATCAATGGAAAATGACATGCATGTAGAGGCTATTTAACCGTAGTACGAAAAATACGTTATACAATTTAACCGTAGACTGTATACGGTAAATTTAAGCATGCTATTTTTAACCGTCGTACTTGGGAACAGCGGTAGCGGTTAGCCGTAGAATTTAGGCCAAGGCCTAGGAAGATTTACGACTCTAAACCGAAGCACAGCACAAGTTTTGGTAGGCCTCCCTTTAAATCTATGTCTACAACTAGGGCCTAAAGATGAAATTGCTTACCACGCCAGCCTAGACGGAAACATTAGGGTGTTATTGCACCGTAAATTACAGTAGCGCAAATCTATTTGTAGGATTCAGTACTTTCGAGACTGTGGCATGTGGTTTCAGGCATAATTTATGATTACGTATATCAGATTCTCTATTGGATATAATAGGCCTTTGCTCTAGCCAGAGTGTTTTAGAATTGACTTGACCAAAAGAATCCGCATCAAAGCGGATTGCATGTGGGCATAAACATGGACTAGAATAGTCAAAATCACGTTACGCACCAAAAAGTCTAGTGCCTTAGGCCTGAAAAGGGGGGAGGGGCTTCCTTACGGGATTCATGTTGCCATCTTTCTATGCAGTCATGAAGGAAATTGAAGCAAATAAATTACAATCGCATCAAACGATGGCATGTAGACCTAAACAGGCTAGAAAGTCGAAATCGCGTTACTGCACCAAAAAGTCTAGTAACCTTAGGCCTGAAGAAGTGGGGGGGAGCTTACGGGATCAGTTGCTGTTTTTCTACGCAGTCATGAAAGGAAATTGAAGCAAATAAAATACAAAAACCTTAAACGGTTTCTATTTTAAATATATATGATTTAAAAAACCTTGTGTTGCATAATTTTGCATCAACAAACACGTAATGGCAGTCAGGTGGCAGAATCCGCCGATCCCGCGAAAAGATTCGGGATACCTTCGATTATTTCCGAAGAATCTTCGTTTTTCGCTACGGACGATTGTTATTGTTAATTTGTCCGTTAGCCTACGGTTAAATAGCCACTTTCTGCTAACATATATTATTAAATATTAATGATGTTTTCCATTGGCAGTACTCGGCAAGGCGGGGATGTCATTGTTGTCGGAACTCCATTTGAATAACATTACAAAACTAAACAAATAAACTAGGGGCCAAGGAAGATGATATTAGTCTTCAGACTAGGGTCCTAACGTGTTTTCCAAATAAGGGCTAGTCATATTTATTCAATCAAATGACTACAAAACTTCACACAATAACTTGTAGCTGGGGGGGGGAAACCACCTTGGACGTTTCAACTGGGAAACGTTTTCAGAAACACCGGAAAATGCCCAGTTTCATATAAAGTCGTAAGGGTAGTCGTAGTCGTAATGTTTTTTTTTTTTTTTTTTTTTGTTTCTATGTAGTCATGGTTGTTGTATTGTTGTTTGCTTTGTTGCAGGATGTTCGATCTCTTGATTCGCTAGTCGTAAGAATTTGTTGGTTTAGTCAAAAGAAAGATGAACATTTCAGCTTTGTTATGACAATGACTACGACTAAACCATGAAAAACAAAGCTTGTGGACCGTGTGTAACAATAAACATGTGTTCATATGTTTCCATCTGCTCTTACGACTAGGACTAGGACTACGACTACGACTTTATGTGAAATGACCAAAACTGACTAGGCCTAGGCCTAGGCCTACCACAAAAGCAATGGGATAGGCTAGGCTGGACTGACAGAATGGGTACAGAAGTTGGACTTAAATTGCTGTCGAAAAGGCCTTGGATAGTAAAAGCCTAGAAGAGAAAAAGTTGACAGTAATAGAAGAGCAAAGGAGGACTACATGATTGGTACTCCTAGACCTAGCTAGGCCTAGCTAGGACCTAGCCCAAGTAGGGCTAGGGCCTACGGGCTACCTGAGATAGTGTCAAAGAATAAAATCTCAATTGTTCTAGAGCCTAGGTCCCTCTATACTTACCAATATAAAAGTTCGAGAGGGACCTTGTGGATGGATTGTGTGTTCCTAAAATATCGCGTAAATCAAATCCATTTGAAAAAGTCTCCGCCTAAAAAGCACACTTTGAGGTTATGTCGTAAGGCCTTGCCTGCTACGAATAAAAAAAAAAACCCAATTATCACGACGCTGGGTGGCGTAGAGTAAATTACATTTAAAATGTAGCTAATCAATGTGAAAGATAAACGATAGTAAAAATGTGCCAGTATAATATGAAAAAACAACAATAATTAGGGACTACATTACAAAACTGTCAACCAAATCAACTGACAACCAAAACAACCACACAACAAGAATAATTACCACGTCAAGTTGGTGAGAAAAAATATCTATAATGTATTGTATTGATAAAAATCGATTAAACAATTGATATAATTGGTATTTTCAAATTCGTATGATTATTTTATGCTTTATTTAGCAGTTTTAATTATTTGTGTCTGATTGTGTAATGAAAAGTTACTCAACGGATTACGTTATGCAGACCGCCATGATATTAAAACCCCTATAGTAGGCACAATTATATAGGATGTCCGACAAATATTATTTGCAAACATGCGCAAGTTGGCAAACGCCGGTCGTAACGGAGAATGGAGTCGTCATAAACCGCGCTAGATTAGCTCAAAAAAAATTGGTCATTATTGCATGGTCTTACACAGTATTTTACATTTAAACACAGTTATAACAAGCAATTATCAATGTTTTCCGTGCAGACTCAAAAATCAGGTACATATTTATGGTATCTTCTGACTTGCTTCTGGTTTTCCAATGCTTTGTGTGGCCCCTTTTCGGGCCTTATGTCAATAATCAAAACCTTATTTCTTCCAAGGGTTCCTAGGAACCAAGACCATTCTTCGGACCCATTTACTGGTTCAATATTTATAGCCATTTTTAAAATGAATGTATGCCTAATCTTTGTCATTATTCGGAGGGTGTTTTACATTTCGCAATTAAACTGCGGTCCTCACGTGCAAATCCACGCAAGTCACAGGGCATCCAAATCATCAGCCCGAGAAAATTATAAGAAGCCACTCTGATGCAGATGTCAGCATATCTGTACGATAGTTTTAATGAAGTTAAGTATCCCTAGATGCTTCCGATTTAGGTCTAGGGCCTAGCCGTAGGCCTAGGCTAAGTGTTGAAACTTGGTCATGAATATTGACTCCACGATCTGTAAGGCTCAAATCGAGATACCAATCGCTATCAGACGAGCAATTTTGCCTATCATCCTGCGTTGGGGGGGAAAAGTTTTGAAAACAAGTGTTCTGTCAAGCCTCTCATTTAGTGTAAACTGGTGACTTTGGATCCGTCCTAGCAACAAAGTAGCACTCACATAATAAATTCTTAGGTTGTTCCGAATAACATTGTTGATTCTGGCACTGTCCGTGGAGGGGAATCGTGCCCTGACTGATGATCGGTGTTTCCTACGTAAAATATGGCGTTTCTAGCTGGTCATTGTTCGCTCGTCAATGACTGCGGAGGGCCTAGCCCTCCATGGCTCCATGGTTGGCTTGGTTGCTTTAAATTTAGGTGGCTAGGCCTACTGTACTCCACCGAAAACAGTGTTGACTGAGTGGGTAGACTCTAGGACTCCATGCGAAAATCAGTTTGATGAGTGGGTTAGACTCTAAATACGAATTTCTTTCTTTCTTTAATGTATGATAGCAGTAGGGAGTATCGCCTCTTCTTTGATGACTTGGGAAACGTAATTTGTGGGATAATCTCGCCTTTGGCCTAGCCTAACGGTACCTGTTTGCTGCTGGTCCAACGTTGTGTCAATGCTTTTTAATGTAGGCCTCAGGTCTAACGTAGCCTACCTCCACCAATCAGAAATAAGTTTAAAGCCATGCCTAGTGCCTAGGCCTAAGAACCCAAAGGACAAATATTTGCCTAGTCCTAACCACTTCTTCCACAGCTCCTGTATTCCCCACCCCCTCGATGAGATCGACGACAAGAACGATGTCAAAGACAACAATAATTCACAACATGGGAACCCTCCCTTTCCTTCCCTTGCCTGTGGCTGGATTTGTCCAGCAAGCACATTGTCCTCCCCAATCCCCTAGGCTAGAGTGGTGTATTAGGACTTTTCAGCTGATGCACCTTTCAACCAAAACAAACTCTAAACTCCCTCTAAATACAAATTTAAATATATGGGAGCTACCTATGTTATGCTAACATAGCACCCTTAGGCTTATAGGCCTAAAAGAGTTTAAAGAAATAATAATGAAATGTGACGTTTAGGCCCATAATCACAAAAATACTTTGAGCGACCAACTAGGGCCTACCTAAAGAGTTACCGCTTTGCCTAGAAGTGCTTTCCTGTTCCTGCCACAAATTCAACTCATATGTAGCAGGGAAAAAACAACAATAAAACAATAAATTACGGTCAAGACCACCCCCCCCCCCTTCCATTGATTACTCTTTCAGTAGCCTATTTGAATTCAAGTAGTTTAAGTTTATTTACTTTAAAGGTGATACTGCTGATGCACAATTGCCCAGTTACCTACGATAACGGGAAGACGCGTTAGTTTGCACAATAGCCCTGAAGCAAGCAGTCGGCAAGAAAGAAAAATGAATCTAGTATGTAATTAGGCTAGATTTATTTAGTTGTCCTCCTTTGAAAATCTTTTATAACTTGAATAGAATCGACGTTAAATAAATAATAAATAAATAAATAAATAAGAAGAGAAGAAGAAATAAAAAATATTTAATGTTTAAAGCATAACTAGGTCTCTAGGCCAAATTTTGTTATTCCGCATATTTTTTCTTTTCTTTTTTTCTATTTCTTACAAGTAGGCTACCCGGTAATCAATTTAGTGATAAAATCATGTACAATTTAAACCAGTCGTGGACAACTAATTCTGGTAGGCCTTATGTCTGGAACCGGAAATTAACAAAAGTTAAACTCGGCGGACGTTCCCGCTTATCGTTCGGGGGATACAGAACGTGAAGAATAGTTAGCCTTACAGGCCAATGTGTACCGGCCTCTAATTTAAGACCACACATTAAACGATACAAAACTCAGCTTCTTGAATCCAAGACAAAGAAAAATTCAATGTGTGTTGAAACAATGTTTAAAAAAAACAGGAGGCCTATCATTAATTGTTGCTCAAAATGTAAGTTTCTTTAGGTCTAATGGTTAGGTAAGAGGAGGGCCAATATTTCATTAAAGCGGTAGGGCCTATAGCCTATAGAGAGAGATGGACCATGGGAAGACAGGAAAAACTTGAGAGAGTTGGTGTCACGACAAGAGAAAAAAAATACACTTCGTTAATTTAGTAGGGGGCCTAGTTGAAGAAAATGATGTGTCGAGCTAGTCAGACCGATACTGATTCCTGGGATGCCCAAGATCAATGGGACATCCGCACTAGGCTGCAAGAGGGGCTTTACAGGTGTAGGGGGGATCATTCATGGAAGTTCCAGCGGAAAGTAGTAAGAAAGGATCTGGGTTGGTATGGTTTCTTGGAAAGGACGGTTAGGGAGTGGAATTATGACTTGTCTGGGGATGTTGTAGTTAAGGGTCTTTGAGTGAATTTAGATCGTGTTTGGGAGGGGGCAGTCATTAGGTCTGGGAGAGTAAGTGGTGACACCAGGCGCATTTGTAACCGTAAGGAATGTTATATTGTGTGTGCTAAAAAATCCCTTTACGCCTTTCCCAAATAATGGGTGTTTGAATAAAGAGTAGCTAGCAATATGATTTCTAGATTGTTTGTAATTATTTGTAGTATGTGTTAACATCTTGTAATAATTAATTACTGTTTTTCGGTTTACCAACATAGATTTTTTATTTCATCTCACTCACTTAACTTCTTGACATTGCGTGTTTTTGTATATTATTGTTATTCTTGTGTTTTTGTAATTGTTCTCTCTTGAAGTGTCTTTGATTTTAGTTTTATATTAAAGTTATTTTATGGTCTTTGACAAAGATTGGTGAAATCCAGTTGAAAAGGTCAGATAAAATAAAGACCTACGTGGTACCGAGACCATAAAACCCGAAAAATCATAGTTTTTACAAGATGTTTACATATAGGACTATAGGCCCTACCTATATAAAATATACAATACATAGGCCCAGGCAATGACTACAAAGTTTTGCGTAGCAAAGCGCTAGGACGCCTCAGTCTCCTATCCACCTTTAAACTCCTTTTCCCCCCACCCCCCCCCCCCCCCTCTTCCCCCCCCTCCCCCCCAATTAAAATCCCCCCCCTCCCTCTTCCCCCCCCCCCCCCCTCACCCCCCCCCCCCCCCCCCACCCCCCCCCCCACCCTCCATTCAACAGCGCTAGAGTAACAATTGAAGCCTCTTGAGTAGGGAAAAAACACTTCACTGCAAACATAGATACTTCATTAGTTGAATGAACTAAGATGCAGTGGATTATTTGGACGTCGTGGGGATAAAAACAAATACGTAAACAAAATGGCGGACATTTTAAGTTTTGCTTCTATGTGTGAAACGAAGAAAAATTGTCATTACTTTCATAAAACAAACCAGAAACCGTCCCGGTCCTAGGCCCAGATAAAGAAAAATGATTTATAATACAACAGTGTAGCCTTTCGTTCCATTAGGCTATAGTGACTACATCAATTAATGTAACATTACACGTTGACAAGCCCTAGGGCCTCTCATAGGCAACCCTAGACCTGCACGACCCTTGTTCAGACCACACATCCGGACAATAAAACTAGTTTTGATTACTAAAAGCCTAATGCAGATAGACCATAGTATGATAGTCACCAATTGAAGCTTTGTTAGGAAATCGGAGTAACAAAAAAAAATTTGTGAGAGATTTGCGGAAGAAAGGACGTTTTTCTTCCAAATAATATCGAGAAATCGCCATTTGCTGTTTTGATTTTACACCGTTGTTAACACAAAGGCTGTTTAAATTTAAGGTGATCGATACATTTAGACGGCCGGTGGGTTTTTTGCCATATTCAAGATAGCTTTAAAGTCATGCCCCACGGCTATACTGTGTGTCTAGCGCTTAGCTTATATTATGTCATAGGCCAGGACTAATCATTAATATTTTGCTGGTAACGTCAAGTTTCATTCAGCACCAGAGTGCATGCAATTGACTTAAATATAGGCCTTTGCACTTAATTGTGGTACAATATTGAAAATTGATCCTAACCCACTTGCACCCCCCCCCCCCCCCCCCCCCCCCACCCCCCCCCCACCCCCCCACTACAAAAATATTGTCTAATTTGTGCTATTCAGAATTTGTAAGGAGCTTCAGGCAAGACAGCCATAAAGCCCCTTGAGGCAAGGTAACCTGCTAAATATTTCATTAACTAAAAACACTTTCCTTTTAATTTGTCATACAGATGGACTGACGCATGAATTGAACAAATAGTACTTTACATATATATGCATAGCATGCGGATGCCTATAGTTAAAGAGAGTGGTGTACCCCATACCATGACTAATTAGGTAGCTACTTGGAGAAAGTAATTAAATTATAAGCCTCTAGGCTCAGTAGTAGCCTACCTATAGCCCAGGAGTTCACAAATTCACATTAAACCCAGATAAATTTGGCTAGTAAGTTAACAGCTTTTATGGACACTATAGCTTAACCCCCTCATGCTCAAAGAGATTGCGACGGAAGTTGCAGACAAAAGTGGCCAGAACTTCCTGTCAGCGATATACGTAGTTTGGGAGATCCCTGGAAACAAAATGCATGTAGAACTGTTCCAAAATTCCACAAATAATTATTTTTGTACCAATGTATGTCCAGTTAGATTAGAAAACACCACACTTTATTAAGCGGAGCGCACGCGACGCGCTTTACCATTTGACTATGCCGGAAAAAATTAGTTCAATGGTTTTGCTTTTTTTTTTTTTTGTTTGTTGTTATGTTCTCGCGATAACGTTCGAACGGAGGCTCGGATCGAGTTGAAATTTCACCATCCGCAAGCTTTGTTCTCGATGAATGCCATTAGTTTTTGTGGCAAAAATCGTTCAGTAAAGTTAAAACGTACATTAAAGTTAATCCAAAAGTTTTTTTTTCAACCAACCGGCGACAAAATCTGAGATAGCCAATCATTTTAGGAATGTCCGTCCGGTCACGAATATGTAATTTTATTTTGATCCGATAAGTAGTTTAGATGGAAATTACATTATAACAACGTAACGTTGCCATGGCAACGAAAAGGACGCGCGAAGTTTCTAATGCACTGCCAACTAGAAGTTATCAAAAATACATTCGAGAAGCAGTTCTATTATTTGTCACCAAAGGAGTTAATAGTTTTCCAAGGAGGCAAAGGTCCTCTAGATGGCGGTGGATTGAAAGTAAAGATTTAAACACGGGTTTACCCAAATACCTTGGCAATAATTAAATAAATACTGGAAACGCGAAAACGTCGTAAATTTTTAAATTTAAAAAAATGTGCAATGTGGTCTAGCTATTAGCACGTGCTCGCTTATCAAGGTCCAATGAGCGTTTCCATAGTTAAATTATGTAGGCATAGGGCTATATGTTTTAAAGTTCAGAAACGGAACGAGTTTTACATAATGGTTTTCTATAGGGCCTATAAGCTTTCAGTGTGGGGCTGGATCAAGGACTCCCCATGTTTGTCAAACAAAATAATTTGTATCTAATGAACGAGCGCGATTCATGTACAAGATCAGCAGCCTCATAAACATTTGTCCAGTGCCAAAATAGTGTAGGGTACAGTATCAGTACCCAATATTCATCTTCTTATGTCAGGCAATCAAGAACTTCTCGGAATCCCTTCGAAGAAAATTTATGCAGTGAAAATTGGAATAACAGATAACATGGGGAAATGTCATATTTGGAGCCGGCTGATCAATTGCCAACAGCGAAATGGAAACTTCAGAATCCGTAGGCAGAATTCATAGTTCTGCGGACACCTTCTTCGAGAACAATATGGCTTTCGGAGCCGCGAACTTGCTCAACCTTCGACTGGGCCCGGTGTCTGTCGTGGTCCCTCCAAACTTTTTCAGGAAGCATGCACTAGACATGTTTTTGGGAAAGACCTTCTTCATATGGTTAGTGGGAACTTGCTAGGTATTTATGTTTTTAAAGTCTGCTACCTATTGGGAACTCAAATTAAAACAACTCAGAACATTCCTAACATGATCAATGTAAAAATTAATAGGCCCTATGTTCATGAAAAGCGTCCAGTTAGTTTAACGTCTTGGACCTGTGCCTAAAGACTGCTACTGGTTAGTGGTTAGCCATATCTGCTTACAATGCAGAGGTCCAGGGTCGATTCCCACTAAAAGTCAGAAGTTTTTTTAACTTCTTGATTTGGACATTAAGTCCCATAAATTCTTATTTAAAGGGAATTTAAACACAGTGACTTTGGAGCCGTCATAGCAACGAGGCAAATAAGTTATCTGAATCGGCCTTGTTGATTCGGCGTTGATCCGGGGTGTTCGTACTGTCTATACCACTGATTGTATATTTCCTATTAAAAAATATCGATCTTTTTGTTGGTTATGCTCATCGTCGATTGTGTCGGGGCCTACAGGGTTGCTTAGTCGCTAACTGGTTTACTGTCCCATGAAAATCAGTTATATGGCTGAGGGGTAGACTTAAATACGAATTTATTTATTATACCTCAAAATAAATAAGTTGGCGTTAAGTTTTTTTATACCATGATTTATACTGGTAGTTTATTTTGTAGGTAGGATCTATTCCCTTGTATGATGATATGACATGACTGAAGTAATTTGACTACAGATATCCAGGTGCGAGGTTTCAAGACTATTTCGCAAGTTTCTGCTGAAAAAGTCGTAAACCAACGTTCTTCACTCGCTAAGAGATACGTTTGGTGTTCCTGTTTCGAATACCAGCGACGGTGCGCTCCTGGGCAGGCTCATCAGTTGGGCAGCATACCAGTGATGTTGAGGCAGAAAAGCTTACGGGTAAGTGCTTATTAATTTGGACTGGAAGAAGTCCAAATATGGTTCTCAGTTTCCATCGCTAATTAATAAATTAGCTCTTACCTATTCATCATGGAACAAATCAGAAATTATTATTATGGAGAAAACGATTCATAGTTGGTAACTAGTGTCCTAATGTAATAGATGTGCGCATTTTCATAAGATATTCAGAGCAATTTCCATGTATAAGCCTATTAGTATCTTATAGGCCTATATTCAAAGTCCTACACGTATTTTAAAGTTTATAACATTTTATGTTTCATTAACGTTATCCGCACCACAGACAACAATGCGATCAAATGCCCGCAGTGCGATCATGTCACTTGTTTACGATAATTTTTATCCGAGAACGCAAGAGTTTTTCGATCCCGGATGTCGTTCAGCGCGATTGACTGTCAGGCTAACTTTGTACATACACGAGAGCTAAATGATCGTCCGCATTATCACTCGCCTTGGACCTAGGTGACAAAACGCGAACGGTGTGAAAAATCTGTGAAAAGGGTGTAATAAATCCCTTCCGAAGAATGTTTCAGCGATCTTTTCAGACTGGCATGTTTTTAGATTCACTAGACCCCAGCCTTGCCTCAAGAAAATAGGATGTTTCCTCAAACCTATGTCAATATATTTATTCACTTAGCTACAAGCTGCTTTAAAACATCTCAAAAGGGAATTTATTTACATGGTATTTAATACATTTTATTTATGTCGCATCTTCATCGAGTAATGTCATTCACATAAAACAAATGACAGCGAAGCACAAAACAAACAAGAAACACAGCCTGCTGAATTTTAAGTTTCTTTGTTAACAATCCATGGTTCAATATACAGCCACACAGACTACGGTATTTGAACAATTTTTCCGACACTGTCAACTCTCTAATCATTGGTCGTTATTCATTTCAGCGGCGTCGGAAGTGACGTGTTGACGACACTGTGAACGACGAGACATCTCTAGCAATCGAAAGCTCCATGATTGCCCCGCATTGATTTGATCGTTCGGCGAACGATGATATCTAGGCAAGTTACACCATGGTGTTAAATAGTAATGTTTACTGGAGGGGCAGGGTGTGGTGGCAGTGTACGAAGATAGCAAACCACGTCGCGCAGGCAACAGTCGGACATAATTTGTTGTTTAATTAGGACAGTTGACGCACAAGTTTCGTGGTTAGGTTAGGCCTAGTGTAGTAGTTAGTAGATTCTTAGTAGTAAGTAAGAATTTTGTACTTATATACATGTGTAAATCATCATTAGTGGGCCTAATCGTGTAAATGTATGGCCTCAGACATAGGATTATTCTAACGGCAGGTCTATTCCACGTACCACGATCTTTAGACTTAGGCCTAGAAGTATGTAAAGTTCCATGGCAAAAATGACAAGCCAAGGTGTAGGAGTAGGCCTCAGCATTGTCTACCTACAAAAGGAAGAAAAACCTAAAAGTGGAGGTGGATCAAACCGCTTTTTTGGTCACAGTGGTTTGTGCAATAATAACTCTAAAAGGGACCCAATGACAAAGTAAAACCACTTTAACCCCATTCCCACAAACGTCACGTCAAACGTGTCACACCCACCGTCTAAAGGTAACAATCAACGACAGACGAAACAAATATGGCCGCCAGTCGAGGAAACGGAAAAACATATCGATATCGAAGAAGGCCAATCCCATTAGAGCTAGAACTCCGTCCCCTCAAACTCCCTGGTACATGATCGCACTGCAGGTAGGCCTAAAAGCATTATTATAAATTTTTAGGAGGGATACACGTGCCTTATTTTTATCATCCTATATGGCACTCGATGATTTTACGATAATTCTTTCCACAGGCACAAGAGTTGCAAGATAAGCAATAATAACCTATAATATTACTTTCCGTATTGATTGGTTTTAGACAAAAAAAAAAAAAAAAAAAAAAAAAAACAAAAAAAAAAAAAAAAAAAAAAACAAAAAAAAAAAAAAAAAAAAAAAAAAAAAAAAAAAAAAAAAAAAAACAAAAAAAAAAACTATGGTATCAGCTGAGTCTATGACTATTGAAGAGCAACAGAGAATCAAGATCGCATTTGATGAAGGCTACATTGCAGCAACGGTACAAAGACACCAGGCGTACATTAAATTGCCACCTGTGACTCAAGGATAATACAACAGCTGCTCACCATATACTCCTTCTTAGCAATATTAATCTCCGTCATGGGTAAGCAAAGCACGGAAAAGAGTTGCGGTGGCATACTTTCTTTACTTTTTTGATTGAAGATGCTAGTCGAATTGGTCTGTTTTTACATTCCAACAAAGTAGGACAATCTCCTAATTACCTTATTGATTGAAATGTGTACACTTTTAGATGTCAGCTCGTGTACATACTCATGTGCGATTTGAGTAGTCTTTTATAAAACGCCTATTTATTATAGCATTACGTAGGCCTATGGGTTATGACTTATTTTTTAATATTTTCCAGTTTTTGTACAAAAGTAGGTCTATGTTTTAGCTGTACAAGAGGCTACAAGCAGGGAGTAGGCTGCAGTTTATGATAAATAATTTAACAGCTTACCTTCAAAAAGTGATAGTGGCTGCTGAATTTGTAATAAATAGTGACATAAAAAATAATGTTTAAATATTTAAATTTGTAATATATTTATATCTCTATTTATCAAGAAATTCAGCAGCCACCATCACTTTTCGAAGGTAAGCTTTTAGATCCTATCTTACACCAGCTGATTAGCATTCTATCAACATAACCGATACGCAATAAATAATCTAATATTAAATATTTTTGCTAAGCCACATTGGCACTTCAAATTGTAGCCTAGTTTTGTGGTGTGTAATTGAAAATTTTGTTGCGTTTTTGCATTGCAAAATGCAACTTAACACCATTGTTTTAAATTTTGGTAGCAGTGGTTAGTGGTTCCCACTGAAAACCAACTGGGCAATAAATATTATGCCTAATCAATTTGTCTGAACATTTTCCTTAAAATGTACATTCAATATTCATGCTACTATTCTTGTTGCTTCTAGCAAGTGCCAGTGGCTCAATGTTCAGAATCCAGCTTGGGAATCAAGTTGAAGTTGACCCGGAAGAAATACACGTCACATTTGATGATGTCAAGGGTGTAAGTTTAAAGATAATTACTAATTAGTCTAATTACTAATTAATTAGATAGCCATAGTAATATTTATTTATTTCATTAATTTTAATTAATATTTCACTCGCTAGTAATTATATAATTAATTATGTACGAGGGTATTATAAAAGTTAACATTTAGTATAGGCCTACCTACCACATATTATTTATTTATTACTTGTGGTAGTACTTGACTAGTAGGGCCTACTTCCACTGGTAGGGCCTACATTTACATTATTTTTTCTACAAAGTATGTTTTCAAGATGGCTACTATTCTTAGGTAATATTAACCACCTCAAATTAGTTGAAGATTGATAGGTTGGGAGGAAGATCAATAGGCCCTAGTTTATCTTGCCCAAAAATGAATCTAATTGTTGATTTATGATTACTGAGTGATTAGGTACCCACGTACCATCTTTTGACCAGATATTGCATTTGGAATTTGAAATGAAAATATGTATTTTTGCTGATTGGTGTGATGGATTTGGAGGGTTAATTATGTTGATGGGCAAATGAGTATTGTACCAGTGGAAATAAAGTAAGAATAAATAATAAATATTTTTTTAGTGGAAATTTTAATAAATAATAATAAATTTTATTTAGAGTCTGCCCACTCAGTTATATAACTGATTTTCAGTGGGGGACTTTAAATCAAAGCGACCAAGCCAACCCTGCAGGCCCCGACGCAATCGACGAGTGAGCGATAACCAACCAAAGATCGATATTTTTAATAGGAAATATAGCAATCAGTGGTATGGACAGTGCGAACACCCGCGAATCAACGCCAGAATCAACAAGGCCGATTCAGAACAACTCTGAAATTTATTATGTGCTTCGTTGCTAGGACGGCTCCAAAGTCACCGTTTACAAACTCCTAAGACAAGAACTGATGGACTTAAGTCCAAATCAGAAGTTAAAAAACTTCTGACTTTGACGGGAATCGAACCCTGGACCTTCTGCATTGGAAGCAGATACGCTAACCACAAGTACGGTTTCCAGTACGGTTATTTTCCATTTATTTTACCCGGGAATACCTATTTAATTTCCAAGCGGTCAAAAGTTTAGCGAAACTAAATACACTTGTGCTTGTAGCTTTGAAAGTTATCAACCAATTTACTTAAAATTTTCAGGATAGGTTTACAATAAAGAAGTTATCAATTTAAAAATATAACATGTCTGTATAATTATTATCGCGAATCCAATCCCAGCCATTATTTACGCCTAGGCCTACGCCTACGCCGGCGCCGTCATGATAAGAAACTCCTGAATCACTTGAATCAACATCATCTGTCAGAATCTCTCATTTCATTTGATCTAGAACTATTATTAGAAATAGAAACATTATCATCGTTGTCAGAATCGCTGTAGTCACTCTCAAAAAGAATATTGTTAACAACATCAACAGTCAACTTCGGTCGCTTAGCAGCCATGACGGAACGATTGACGGCCGGCGTGTTTACAAAACAAACTCGGATGTTTTTCATCGATGTATCAATGCGCGTTACAGGCGCCGGTAATGCAGTCGCCTCGATATTCTTACGCGCGGAACCTTCTGCTATCTAGCGGTAAAGATTTGAACTCGATAGGACTGCTGGTACCGGAGATATGGCGGGTTATTTGAACTCGCGCACCAACGACGTCCCCGGGACGTCGTTGTACGGAGCGTCACGGCCATCTATCACGTCCCAGAGGCGTTGTTGTACTGGAAAGGGTTAACAAAATCACCCTCCCTGAGTTGTTTGCCTGCAGGCGGACGAAGCGAAACAGGAACTGAAGGACGTGGTTGAGTTCCTGAAGAACCCGGACAAGTTCTCCACTCTGGGGGGGAAGCTGCCGAAGGGGGTGTTACTGGTGGGGCCTCCCGGGACCGGGAAGACGCTCCTCGCTAGGGCGGTGGCCGGAGAGGCGGGGGTGCCTTTCTTCCACGCCGCCGGACCAGAGTTCGACGAGATCCTAGTTGGTCAGGGAGCCAGGAGGGTCCGGGATCTGTTCAGTAAGTGCTCTGCTGTTTAGATATACGTATTTTATAACCAACCAACAAGGCATTAGATTAAAGTTAACACTAGGTAAAAAATGCTTTAAGCCTACCCAAAATCTAAATTGGCCTACTAAGATGAATAAAAGTACATAAATAATTACAATAATACTGTACCAAAGATACGAGTTATGATATTCAACTGCGTGACCTTGTCAAAATTAGCTGAACTTGCGTGGGCCTAAAACATGCAAGCGATTGTTTGTACTATATAATGTGGTGCATTGATGGATGTTTTACTACGTAACCCACAGCAATAACTTTCAAATTAACTAAGTCACTCATCATAAGTCATAATGATCCATCTCAATATTATTCTATTTTAGTTTTACATATATTAGGGGTGTGCGAATATTCGAGAATAATTTACTATTCGTATTCGATTCGAAACTCGAATAGTAACTATTCGAATTTCCGAAGTATTCGAATTCCCGAAGTATTCGATTTGAAATTCCCGCCAGTAGGCCTATGCAGAAAACTACATTACCGATCGACGCACCCTATCGTCAACTCCGCGCAACGTGTTTCAGCGGTCGTACCAACCAAACCAAAGCTGTACCAACTTCGACAAACAACAGCATCTGATGTCACCGTTGTCACGACGTCGTTGAACGTAAGAAATTACTCCGAAAACGTGATGCAAACCTCATCTTTCTTGCGAAAAAGTTCTAAACATAGTCTTTTTTCGGGTAAATGCTCATGTAAAAACCCGCATAGGGCTCTCGTGCTTACAGATTACGAAGAAGAAGCGGGCCTTGAGCCCGAAACGGACATAGGCCTAGGCCTAGCCTAGCCCTACCCGCTTCAAAGTCTAGGCCCTAGCCTAGGCCTAGCCTACGGCAAAAAAATGCGATTTGGTACTTTTTCAACCCAAAAAGAACGAAGCCGAATGTATGCATTGGATTGCAAAAAAAAATTAAAAACCCCCAAAGGTCAGAACAACAAACATTGTTTTTAATTCCCTGTGCTTTGCACAATGCTAGGCATAGGGCCTAGGCCCCTAGCCTACCTAGGCTAGCCTAGGCTAGCCTACCTAGGACCTAGGCCCTAGGCTAGCCTACCTAGGCCTAGGCCCTAGGCTAGCCTAGTGCTAGGGGCTAGCCATTGAATTTTGCCAAGGCTAGCCTAGGGTAGACCTAGGCCCTAGGACCAAAGATCCTATTATTAATTAATAATATTAATATTAATAGCCATAATAAATAAAACTTAAAAACAACTAAATGTTTATTTTTATGTCTGCGCACTGTTTTGACAACTATTCGATATTCGACTTCGATATTCGACTTTTTTATTGTGTACTATTCGATATTCGTATTCGAACTCAAAAATCACTATTCGCACACCCCTAACATATATACATCTTGACCCCTTTTCCAACATTAAATCGGGTTGGGGGGAGCAGTATCACACTACTCCGTTTCTTGGGCTAGCCCGCTAACATCTTCGTTGTCGGCTAGCCAGGCCTGACACAACCACGTCCCCAGCTTCTTCCTCACTCGCCTCCTCCACCACCATAGGTCTGTTTAATAGCTCCCTCCATCTCTCTCGGTTTTCCCACAGTCTTCCTGCTTCCATGCCATTCCTCTCTTCTCAACACTGTCCACTTATCTCTCGGTCTGCCCACTTTCTTCTTAAACCATTCTTGTTTTTCAAACTCTCTTCTTGGTATCCTAGCCGGATCCATTCTTTTCATATGCCAAAACCAACGTAGACGTTCTCTCTCCAACCTTATTTGCACACTTACAACACCTAGTTTTTCCCTTATAAACTAGTACTACTCCTGATCCTGTTGTTTTTTGTCACCCCCAGTCCAGTACACTCAAGAATTTCATTTCTGCTGCCACCTGCCACAATCCGGCTTTTTTTTCTATTTTTTTATTTTATTTTATGTAGAAAAGCCTTCCACATTGATCACTCAAATACACATCTTAAGAAGGAAGGAGCATTTGAATTTGTCTAGGTTCTAATGTTTTGGAATCAATGTCAACCCCAAGTACCGGTATGTAATGTATTTAATCTAATGTCAAGCTAGCACTTTCAACTTATATCACAATTAAATGTGTTGTATGTTCTTATTTATGCAGAGGCAGCCAAAGAACGAGCACCATGTGTAATATTCATTGACGAAATCGACTCTGTCGGAGCTAAACGTACAAACTCGGTTTTACATCCGTATGCCAACCAAACGATCAATCAGCTTCTTTCTGAAATGGATGGGTAAGACAGTTTTTCTTTATTTCTACTTCTAACCTTCTATTAATTAGAGCTGCTAGCTAGAAGAAGAGACATCTGGTTATGCCCCTAAATAAACTATTTGTAGAATTTAGTGTGTATAGCTAGGCTCTATAGGTCAAAACTCCAGCCATTCAACAAAATAGACAAAATTGTCTAGGCCTAAGCGAATTAAATTATTTTGAGTCGCTATTAAAAGCTAAAAATATTACTATTCTTCATATGCTGGAAAGATTGATAGGAGGCTAGGAGCCAACAGCTTACCTTGAAAGAGTTCAGCGGCTGTGTAGAGTTGAAGGTCACATAAATAAATATATACTCAAATAACATTACGACAAAACGTTTCAGCTTGAACAGCCTTGTTCACCCGTCGGAGTTGAGAGAGTTACTGACTAAATAAATGGCTACTATTTACAAATATGTACAAGAGGCGCTGTTGGCGGTGGAAAGGGGAACTAAGGAAGGTCAGCCATGTAAGGTAGTTCTCAGTTTCCCCTCAGGACCCCAAGGTTAGCAAGGTTGGGAGGCTCACGGGAGCTGGTGACCATTTGGTGGCCAATTCCCATTTCCTGAGTTCTCCTTCAATGCAGTCAGTAGGCCTACAGTAGGCCATCGTACAGTGGTAGTGATCATCATCTATCGGCGATCGCCATTTCCTGTTCAGCTTGGGTTTGCAAGGCATTAGTAGCCTAAAAACCTGCTATTTAGTCTCGCCTTTTTGTTGTTTTTACCTGTATCAAACATCAAATAAAGACATACTTTTTCCCCCTTCCTCTGACAATGACGACCATGACAACCACGACGTTAGAACCCTCCCCTTGCCTGTGGCTGGTTCTGACCAGTACGGTGGTGTCCTCCCCTCCCCATATCTAGGGATGCAAATTTTCCGGAAATTTTGAGAGCTTGGAAAAAAACCGTAAATTTCCGTGTTTTTTTTCCGAAAAAAAAAGAAATTTTGGGAAAATTTGATTTTTGTCTCCCTATGGTATGAATTTTCATAAATTTAATTTTTTATATTTTTCATTAGGTCTTAAGTTAAATTTAGTAACAGTCATAAATCATAATAGTGGAACTATGAACCTAGGACCTCCTACCTAGAGGCTTTAGTGCCAGTTGTGATTATTATTAAGCTTCTCTTAATATTGTTTATTTAATGTTATTTAAACTTAAAAAAGTTTAATTGTGTATGTACAACCACTTTGTCCACTAGTGGCCATGGTTTACGTGAAAGTGATGATGGAAGTGCATCGGACTCTGACACAGTAACAGTCACGGATACAGACTAACTTTTTTCTACATTTTAAAGTAATTATTTACTACAATTAAAATTAAAAAAGTCCGCCCCAACCGGGATTCGAACCCTTTTTTTTAAATTTCTGAATTGTAGTAAATAATAACAATTACATCTACTTGAGTGTATGTATCGCTAGTCGCTACTAACCAAATCTAGACATTTTAAAGTGTTTTTAAGTTTATCATCGGGTAATGTGAATTGTGGACCACTGCCTCTAGGTTAAGTAAACCTAGCCTAAAGATTTGATTTGATTTATTACAATTATTCAATTACATTTTAGATGGTGCAACACGTTATGTGCCTTGTAACACTAGCATTAGACACTGAATTAGATGGTTCAATGTTTTGTTCAAAATTCATTGAATTCAAGGACAAAATATGGTCATGGTGAAGGAGGTATTGTATTTTATTATCATTGCACATTTTGATTGTGTTTGTCCTTAAATTCAATGGATCTTTACGAAACATTGAAACGTCTAATTCAGGCTCAGGCTGCCTGAGTCAGGCTGCAGGCATCATATTATTCATAATCATAACTCATAAGCAAAATCATCACTCAAGTGGATCCACATTCTAGTATAGCCCCTAGTATATTCTATTCTTATTATTATTATTGTTCTATTGTGCTAAAATGCATATGTTTCATACAAATAATGTTTTTTAAATTTAATTTGAATAAAAATAATAAAATTGACAATTTCCCAAAAAAGCCTTTTTTCCGCACCTCAAAGAAAAAAAGGAAAAAAACACAGTTTTTTTTACAAAAAATCCGTTTTTTTTCCGAGCCTTTACATCCCTACCCATATCCCCTAGGCTAGAGTGGTTCATTATGGCATGACGGTTGATGTGCTTTTTATTTTCTTCTCTTCCCTATTTGTGCAGGTTCCACCAGAACGAGGGTGTGATTGTCCTGGGTGCGACCAACCGCCGCGAAGACTTGGACAAGGCGTTACTCCGTCCGGGACGCTTTGACGTCGAGGTGAATGTTCCCACGCCAGACTACACGGGACGCAAGGAGATTCTCGACCTTTACCTCGGCCGGGTGCAGAGCAAGAACATAGACATTGAGCATCTGGCACGCGGGACCACAGGGTTCACTGGCGCAGACCTGGAGAGCATGGTAAGTCCATATCATTCTCTTCATCACCATTATCCATGGCCGTTTCCTGCTTCTGGCAGGGTCAGCTTGGGTTTAGCAACAAAATTTTTCCACTTCTTTCTATCCTCCCACAATCGTATCTCTTCCACATCTTCCCAGCTTTCTCCTCTTGCCTCCAAGTCTCCTGTATGAATATGATGTCCTTCCATCTCTTCCTTGGTCTACCCCGTCTTCTTCTTCCTTCTTCAATCCTTCTTTCATACATTTTCTTGGGCATCCTATTTTCCCCCATTTGTTTCATATGTCCATACCATCTCAACCTTGTCCTTCCTATTCTTCCTATTCCTATCCTATAATGGTGTGTGAAGTAACCTTGCTGATAATGACAACATGCATGCAGAATTTACTTCTTGCGTGGCCCTACCACAGGTTTGGTTATGTGTTGTGAGTTTTGTTTGCATGTAGTTAGCTGATTTTTAGTGGCCACCATCCGCCTGATGAGTCCCAGAAGGACGAAACGTGTCGTGGATTAAGGTAACAAACAACTTTAAATTAGCTGCAGTTGTCATCAGCAGGTGAAAAGTTTTGTCGCCCCCAACCCTTCAGGCTGGGTTTTGTTCTTTATGTTCTCTATGCTTTCCCAACCTGTCAACCTTCTCCAATCATACTACTTGTCCTTCCTATTCTGTCACTTAACTTTTCTACACCTAGCAGTTCTCTAATGTCCGTGTTTCTTATTCTATCTCTTCTCGTCTTGCCCACTGTGCTCCTCAGGAATCTCATCTCTGCCGCCTGTATCTGACTCTCCTCTCGATCTATTATATATATGCTAGGTTTTATATTATTATCTATTAAAACCATCTACCAGTTCAATTTAAAACAATAAACAATCCAACTTTCTTCAAGTGCTTTTTAAAACAGTTTTGTTGACCCACTCTATACAGTCTTAAAAATTACTTAACTTTCTCAGGTCGCCAACATTTCTGTGTTAACTAACTTTTTTTTAAATTAATATTTCCAGATAGGATAGGATTTATTTACTATCATTCACATTATCTTAGCTTGGGAATTCAGTCACACATGCATATACAGTATGCCTCTATATTATGTTTATTATCCAATGTTCTGTTTTTCTCAATATCCATTTGATTGTAGCCTAATCCAGTGACTACCGTAATAAAACCATACAATCAAGGCTCGAATAACGTGGGCCTATACCGCCTTGTGTGTAAGGGCCTTGAACACTCAAACCTAAATTTTGTTTTCCTTCAATTTAAACAAATATTAAACCACCCAACTCCCAAGACATAACTTATTTTCAAAGTTCTAGAACAAGACTGTTCTTTGTTTATGTTAACTTTTTCTTTAACCACCAAAACAGATCATTCATATTTTCTCATTGTCATATAACTAGGGACCATCACTTTTCGCGAACGGTTTATTCACGAAAATAGGTAATTTATCATATAAAGTAAAAATTTCAACTAGGTTTGATCACTGGTGCTTTTAAGGTTAGTTTAACGCTCCCGAATTTTCGCGAATTCAGATTATTTCCTCGTTTTAACCGCGAATTATGATGATTCTCATTAAAAACGCGAATTTAAGTAGCGAAAATCAATATAAAACTCAACTTTATCCAAAACGGCAATTTCTTAGTAGGTCTAGGCCTAGCCGTCATCGAAAATACGAGAAAATCCATAAATCGCTCGATTTTGCTATTTCGAAGTTGGCTAACCTGTAGCAAGTATTTAATTTGCATTGCTGCCAGCCGTCGAAAAACGTGCTTATAGTGGGTCCACACTTTTCTGGTCTTCGACGTAATTGATGTACATTTTGACAGAAACTTACAAGGCAGTGTAGCTACTTTTCTGGTCTTCGACGTAAATGATATAAATTTTCATGGCGGTGGAAAGCCTGACGCAAGACAGTGTTTAGCCCTGTTTAGCCTCAGTTTAGCCTAACTTCTTCCTGCTTCTTCCCGTGTTGTTCATGGCCGTTTTGGGCGTTTATTTCTGCTCAATTCTTTTGTGCACGATGCCAAAAGTCGTCACTATATTTACACGTGCCGATGAGTATGAGAAGGAAGGTTTCTTTGTTTTTGACAGAATAAAAAAGATCGTCGCCTACCCTAACCTAACTCCACAGAATAGGCCTAGGGCTAGCAAGTTTTTATAACGCCATCTAACCTAGGACCAGGCAAGTGCATCCATACTAAACTGGGCCTAGGTAGGCCTACGAATAGGTTTAGGCTGGGCCTAGGCTAGGCCTAGCCAAGTTTTCTCATCTAGGCCTAGCTTAGTTTTCCAAAGCTATCTAGTAGGCCCTGGGCCTAGGCCTAGCTAAGTATGTCTTTTGAAAATAATTCAAAATGAACGTAAAAGCATGGTCAAAGTACTGAAAATCTATTAGGCGTAGGCCTATGAATTTATGTAATTTTATACAATAAATAAAATTTGAATTTTACCTTTTTCAATGTGTACATTTTTATTTTTATTTACCGCTTTTAAATAGCGAAAATGTTGCACTTTTATGTTTGATGACGAAATAATATACTCCTTTTTAAACATTTTATATGACGAATTCTCCCAACTTTATTTACCACTAAATTTGGTCCCTATATATAACATTGTTTTCAGGTAAACCAGGCTGCGTTGAGGGCGGCCATTGATGGCGCTGACTCTGTTTCTATGAAGTACCTGGAGAATGCAAGGGATAAAGTGCTCATGGGTGAGTTATGTACCGTAATTATTAAAAGAAATCTATTAGGCCTCCCTACATTAATATTGTTTCTTGTCAGTAGTACATGTAGACGAGTTTGTGATAGTTTGAATTGAGCATTTAAGGATGAATAAACCAGTGGTTTGGGTGACTACATTCCACGAGAGTCCTGCAAGACAACTTGTACTAATTAATTAGGCCTAGGTGTGGTTTCTGGAGTTCATGTCAGGTATAGGTTCAGGCAGTGCCATAGTAAGCTGCATCTGGTTTCTGGTTGGGTAGTAGGCCTAGTCCAAGAATTCTGCATTTGTGAGAATATAGGCCGCACTTATATTTAAAAATTGCAAGCTCAAAAAGTGGGGTGCTGCTATTATGTGAATCCATTTCTTGATGGTATCTTATATAGTTTTGTTTATAGTACTCTTTACAATTTTAGTGGTCTTCTTCTTCTTTTCATATGCCAACAATTGACATTATTCATGTCATCATGTGTTTTCTAGTTAGCCAGTAGAGATAGGACTCCTGTTCGCTCCGATCCATGCCATTTGGCATTTTGTCGCGTTCAAGCTTTATATATGTACATTGAAAAAGATGTTTCCTGTCTTGTTCCCCAGCTCCACACATCCGACAGACACTAGATTCAAAAATTCCAAATCTATGGAGGTGCTTTCCGAGTAGGTCGTGACCTGTTTGAAGCGGGAATCGAGCTGTCTCTATTTTTCTACTGTAGCACTTACGTTTACCAGTCGGCTTCATTCTAGTGTAATCTTCCCACAGTTTATTCTGCCCCCTCTCTTGCCATTCCTTACGAACTGCTTTGTCTGTCGACGCATGCAGGTGAGATTTGAGAGATTTATGTGTGACAGTTTTGTACTTTCTTGTTGCTTTTTGCTACCTTGTTTGGCTAGGTAGTCGGCCTTCTCATTACCATATATGCCACAGTGGGCCGGTATCCATTGTAGCAAAATTTTGTTCCCATCACTGACTACGTATATCACGCACGCCAAAGCGCCTTGGTTGAAATCGCCTTCAACGAATTCGATTTGGGATCCGCCCATATATCACGCCACTACAAAGCGCGTTCTTTCAAGTCGGTTGCAGATCGGTTGCAGACAAGGTCCACTGGATTTCCGCTAGGCGACGTTCGACATTAACATGAGTTGGCGGTGTGTTTCAAAACGGAAATATACATATGGCTGTGGATGCGCACGCACAACACGAAGATATCGCGAAGCTGCACGAAGCCGCACGAAGTCGCTTTGAAGTGTATACCACGTAAGGTCAAGGCGATTCGGTTCCCTCCAAGTCGATTCTAAAAGCGAGTTGAACGGAAGCGCTTCGAGACAAATTCAACGCATATATCACTGTCTGCAATCGGCTGGAACCAAGGCGATTTCAACCATGGCGCTTTGAACGTGCGTGATATACGTAGTCATTCATGAGTCGTAGAATCTGTAGTTTACATTGTCTAATTTCGGGTTCTGTTTCCTCCCTATTTGCAATGGCTGCAATGGCAGTCTTGGAGTCGGATAGGATCACAATTTTCCGGTTTTCAGATTTTGATAGTTTCAATAGTGCTTCAACTATTGCTCGGATTTCTCCATCATAATTGCTTACATTAGCACCAGCTGGGTAGGACCGTAGGAAGCCTCAAATTCTCGGCTGTATATCCCTGCGCCCGCATTTCCTTCCCCTGGGGATGCTGATCCATCTGTATACAGATGTAGCCATTCATTTTCTGGGTATTTCTGGCAAATGTATGCCAATGTCAATTTCTTTAATTGAACCAATGAGTGGTTGTTTTTCTTACCGTCGATGTCAGGTATTGTCAATGCATGTGGGATTTCTAACAATGCAACATTTATGTTTGGTGGTAGGAGGTCTTGTCTATTGTTAATTGCCTCATTCCCAATTAAATGCTCATTTATTTGTCGAGCCTTCGTTATGAATGTTACATGGGTTTTATGTTTTTCACATAGTTCTGTGGAAGTCATAATGAATACATTATTCGAGTAAGCTAATAATAACATTTATTGAGTTTCACATTGAAAGGACTACAGAGAAAACACATCTGCTTTCCAAACCAGCAGTTGAGAGAGTTAGACCTTCATTTGTCTTTTAGCTCAACAATGATCTAACATAACAATTGGCTGGTGGTTGGAAGTCACAGCCTTCTAAATAAGTAAAATGTCAGGTTGTACAATTAGTAGATAAAGTAGGTCACTACAGTTCTTTATCCCAGTAGTTCTGATCCAGTTTTACCAGTTTTTCATATAGGATCCCTGCAGCTTCATTCTGTCTGGCCTCTAGGGGTGGAATATTGGCCTTTGCTTCCATAGCTACTATAGGTGTGGTTTTAACACCTCCAGTAACTATTCTGAGTGCAGAATTTTGGACCCTATTTAGAGATTGTAGTGCATTTTTAGGGGCTTTTATTATTATATAGTGGTCAAAATAGGCGTGTGGCAATTACTCGATCGGTGACCTATAATATATATATAGGTGGCCTCGGTGGCCTATAATCTAATAAGTACGGCAATCTAATAGGCCTAGGATTAAATGTGGAAGACAACAAGTGCCGAGACCAAGTAGTAAGCTATTGAGTTCCCTAGAAATATACCCCTCTCTTAGCATTTATTAGCTGTTTGCCCCCTCTCCCTCCTATATAAGTACCTGATGTTTCAGGCCCCGAGAGGAAGTCTCGTCTACCTGACGAAGAAGCGAACATGATCACCGCGTACCACGAGGGCGGACATGCCGTCGTCGCCTACTACACCAAAGACTCTCACCCGCTGCATAAAGTCACTATCATACCTCGCGGGTCTGCACTCGGACATGTGAGTACTGTATAGGGGTGTGCAAGTAGCACATTTTGAATTCGAGTCGAATCGAGTATTCCTTTAAATACTCGAGTATCGAGTCGAGTCGAGTATTTATTTCAAAATTTAATTTTTGTCTTTTAGTCGGTCCACTTGGAACACAACGATTTTTCTGTTGTAAACATATAAAAAATACATCATTGTACTTGTATCAGGCTATTGAGGCCTTACTGCCCTTTGTGCTGGTCAATTTCAATAAAATTATAATTATTATAGGCCCAGTATGTAATCTATAGTTCCTGGCCCCATAACAATACTGCTACGATGCTTTAATCCGAAAAAAAAAAATCCTCCAAATTCGCACTCGCATTAAAATATTCGCGGTCTAGGCATCTTCAATGCTATGACAGCATATTTGAATATTCCGCGCCCTTGAATGGTTCCAGCAGAGTCGATTTAAAGAAGTTACCTAACCTTCTTTATCGACTCTAGTTCTAGCGATGGCCGACGGAGCGCGCCACGCGTCGCTCGCGTCATCAAACACTGGCATCAAAGCAAAGATGGAAGATTGAAGGAAGAGACATAAAACAATTCAAACTACGCCAACTACGATTTTAAAATACGTAAAAAGTGCATTAATGGAATGTTCACTGGCATTCTTTCTTCTCGATAGTTGATCTGAAATATTAGTGATAAAGACGCAACGAAACCAATAAAGGATATTTGTTTTCGACGCCGTGTAGGCCTAGGTTAGGCCTAGTCCTAGTCCTATCCTCTCCCGTCTGGGCCCGGGGTAGAATTTGGCCCAGAGCATGGCTCTGCTAATCGTAAAAGGCGATTCAAGAGAAAAAGTACACCTAGCAAACATCAGCTAGAAAGAGCGGAGTATCTTACTCCCCGAAACTAGAGGCGAGCTCTGGCAATTGTCGTCGGGGACCTTGCCCCCTTCCCTTGACGACCCCCCGGCGACGATGACAATGACACAACGAACGATGACAAAGACGATGACGACTGCGACGTGAGAAACCCCCCTTCCTCCCCTTACCCGTGGCTGGTTCTGACCAGCATGGGCTCCTCCTCCCCACCCCCCTTAGGCTAGAGTGGTGCATTATGACCTAACGGTTGACGCGTCCTTAATCCAAATAAACCAAAAAAAGTCCTAGGCCTATTCCCGGTTCCCGCATCCAAGTCTCCGTTGTTGTTTATCGTAATAATTTTGAAAGCACGCAGTCTCTAGGGCCAAGGCCTACTTTTTGCCGTCACAGTACACACGAAGTAGGCCTAGGTTGTAATAAGCCTAGGCCCAGGTCTCTGTACGTATGCCTAGCCCTACTGTGATACCGGTAATGGTTCTTTTCAGTTTTCATAGGATTTCATGTTTAAAACTCGACTCGAAAACTTCGAGCCTAAAACCAAACTCGACTCGATGTCGAGTATAAAAAAAAACTCAAAAAAACTCGCCATTTCGAGTACTCGCACACCCCTAGTACTGTACCTTAAGACAGGTTTGTTACAATTAGGAAAAGGCCAATCGGCTAGTATAGTATGATTGGAGAAGAGTTGACAGGTTGGGAAAGCATAGAGAACATAAAGAACATAAAACCCAGCCTGAAGGGCTGGGGGCGACAAAACTTTTCACCTGCTGATGACAACTGCAGCTAATTTAAAGCTGCAAAATTAGCTGCAGTTGTCATCAGCAGGTGAAAAGTTTTGTCACCCCCAGCCCTTCAGGCTGGGTTTTATGTTCTTTATGTTCTCTATGCTTTCCCAACCTGTCAACTCTTCTCCAATCATACTGTACCTTAAGACAGTTTGACATTCCTCATGTTAAGTTTGGAAGTGTTTCTAGAGGCCATTGATCAGGTCACTGCCTCCAAGATATTTCAGCTAGTTCCCTCTTTTGAAACTGTCAACAACATCTCGGACACAAAAGTGGTGATACACACGGTAGACATGAATGATTTCCCAAAAATTAACTAGCCAATCAATACTCGCATGTGACGTCATGGCTAGCTCCAATTGGATCTCGCAAAGTTCAATCGGCCAATCATAACAAGTTTAACGTCACAAGGAGTTCGACCTATCGTGTATCACGAACTTGCTGCGTTTGTTGCTATCTAAAGGAGGAAACACATCACCTCTGATGGGTCGGTAAATGAAATGCTGTTTTCGAATATTCAAGCTCAAAATAAATGAAACTCAAATTTGTTCAAACTCGCCGTGAACTCGACTCGCACTCGAAAATTCGAGTACTCGCCCAGCCCTAATAATAATGAAATCATTATGTTATGTGGTTTTGTCAGAACAATAAGGCCCAAGCTTTTTTTTATCGCTAAAATACGTGCCATTCAAGTAACTGTTAACTGAAGTTTAGGTGTCGTATCTATTTTGCACTTTTAAATCCCTTACTGCTTGTACATGACTTGGTCTTGTTTTGCCGCAGACTGCTTACATACCTGAGAAGGAGCGCTACCACGTGACCAAGTCTCAATTGCTGGCAATGATGGACACCATGATGGGAGGAAGGGCGGCCGAGGAACTTATCTTCGGACATGACAAGATCACGTCCGGAGCTTCCAGCGATCTCAAGCAGGTGAACATTATAGTGCCAAGGGGGGGGGATTATCATTTAAAATGCTTGATCGTTTAACGGTGATATTAAACATTTTTTATTGTTTCAACGGCGTTAACATATTTTTGCATAGGACCTACTCACAAAATTGGTTTTTAAAATAATTTGCATAATTTTAAATAAATTTACCGGGCTTCATAATACATGTTGTATTTATGGTTCAATTTGACTGTTGTGAATTGCCTCTTGCTACCAGTGAAATGTGTCACATGTTTAAAAGTTAATTTATTTTACCTATTTCAAAGAATCAAATCTATGTTGGAACTTTTTCCACCATTAGGCTAAAAAAAATCAGAAATATTGTTGATTCACAAAGTACTGAAAGTAGTGTTACCTTGATCTTGTTTTGTTGCTGAGAGTGGTTTTGTGTTCAGGCCACCAGCATCGCCACACATATGGTAAAAGACTGGGGAATGTCCGAGAAAGTGGGCCTGAGGACGCATGAGAATAACTCTTCAATGGTAACAGTCAACGAGCTTAGTCCCAACACTAGTGAACTAATCGACGTCGAGATCAAGAGGATAATGTCGGTACGTAACAATGAGTCTTGTTTTTGATGCTGTAGACATTGTTTTTTAACATTGATTTCTGTGGTTCCAGTTATTAAATGAGATCCTTATTTTTTTTTTATATTCTATCATGAAACTTTTTGTTGAGCAAGTTCCATAAATTGAAAATTTTTATTTAAAAAAAACCAAAAATACAAACAATCCACTTCTTATATAAAATGTTGCTTTATTTCAACTGGGAACATGAATTAACATGTTCCAGTGGGGGAAAGGTACAGAAAAACAACAGCTTACCTTAAACAACGTTAGGTAGGGCGCACAGACACAAATACGTAGATGAATAGACAAGTTTCCGAGATGTTTTGACCAACTGGTGGTCTTTATCACTCGGCGAGAGTAGCTTAAGCTATATTTGCATCGTTTCAATATAGTAGCCTACACATAACAAAGGACTCCCCACAGGCAATCAGGTAGTTGTTGATATAAACATTACGTGAACATTGTGGGCCCAGCTTTTTCTACAAATAACATGAACATAATTTATTTATCTCTTTGTTGGTGACATTGTTGCAGGAATCTTATGACCGGGCAAAAGCAATACTGAAGGCACACGCCAAGGAACACAAGATGTTGGCGGAAGCGCTTATAAAATACGAGACTCTAGATGCGGACGATATTAAGGCCATCATGAAAGGCAAAGAAACCACCCACACGGACGTGAAACCTTTACCGGTATGACACCCTTCTTCTCCTTCCCCTCACTCTCCTTCTACCCCTCACTCTCCTACCAACCAATCACCTTTACAACAAAAACAAGTCGTTTGACGCCTTCGACTTTGGCTAGAGAATCAATTTCATGTTTGTCCTTCTTGCTGCCACTCAAATGTTTTAGTGATTGCAGTGAAACTAGTAACGTAGTTAATTGGGCAAAAACTAACAACTCAAAAAGTTCTCTATTTTATATAGATTTTACTATTTCATTTGCAATATATTATTTTAGTGCTATTTTTCAGGATTTTGAACGTCGTTATATTCGAGCAATCAATTTCTTTTTTTTAACTAGAAATTATTTTATGAACTTATTGATGATATATGCCTTCCTAGGAATGATCTACTAAATACAAGGACTGAAATGAGGTGACATTCTAGATACTGACTACCTTCTATGTACGGTAATGTAGGTACTAGTGTATGTGTTGATATGTAGACGGTGTAAAATGACCAGGCACTCAACTGTAGTTGAGTAAAATTGTATGTGTTTAGGATAATAATGATAACTTTGTTATTGAAATGTTTTTTATGAATGGAAGCAAATAGCCCAAAGATATGATGGAGACAGTATAATGCCATGGGTTCATTCATTAGATTTAAATTAAATAATATAAAGTACGGTAATTGCTTTTGCTACCCTACGGGATATCGTATGAGCGAAAGAGTGCACTGCAAGTAGTGGATGATTTTCAGAATCGCCAGCACCATCTATATCATGCGGTAAGCATTATTATTCCTTTGTAAATAGGATGGTCGATTTCGAGCAATAAATGGAAGAAAGGGTGTTTAGAACACTGGCTACTATATGCGCTGTGGTACTGTTTTGGGGACGGAGCCCCCCATTTTCCATAATGCTTTCCGCATGTAGATAGCGCTGGTGACTTAGAAAATTGTCTATGTATAATAATGCAGCAATGTTCTGTCAAACATGTACCTAATAACTCTTCTACATCTCAAAGGCACGGACGAAGTCGCGGGACTTTAAAAAGTATTTCAATATTTACTCCCACATCACACTGTAGGAATCAGTCCATACTATGTAGAGTCAACTGTATTCGTACAACATAATACATATTAATGGGCGGACAATTTAATTTATTGTTCAAAGTAATGCAAGCTCGCAGTGCTATTGTGATGTGAATACAAATACGGTATCCCATACAAAGAGTTATTATGATTTATATTATTTATATATCTGATTGAGCCCTTTATGTTGGCAATATTGGCCAGTCTTTGTAGGCTAATCAGTAGTATATTAGTTTTGTTGTTCGATGCTTGGCAGCCTAGGACATTGCATCATATAAATTTGAAAATACTAGGGATGTGCGAACGTTCGAAATTCGAACTTAAAAAAAGTTCGAGTTCAAGTTCGAATTGTGAAAACGGGTTCGAGTTCGTAATATTCAGGTTCGTTCTTTACTTCGAACTTCCCGCACAAAATTTCAATTTCCCTTTTCGCCGCTGTGCGCATGCGCGCGCGTGATGATGCTCCGAGCAATGCTGCCAACTACAAAACTACATAAGTCATAATAAAATACGAGTTTCTGCAACAGAGTATACTCGATTTTCGTTTTCGCTAGTTGGCAGTTCTGTTCTACTCTACATTAACAGCCAATCAGCACTCACTCCCATTTAGGCCACTTTTCTGACTTTTTACGTTCTCGCAATCGCAAATCACAACACCTCACATCAATGTGGAATAAAGTCGTGCTTTTCTGTAATTTTACTAATTTCATTTCTTTTCTCTCGCGTCATGTTGAGTTCTGAAGAAGATGCCGATGATTCAGGGATAGATAGTTGATGGTAATCCTAAAAGCGCGATTTGGATCTATTTTGCTAAGGACGGGACGAACGGGAAATGTAAATATTGTAGAAAATGTCTGAGCCTAGGCCTACACATGTGGGACAACAAGTAGGCCTAGGCCTGGTACGACAATCCATCCCGAGCATTTTGCAACCTTTAATAAAGATCAATAAATAAGAATAAACAAATACTAGGCCTAGACCTGGGTCCAGTTCTAGGCCTACTCAGCCATCTATAACTTCCTTTGGGTTTGGCCCTAGCTAGGGCCTAGGCCTAGTTTTAAGTTTCCATTGACAGTAGGTCCAGGCCTAGCTATGACAATCCATCCCAAGCATTTTGCATCCTTTAATAAAGATCAATAAATGAAGAAAAAAGCAAATAGACCTAGACCTGGGTCCAGTTCTAGGCCTACTCAGTTTTATAACTTCCTTTGGGTTTTACTATTTGTATTATGTGATTACCATCTTATTAGGCCTACCTATTATTAATATTTGATTTGCCTTTAAGTCCTACATGCTAGGCCCTAGGGCCTCCGGCCTAGGCCTAGTTTGAAGTTTCCAATAGGTCTGTTCTTTTGTCCATCTATTTTTACACCTTTTGCACCTTTGAAGAAATATGCGTTCTTTTGTCTAGCGTTAATTACAGTATTTCTTCCAAAGACGTGTTCTTTTGTCCAGGGGGTAATTACAACTTTTACACTTTTTGCACCTGCTTCTTGAGGAGGTGTAAAAGGTGTAACTATGGAAATTTGCACCAATTTCAAAATAAACCCCGGAATAATGTGTGATTGTTTAATAAATAGAAGATAAAACTGGTAATAATAAAATAATATGGAATAGAATTGCAGAAAATGCTCAAATCTATGTTATTGAGTGTGATATCTTCTGAAAGTGTTTGAATTGAATGACAGCTGGCAACATAACCTCGAAATTTGCTGTCAAATTACAACAAAATCGTTCTTTTGTCCATCCGTGAAATATTACACCTTTTAACCCAATTTCTGATTCTGAATTTTACACCTAGGTGTAATTACCACAATTTGAGGTGGACAAAAGAACAAACCTATTGACAGATAGGGGCTACATAGGCCTAGCAAATTCAATGTCAACAATTTGTAGGCTAATACAAATCTTGGATTATGGATTGTCAATAATTGTTTCCAGTAATTTTTTTAGTCTAAGTTCGAGTTCGAGTTCAAGTTCGGTCGGGTTCGAAATTTTTGTGAAGTTCGAAGTTCGAATCTTAAAATTATGAAAGTTCGAGTTCGAGTTCGAAGTCAAAATAGTGGGTTCGCACAACCCTAGAAAATACCTATCAATGGTATCTAGTGAGATTAAATTATAAATTTAAACTTCCTGTTTAATGAATAGGTTATAATACTATACTACAGTATATCACAGCAGAATAGCATACCAGACCTACACAAATCTTGTTAAATTAAGTTTAAACAATCATTATACTACACCTGCACACACAATCACTCAAATCAGTCACCATTATGATATACTTTGCAGGTATCTACTAGAGTAGACCTTCTACAAGTACAAAACTTCACATTGAGTATGACTTGGCTTCATCATGAGTCGCTTTAAAACTTTATTAGAAAACTGTACTGAGTGTGAGTACGGTACCTAGCTATTCCTTTCAGAGTAAAAGAAAGATGATTAAATAATTATTTACATTCAAAATTTAAATTGGGGATGACATTGGATAGAAAATTTTCAAACTGATACTAGCCCTTCTGGAATCTAGTTACCCAAATCCGGATCCCGCATCTGTGTAACAAAGCACTTGATTGTCACACCGTGGGGGTGGGGGGTTCCATTTGCTTCTCTTCACTGCAGTAATCTTATCAAATAATATTCATCTTAGCTCTATCACATATAAAAGTTTAACGGAACAATTGGCCTCAGTAATCTGGATCTGGATTCCAGAAGGATCTATGCCTATTTCCAATTAAATGATCTGGCCTGTTGGGATAGAAAACGTAATAATAAAATTACTGAACGGATCAGGGGCTCTTTGGAAATTACCCAAAAGAAGAACGGTATAGATTGGAGAAGGGTTGACAGGTTGCAAAAGCATAGAGAACATAAAGCCCAGCCTGAAGGGCTGGGGGCAACAAAACTTAAGAACGGTTTGGGGTAATTTTGGAATTCGAGTATCCGGGTATTCGATGTCATCCCTAGCACGTATAATATAATATGTTGGCCGACATATTAATGGGCTCTACTCCCTTCAAACTTCAAAGTAAGACGCAATCAATCTCAAATTCACACTCGAACAGTTTGGTCGCAATAAGAACTGAGGCTATGAATTGGCGCTAGCTTCGGATTGTAGACTATGAATATTAGTGATGTTGTAGTAGGCCTACTATATTCATAGCTGTAAGTTTACAAATCTAGGGCGTTAAAAGGGTTCTGCATACTAGCACAGCACTTTGTAAGTTTCCAAATATTTCAATCTAGACAATTGGTGGAAAGGAAACTCAAACTTAATTTGGGGTTCCTTATGAAGTGATCTTCAATTTTCTAGAGCAGCTGTTCTGTAAATAAGAAGTAATTCTGCAAATTACTATGTTTATATAAGCCTATTTTCCTAATAATTTTGCATTCTCATTTTTGTTTGTTCACTATTATGTCAAAACTGGACTAGTCCTCGTATTATTTCATTTATTTCCTATTCTGAACTTAATTTCAACCATTTGGTGTATTTTACATTTGGTTCTGTAAATACTAATGTTTTTGTACTCTCAAACTTAAATAAATGTTGCTGTTCATAAAATTTGTAATCTACTAAATTTATCCTTACCTAAGGTCTACTTGACAAGTTACTTAGGCCTAGTATTTCTATTTATAATAGCCTACTGTGTACTAGTAAGTATATAATATATACCTATAGGCACCGAGATTTGTCACTGAACAGGCAATTGAAAATACACGAGCTCTGGGTCCCTCCCCCCCCCTCCCCCTTTGGGTATTAATTGTGTGAAGAGTTGGCAATCACCCATCCTTTCCCATGTTATTTGTACATTTTTTAATTTAACCCTTTATAGGTTACTGGTAAGTATACTTACCACCACTTTTCAATATCTACATAATTAAATCTGCCAGTTTTTTTTTAATCCTTTAAATCTGGGTAAAAAGCTGCCTTGTTTTGTTTGGAATTGGTAGAATTTTCCTTATTAAATTCTAATGTTTAGAAGAATTTTTGTAATGGTTCAAAAATCAAATTGTGTATCCAAAAACAAAAATACACAAATTTCCGGGATGTCTCGGATATTTTGTTTGCCTCCAGTACATTCAATTTGAACATGTAAAAAATTGGGAAAAAATTAAAAAATTGCAAAAAATTATTTTTAATTTATTTTGTTATTTTTATTTATTTGATGTTAATTTGGAATCCAAAATCAGCATTTTATTGCTAAAAGATTAAGAAAAAATCTTTAAAATTCCACAATTCTTTAAAAAATCACGAATTTCAAATAATTGTTAAAGTAGAAAGCAAAATTTTGGGTCCCACCTTATTGCCATATAACGGGTTAAGTCATGGGATAGGCCCAGCTGATGTTGATGTATGTAGATCGTGGGATTTGTGTTTGCCCCGGGGGTACAACGTCTAACTAAACTGTAGTTATAATTCCCAGTACAATATAATTATCATTGGAACTCAAATTGGACTTGAACTGTGTTTCTGTGTGATGTAAGTTATTCAAACATAAGTCAAAACACTGAACTGACTGCGCTGAAGGTTTAAAAAAAAATATTGTAAACTAGTTTTGTAGGTGCTATTAACATGACAGCAAAATCCGTCACGATTCAAACCTACAATAAATAATTAACTAAACGTGTGCAGGCATAGCATATAATTTGCCGACAACGCTTTCATAGGGAGGGTATTTGAATTATTCATTTTTATCTAATCATGTTTAAAATGTCGATCTGCTTTATGCGGTGGTGGCCAGATTCCTACTAAGGTCTACCAAATTTCCACAAGCTAACCCCAAAATCTGCTAGGAGTTTGTGTAGAGGCGGTAGACTGTGCAATATTTCCTTGTACGTTTTTAAGGGACTGTGTTTTCCATTGTATATCAATGGCATGCATTTCAAAAGATGTTTTATGATGGTGTTTCATGAATAAAATATAAGACCAGGTTTAATTGAGAGAGGTGAGATTCCATATGCTTAGCTAGATATAATATAAATTTTAACATCAATTAAGTCCAATGCAGAGTGAAACATGGTTGTATCGAACACAACTTGGGTTTGATGTACATAATCTTCTAACTGTTGCCATCAAGAGGGAACTTGGGAAACGTCCAATTCAAATAAAAATATCCTTGGAAGTAAACTTAAGGGAAGTAAGTCTCATTGTTCAGTTAGCAAATAGCAAGCAATCTAAACATATTAACTTTGATGGGAAGTGTAGCATAACCTTTTCAATTATATAGAATAAAATTGTTAGTTTTGTGATAAGCTCAGTCATTAGTGAAATGTAATTACTGTAGGGTAGGTATATGAATTATTCTGCAGTACTACCAAAACTTATTCTTTATGATTGATACTAGGAAACGCTCAAGTCCCGCCGCGTTGTTGGATGAGCGTAATTGATGCATTGACCTGCCATGTGTTATCAGATTTTCTGTTGTTTTGTGAAAAAATTATTACTTAGTCGATTTTTTTAAAATAAATAAAATAAAAAATTAACTTTATTCTTTTATTTTTTCTAATCGTAATTTAAAAAAAGAAAAAAAAGCGTAAAATTGCGATTTTCATGAGAAATAATTTTTCGATTGTGCTCACACGAATATCTTAATCATAAAATTAAGGTTCTGTAAAAAAATCATTAAAATCAGATTCAGCATGTAGATGTTATAAGTCGAAGAAATTTTTGAAAATCGAAAAAATCGTAAATTGCGATTTTCATGAGAAATAATATTTTCGATTGCGCTCAAAAACGTGGCAGTTCTAAGTTCAGAGATTTCGAAGGCCCCATAAAATTTCATCGCAATTGGGTATTGGTTTAGCCGAATCGTGTTAACAAACACACAAAAATACAGGGGAAAAAAGATAAACATTCCGGATTTTTTCTCCAGTGTAGTGAAATGAAATCTTCGCTACGCTCATCCAATAATGATCTGTGCTTTGAGTACAATATTGAATATATTTCATGTTGAAAATCAGCTATTAAATAATATATATAAACACTAAAGCTCAGTTTTATCGTTTGTTTTTTAAAGATAATTCCCAACCCCAAGGTGCCAGCAACTTTATGAAGAATGCCCAAGATTATGGACGAAACTGGCTAACTGCGTAGAAACCCCGCCATATGTACAGGCCTTCTAACTAACACACATATTCATTTCTACAGGTAAGATGTTGGCCTCTTCAATAAAGGCGGTGTCAGTTTTGATTGCCAGAACGGAGATTAGCGGAAAGCATTTATGGAAACTTTGACAATTTATTTTATTATTGTTTTACTACACTTCAAAAATTAAAAAAGTCCGCCCCAACCGGGAATGAATTGTAGTAAAACAATAACAATTACACCTACGGGAGTGTTTCCCGACTAACCAAATCGAGAAATTTATTTTATGTATAAAGTAAACTACGTTATACTTGATTATAAAACGCATCAATAATACCTGAAACATTGGTTTACTATTGGTAAATCAATAGGTAAATAGGCCATTATTCTAATAAGTACATAGATAGCTATTAGAATAGGCTAAGTGACGAAAGGAGCATAAAAATAAAAATAAACAAATGTACTACGTTAACTATCACTTATGGTATGGTTACTGCTCTGGTTGATGAATGCTGATGTTTATGTTAATTTATTTGCATTACCGTTGTCAATCTCAAAATATTTTTCAATGTTTGGGAACGTTTACCATTGTAGTTATTTGCACGTCTTGAAAAATATTCCTCTTTTAAGAAATCGTCACTTTCAGAAAGTGATGTTCATTTTAGGAGGCCATTTTAGGATGTTTTGTAATTTATAGTGCATTTACAACTGTGCTATAGCGATTGCTGATGCCAAACTTAACTGACACCGTCATATCAATATCATGCTGTGTTGTGTTTCTTATTTGAATTGTTTTCTCTCATTATAGACATGGTCCCATTCACGATATATCCACGAATACGGCATTTTAATGTTCAATGATTCGAAACCTTCGGACAGTTCCATATATTCAGGCAAGGAAGTACCGAATCACATAAAAATTGAAAATACAATGGAGAAGTGAACTGTAGAAAATGTAAAAATTCAATATTTTATTAGACTCCAACAATAATCGTATTCTGTACCAATTTAGCAAGTAGATTCAAACCTATAATACCTAATCAACTTATGGCAGTGTTGTCATTAGTATCTTGCCACAATTTTTTTCATATTATAATAGTTATAATAAGATCCATGGTAAATAATATTTTGATACAAAGTACATATTATCTGGAAGGTCGAAAATATAACTTTTGCCATCCATATTTCCTTATATTTTTATTTGTCTTTTAGTGCCCTATAAGAATAAGATATATTATAACATAAGGTATCTAATTTTGTTTAATTGGATTTTAAAATTGGGTAAGTTTATCTGTGGTATAACAGTCTGCCAAAACATCTTAATGTTTTTGTCCACATCTGCTGGTGCAAGTACATCGTATATAATAGAGAAACGGCCTGTGTCTTCGATATTATTGCAGAGTCGTGTAGTACAGTATATTATTTATTTACCTAGATGGTGGATATTTTGTATGCTAGCTGTGAAAATTAATCAAAGGCATTTTGTAATTTTCCAGATTATGCTCATGTGATACTGTTGATTTGAAATTAATTTTATGAAACTAATTTAATTTTGAAGTTTTATCCATCTAAAAACAAATTTAATTTCTTGTGGGAAACCTTTCCTTGGACATAATTTATGTCTATCTTTAGGAGTCGAACTAACGAATTTTGAACTTTGGATAGTTGTGAAGGGAATGTTCAAGGCAAGGGCTGTGTAATATTTAAATGACTACAGAAAACATTGTAAAATACTTTTAGTCAGGATTGCGGGTGGTGGGTTCCGTCTGGAACCTTCCGAATCAGTCTTGCTCGTTACACTTCAGCTACATCTGTCGGTAAGTGTCAATTATATTCGAGAGTTCAATTTTATTCTATAATGATTATAAGTAGTAGTAGCACTCAACGGTAGTAGATTTTATTTCCAATACAGTAATACCATTGAGTATATAACCATGGTTATATACTCAAAGGTAATACATTTAACACTGCAATTGACCCAGGCATACAAAGTGATGACAACATACCAAACTATGTGTGTGAATCTGATAATTAAAGATATTTGATTACTCCCTCTAAAGCCATTTTAGCTTGGTTTTTGACGAAACTTCCTTTAAAAAAAATTCCTTGCCCCCGTGGCTGAGCCGGGAGCTGAGCCTCCTAGACCCCTTAGCGTTGTTTAGCGCCACCTCACCCCCTCACAGCAGTATCTCCACAGCACTGACTTTGGTTCCAGCTTGATTTCGGGACAGTTTGCTAACTAAAGCGAAGTCTTATTGCAACATCTCTACCAAGGATACTATTATACACTTCGTTGATCTCTACGTTTAAAATCAGTCTTCTCTTGTAAAATGTAAATACTGTTATTAGATAAAACCATAGATACTACTATTGATAAAACTATAGGGGGCACTTTGCTCGGAGTAGTGAGCAGCTTAGGCAAGATATATTATTTTTCTTTTCCAGTTCCAGTCCGAGTCTGAATAAGACAGTTCAATGTTTTGTTCAAGATTCCTTGAGTTAAAGGACATAACAATTTCTTTTCTTTTATTTTTTCTATTCTTTTCATTCCCCACCCTTTTTTGTATTTGATTCATTCATTAATTGTATTTAATATCCTTTTTATTTGTTACCAAAATTGTTGAGTTTTAATGCATTGTTGATGTAATATTAATATTTCAAATATTTACTTAAATATAGTTCATTGTTGTGTCTGCATCAATGTAATTAGATTTATTTAGCTGTCTTCTTTTGTAAATCAGTTTTTATAACTGAATGAATAGATGTTAAATTAAAAAAAAAAAAACACGATCAAAATGTGCAAAGATGGTAAAATTCAACAATACCTATTTCACATTGATTATATTTTGTCTTTGAATTCAAGGAATTTTGGAACGAAACATTAAACCATCATAATTCAGGACAGCGTCTAAATTCTGGATGCATTAATCCGGACAACGTACAAGTTTGCCCGTTAAAAAACGGTTCTCCCAATGTTATTTTGGTGTGTTCTGTAATTTCATCTTCATTCAATATAGTAAAAATTAGTAAAAAAAAAAAAAAAAAAATGGTAAAAATGTAGTCTTCATAAAGAAGAGTAGGCCTACACTCTTTAGTGATACCTATTGTCAGTTCCTACATTCATACTTGTTGTGCGCTAAACACACCTTGTACACCCTCGACCAGATTTAAATCAAGGGCTGGGCCTAGTAGTAGTTAGTAGTAGTATCAAATAATATTGTAGCTTGAATGGCTAAATTTGATTTTTGGATGAGCGAAGCGAAGACTTCAATTTCACTGACCCCAAAAAATTTAGCTCGGGAGTTTTTTTTTTTGTTTTTTTTTTGTTTGTTTGTTTGTTTTTCTGTCTGTTTGTTAACTCTCTACCAGGCAAACGGCATATCCGATCTTGATGAAAATTTGAGGGGACCTTCGAAATCTCTGAACTTAGAGGTGTATTGTTTTTGGGTACAATCGAAGAAATATTTCTCATGAATATCGTACTTTTACGATTTTTTCGATTTTTAGTGCGATATTTTCGTGACATTTGGGCCGATTCTGACCAAAAACGGGTGGGCTAAAACGTTCATATTATACATGGATATTAAGGTTATGGTGATGTAGTACCTTTTGAAAGAAAAAGTTGAAAAAGTTAGCCGGAATTCATAGAAATAAAGCTATTAATATAAGTTTTTTTGATTTTTATGCGATATTTTCGTGCCATTTGGGCCAATTCTGACCAAACGGGTGGGGCTTCAACGTTCATATTATACATGGACATTAAGGTTATGGTGATAAAGTACCTTTTGAAAGAAAAAGTTGACAAAGTTACCCAGAATCCATAGAAATAAAGCTTTTAATATAAGTTTTTAACGGTAAATAATAACAAATTGACAAGTAACAATAGAAACTTGACAACAATCATCTACAATGCGTGGGCAGCAAAACAAAGCAACAAAGCACTCGCAAAAGTAAAGATATCCCACGCAGTCTAAAAACTTTATAAAAAGCTCATCCATCAACGCGGCGGGACTTTAGCGTTTTCCTAGTACAAACTATAATATTATAGCCTAATCGATCCGATTTAGGAAATTAGGTTTTATCATTTTAAAATTCGTGGTTGATTGAAATGTTCGACCAGTCGAAAATCAAATCAAATCGATATTATATCGAAGTTCTATGCTATTCTATTGGTCGATAAAGTAGCTCTCTTTCCGACCGTGTGACAGCAGCAGACGTCACGTGACTAGTCCGACGGCTCCATAGTTTTGGAACAGTTCACTTGTGATTGAAAGGGGTGAATTTCGTCTCCAGACAGACGGCTTATGCCAGACGGTAGCCTAAAATTATGTTAAATCTGCTCAGCCACTGGGCTGTTGTCTGGACCTTTTTGTGATAAGTGAATTTTGTTTTGCTTTTGTGTGTATTTATGCCCAGCCTACCTTGAAGTGGCGTTGCAGTGATGGGATTTTGGAAAGACGCCTTTGTGAACTGTGTGTTTTGAAGAGAATAGGGCCTAGGTACTATTCTTCAAGGATCGATGCAACACCGATTCAAATGTAAGTGCATTTTTAATTAGGCACATAGGCCTAAGCCTAGAGTAGGTCCTAGGCCTAGGCCTAGGACTAGGCTAGCCAAGCCGGGATTGGATACACAAAGGCCAAGCCAAGCATAGGGCTATCATGATCATCACATTGCTCGTTTAGGTCTTTTGGCAAGGCCTAGGCTAGGCCTAGGGCCTACTAGGCCCTAGGTTTCTTATTGGCCTAAGTAGTAGACCTAGGCCTAGGTCTAGGCCTATAATAAGCTTTAGCACGATCATAACAAAATATAGGCTAGGCCTAGGCCTGGCCCTAGGACTAAGCCTAAATCAGTAAATTTTTCCTGAGTTTTTCCTGAGTGCTGCTGTCAATCTAGTAGGCCTAGGCCTATGCCATGGAACTTCAGTAGGCCTACTTCTGTACTTGGCGGGTCCCAACTTTTGTACACTAACGGAAAGGATTTCGGGTGCGCTCTTTTCAAAAATATTCTAAAACTAGCGCGGCGCACTGTAGCCAGCGGAACGTTCGGCTAACCTAACAAAAGTAGTTTTGTAACGGAAAGGATTTCGGGTGTGTATGTTTTCATTGAAAAAAAAGGTAATTATGCCGTAGAGCGCCTCACGCGAAAATCACCATAATTTTCACCCAAAAACACAATTTTCACTGTGAATCACATAATCAATAATGAAATCACGATTTACAATAAACGAAATTTATTTTCAAAAGCATTTACAAAGTACTAACCTCTTAAATATGCTTAGGCCTACGTAGTGACAGTAGCTGCACTGAGCAGCCCTTTTAATCTAAACACACACAAGCTATGTACCGACTGTTGAAACATAAACTGAGAACACTTTAGACAATAAAACACACGAAATTCTTTCCGTTACGGTACTTCTGTACCGAATAATTTATTATTTTCTTGTCTTTAATGGGGGGCTTTGCCCCGTGGGCAGCCGCACGCCCCTGGACCCCAGCTAGTCTTACATAAGTGGGCAGCCACTACAATAACAATTGACTTGATTGATTGATTGGAAGCGGGGTACCCTACGGTAGTTTTACCAAAATGACAGTTGGCAACCATGCTCCAACATGGCGTGATGATGTATTATACAACAACACATAAACACAATTGAAATAACATAAAAATGGGAAGATATTCACCTTTTACACCAAAAACAGTAATAAATGGATTAAGGTAACATAATAATGCTTTTCAATGTCTTTTTGGTGAAAATTATGGTGATTTTCGCGTGAGGCGCTATACGGCATAATTACAAAAAAAAAATGTTGGGACCCGCCAAGTACAGAAGTGCCAAAATCAAAATCAGCCAAGCCTAAAACCCTTAAACTTCAATTCATGTTAGGCATACGTTAATCAGCTATGTACCCCCCCCTATTAGCCTACAATTCATCACTTAATACACATCTAGGTACGGTAGGGCCTATCAATATTATCATGCTTAATTATTTCACTTTTATTTGAAATTGCAGGAAGTAGGAACCAAATTAATTTCAGGCTGCATAGAGGGCCTCCCCACAGCTTGCTGAGAAGTGATTTAATAGTGCCACTACAAATAGGACTTATTCTTTTAATGCCAACAGTAGGCTACAATAAATTATTAGCCTATGTTTAATTGAATAATAATATTTTTTCTGTGGGCAAGTATAAAACGACAAATCTCCCATCTCAATGTGTTTATAGTCAAGGTTAAAAATAAAGAAGTGGCTATTTAACCGTAGGTTACGGACAAATTAACAATAACAAATCGTCCGTAGCAAAAACGAAGATCTGCGGAAATAACCGAAGGCCGTACAACGGCGTAAAACTGGCCAACTGTACGGTCTGCCTACTTCCCATATAAACAAAAACACTATAGGCCTAGGCCCTAGATTGTGAAATTTTGAACAAAAGTACAGGAAACAGTGAATATGATACCTAGTACCCCTACTATGATATTGACCCACAAACAATTATTATTATTTTTTTTTTTTGAAAATTTTCAAACCCTAGGCCTAAATGAATTGAAAATTTCACAAAAAATTTTTTTCATGAAAATTGCCATCACTTGATAGGCCTACTAGTGGTTGTTTGTTACGTGTTATTAGTGTCTGTTATTTTTTTTATTTTTTTGTGAACACTTGTGCACGCGCCTATTTAAAAATGATTTAAAATTGCTCTGTTAGGGCCTATGGTTCTTCTAGTGTTTCTTAAAAAAAGGATTAAAAACATCGCTGAGTAGGCCCTAACCCTTAACTTTTACCAGCTAATGTTAGGCAGGCCTAAATAAATGGTTTGAGAAAATGTTTGAGGTCTGAAACTGCCAGAGAGCCTAGATCAAAATACTGAAACCATTTTACACATTGCAATCTATCAATAAATTTGTAAAATGAGTACCTATTGGAAAAACTTCCGTATGCTAGCGCACCAAGTTCCTGCTCAATTATAGCTAGTAGTGCCAACGTTTTAAAAAAGTAACCAGACTCGCACAACTCCCCCCCCCCCTGTAACCACTTACAATGGAAGCTGGAAAGAAACTAGTGTCCTACTAGTGTACTACGGTACTACTACCCCTACAAAAGAAGTTAGAAAACCTAGTATTTTAAACTTACTTCTTAACCGTAATTTATCTATCCCCCTAACCCACTACAAAGTCCTGAAGCTTTATCGATGCGCGGTTGGTACGTCCGAACGACGGTCGAACATGGCGGCGAGTAAGTGCGTTAGCATACGGAAGTATTAATGGACTATTTAGTAATAGGCGTTGCATAATAAATTAGCCACACTCTCTTTGTCCTTTATAAACGTATCGCCCATGGCCAGTAAGTATACTTGCTCCGACAAAAGAATGCAGATTCTTGGTAGTGGTGGGGGTAGAATGAATGCGCGGTAAATGGAATGTCGCCTTTGTGTATGAAAGAGAAATATCTTTTACCAACGCAAGCAAAATTTATCTGTGCTAGATCACAGAGTTCCTCCGTGTGCAAGATCCACGCTGAGCTAGCGTGAATAGAGTTGACAAAGTTGTTAGGTTGGGAAAACAATTTCGAGCCATCTGCATTCTTTCGTTGGGGCCACTATAACAGCAACACACTCTTGTCACAAGGGTAGTGCCTACAGCTAGACAGGTTGATCTAGACCTATACTTGCTCCAACAAAAGAATGCAGATGCTTGGTAGTGGTGGGGGTTGAATGAATAGGCGTTAAATGGAATGTCGCCTTTGTGTATGAAAGAGAAATATCTTTTACCAACGCAAGCAAAATATATCTGTGCTAGATCACAGAGTTCCTCCTTGTGCAAGATCTATGCTGAGCCAGCGTGAATAGAGTTCACAAAGTTGTTATGTTGGGAAAACAATTTCGAGCCATCTGCATTCTTTCGTTGGGACCGCTATAGCTAGGCAGTAGGCTATAATTTTCCTAAGAGTAGGCCTACTCTAATATAGTATGTGTTTGTATGTTTATTTCAGATAAATGATGATGAGAGTCAACACGTTTGAAAGTTATTCTTCACCAAGTGTCCTAGGATCATTCTTTCTAAGAACGTTCCGATAACTTTTTGTACCTAAGATGTTCTAAACAAAGAAGACTGAATTTGCCTGACTGGCTGCTTTTACCGTAGAATGGACATTCTCGCTCTCGTGTTCATTCTCGCATTAGCGAATCATGCTCAAGGTAAGAAAGTGCAGCATTACTATGCTTTGCTGTAGGCTACTCTAGACGTAGTTTTTATTGGTAAATACTTTCTAACGATGATTTCAAATTAAAGCTTTTTAACTCCACTTGGTAGCCTATTTGGTGACAATGCCTGTCAGAGCACAATAGGTTTGTTTGGTTTACCTAGTGTAGTGTAGACTTGTGTAGTGTAGGTGTAGGCAAAGAAATCAAATTACACTACACTTTACCCAGGATAACCAAACGTTTTTTAATCTACACTCTGCACTAGATTCGCTCACATCGAACTGTCAAACTACTAAAACATAATAAAACAACAAACAGTACTGTTGAAGGCACTAAATGAGTCAAAATGATAGTGTATGTGTACTATCAGAACGATGAAAAGCTATTTAGAATATAAACTTCAATAGTGTTTATCCTAATTGATGTTAGAGTACCCTAAGCATTTGCCCTCATCACAAAATATAGTGCCACATAAATAAAAGACTCCAAATCAGTTTCTAATGCGTAATAATCTACTATTTCTTGATTTTATGAGTTATATCGGATTGTCAATGAAAGAATGTGTCATTCATCATGTTTTAAGCTGTTTCTCTTCAAATGTTGCGCCTAAATTTCTACACCTACACTCTACACGACCTCCTGGAGCTCGTGTAGAAATTCTACACTTTACACTACACGAAGTCAAACCAAACAGCTACACTTTACACTACACTTAATACGAAAACGCTTTTTAGACTTTTTGAGCCTACACTAGTGTAAAGTGTAAGTTCGTGTAGCAAACCAAACAAACCTATTAATTCAACACTGCTGCCAACTCCTTAATTGTTACAAATCTAGGCATATAGGGCCTATACTGTACATAACCTATACAGTTTCCATATAAGGGATGTACCCTAGTAAAGTGTCCTCTTGGAACTTAATTCTTTCAATGTTCAAACGGCATTTACCCTTAAAGGGGTAGGCCTATTACACTGGAGTTGCCCCCAACTGACTAGGCTATTTTTTTTCATCTGGAAGTGAGCAGAACGAATGTGGGCATGCTCAGGGCCCCTATTCAGTAACTTCACGGGTTCAACTCTGTCACGGGACGACTCTGTAGTAACAGTAATCGTTCCGGTTGTTGTTGGTCGAGGTCGAAAGGTATGATTTACATGGCCGTGGACGGTCAAATGTGAACAAATGATTCGCAGTCAGTTGTCAAATATTCGAAATGACATAGATGTGTGTATTATTTCCAATCGGGGAGAAATTGGATTTAAATGGTATAATTTTATGAAAAAAGGGAACGCACGGGACTCTCAGGGGTAGGCCCTTACTAGAGGTAGGTTTTCTTTGAGCATACTATTGTTATTCGTTTGAGAAAGTTAATAATCTGGTTGTGTTTACGTGTAGGCCAAGGCTTATCATCCACCATTTTATACAAATATAACCGAGTCGGACTCGGTTGTCACGGATTATATCGCAACGATATCGACCTCAACTGGGTCGATCACTTACAACAGAGACGATTACCGTTGGAAACGCCCGGGTCCAACTCCGTCAGAGTTATAGAATCGCAGTCCAGCACCATAAAAATCAAACCAGGGATTGCAGTTGCAGTTTAGAAAATTCTCTATCTAGGCCTATAGTAGTAGGGATGTACAAACGCACTTTTCTTACTTTTGAACTTAACTCGAACTTTCCCAGTTGAAAAAACTAACTTTGAACTTAAAAAAAAAATTGAACTGTATCGAACTCGAACTCAACCAAACTTAAAGCGATATCAAACAGTAAGGAAAAGGTAAAATAGTGATAAGTCTGAACCGGCACCTCCACCAAGAAAGTAGCCTGCATGTAACTTCTGGACTGGTATCTCCACCATCCAATTTTTTGTTTTAAAATTTGTACTGTAAACTGAGAACCATTTATTGACAAGTCAAATAATGGGTGCCCGGCCCGCACGCTAGGCCTACTGGTACTGCAAACTAGTAAAAAAAATCAAGCTTTTCTATTTCGAACTTAAAACTTTTTTTAAAGGTTCGAGTTATATATATAGGCCTATAGTTATAGTTATAGGTCATGTGTCAGATTGGATCCGAAATAAGTGTTTCTGCACACTAAAAAATACGGTAGAGCTACAACTTCGTGATAAAAATGGGATTTAAAAAAAAAATATTGCTCACTTTGGCAGTGGCACCTCACTTTAAATATAGGCCTACTACTTCTTACAATAGTAGGCCTACAAACAGTTCCACTACCTTTTAAATAATAAGCAATAAGGATTTGACCAGAAAGGGTTAAAATTTGTTTTGTCGTGCTTGTTTTCTACTAATTTTGTGTAGGCCTATGCGTAGATATGACAGATGACGCCGCAAGAATTTCATCCTTGTGTGGACTAGAGCATAGGTCTATCTGTTTGCCCAGCCTGTAATCTTTTCAATACATGTCTAATTTAATTTAGTAGCACACAGTATAACAATAATATTTATACTGTAGAGGTAGAGAGCTCGCTAGCAAAACACGTCCCCAAAACGTCATGCGCGCCCCTAGTGGACAAAACTCAACTTCAACAGTCAATAGGCAGTCGGCTGAGCGAACCGCCGCGCCCCTAGCGCCTCCTGATCAACTACAATCACACAATGATAAATGCTATCCCTACCAAACACACTAACAAATGCCAGAAGGGCATGTTTGTTACTGATAGAACACTGTACAATGGTCTCGCTGGGATGATAAGAAATGTGCAAGAGATCCAGAATCAGCTGCGAGAAATTAAAATATACTTACAGTACTTAATAGCGCTTAATAGTGCCTTCTACAAAGTGGATGAATTCTTGGGTGGTAGGCCTACCCTACATAGAAATCGACCAGTTTTTTACCGGTACCTTATTTTGTACAATACTATTTAGTAGGGATGTCAAAAAGCGTGTATTTCAGTAAACGTTTACACCCTACTCAAAAAAGCGTACAATATAGTACAATATACAATGTAGGTGTACAATATAGGCTAGGCTAAATAGTATTTAGCCTAGCCTATATTGTACAATTAGTTCACTTTTAGAAAACTGTTTCAACAAAGCAATATTAATACAAGTGGATGAAGGTATCATAATGTTTTATATTGCATGGTATTTAAATTTTCCTTGTTATTTCAATTTTATGTACCGTATGCATGTGTGCAGGCCTACTGGTCTTCCACATTTTATCTATCTAAATTTTAGACAAATACTGACAAATCCTATACTTTTATATGTAAAGTCAAATTGGATGATAATACAAACAAACAAACTAGTGGTTGAGTCTTGTGACCGCATGGCGCGCTGTGTCGCGGTGGTTCGCGCATCCGACCGCCTGGGACATATCGCTCTGCAGGCGGTGCATTGAAGTTTTGATACTGTATGTTACTGTTTTACTGTGCTACACTACACATAGGCCCTAAAGCAAATTAAATAATAGTGATGTTCTCTCTTTTTGTGTCAGGATCTCACGATGCATCCAACACACCGGGCCCAGTACGCAAGTGCGCTTGGCATCTGTCGAATGTGGGCCAAGCGTCCTTCAGTGTACAGATAGCTGATGATGACAAAGAACTGGTACGCCATGCAAATTATTACAACTTAATCTGGCCTATCTTCGAGCTCTGCTCGATGCAGGCCTACATAAATTAATATTATAAAACAGTTTCGAATAATGTGACTAGACTCTCACACAAAAATCCAAATTTTATTACTTGTGCTTGTGCAAAAGATTTAAAAATACAAGTGGGACTTTTTTAATGTGGGGTTAGAAGGGTTGAAAAAGAATAGACAAAAATACTTCTCAATTTTTTTCTTCACACATTCACATTTAATGACCCGGTATCATACCTCCACTATGTGTACAACTTACAATGTTTGTTATGTGTGTGTTAGACTACAATATAGGGTGGGCCTACATGGCACCTGCACCGTAATTAGGCTGGGCCTAGAAATAAATCCATTTTCTTTGGTATTAGGCCTACCATATTGGTGACAAAAAGGAATTATCCAACTTCCTCTAAAATTCATATCCCCGTTTTAGTTATTCACAACTTTTCCCCCGATACACAGTACGCACATATTGGGAATATTCCCTCTTCCTAGTCCCACCTACTGATAATTTAGTAGGCTTACATAGAATAATAAATAGTTTTGTCCAGCCCTAGTGAGGATGCTTACGTTGTTTGCTTAGCTATTCATAGGGATGGGATTTGACCGGTCAAATTCAAATTTGGTCAATTGACGGTCAAATGTAAAATCATAAATTTATTTTATATTAGTGATATTATTTTTAAATGTTGTGGTGACAAAACTTTCTTTATTAAAAGCTTTAAACTGCATATTAAGTGGCTCATCATGCCATCATAATCATATCGTCGATAGCTGTCATTCATGCACCTTCCTACCGATTCAGTTATACGTTTTGTACCAAGATTAAATATATTTTTTTAATTTAGGTAAAGTTAAAAATTCCCATATTATACTACATAATAAATAATAATTACATACAACTGATTGATCCAATTTAAATTTTTAATCATAATAGGGAAGGAACGCAATGTATTGCGTATAATAATCAATTCATATTCAATTTAAAAATCAAATAATTTTAAGTTTTCCAAATTCAAAATCATTCGTTTTATTTTACAATTCAATGACTGGTCAATGACCAAATGATATTGACCAGTCATTTGAGCCCGTACAATTTGACAGATCAATTGACGTTGTCTAGCTGACATTGGTGCAACCCTTGTCTATTCATTAAATGTGCCTTCATCAATCAATATCTGTTCCATTTCCAAAATTGCATCACTTCACACTCTTTTGATTGATACAGAGTCTATTGAAGTGGACTAGCCATGCCTGACATTTCACTCGTATTGTCTCTTCCTTTCTATATCTTTTCTTCTTCTGCTCCATTTTAACTTTTGAGGTCTCTTCTCCAGCTTTTACTAGTGATTATTTATCTTTATTTTCAGCTCTTTTACTAGGTATCTGTGAACTTTGTTAATTTGTTTTGTAGACCTCTAGGCTAGGTCTATTTGTGTATCTATCATTAATCTACCTACAAGATCTCCACATACATTCACCAACAACCCTCGAAAAATTGCGAGGTAATGGACTCGCCGGGTCTCAAATCCACTCGCCACGAGGTTGGCGTGGCAATCCGGGGTCTGAAGCCCCAAACGGCGGAAGCTTTTTCGCCAAAGGCGATTTTTTTTTTAAAAGTATCCCTAGTTAAGTGACCTAAAACACGTTTTTAGGCAAATTTCAACAACGAATAAAGGTTAAATAGGAAGCCAATATTGTCTAGCCCTACATGATCGATTGCTTACCTGAATGAAAATTAGTCGACAGTCCGGTTGGAAGACATGTGATCTAGCTGTCAAGTAAATATTTAAAAAAAAAAGTTTGATTTGAATTGCTTTGAGGGATTTACCAGTGGTATTGAGACAAGGGATTAAATATGTCAACTCGCCAGGAGACTTCTGTAACTCGCCAGTGGCAAGCTGGCGAGTGGATTTTTCGAGGGTTGTTCACCAACCAGGTAAACGGTTGGGTTCCCTATCCAATATCCATAGCCTTATTATACGGTATCTATCTACTAGGAAAACGCTAAAGTCCCGCCGCGTTGATGGATGAGCGTTTTTGTAAGTTTTTAGTTTGCGTGGGACCACTTTTCCTTTGCAAGTGCTTTGTGAATGCATTGTAGGCGATTGTTGTCGAGTTTCTAATGTTACTTCTTAATTTATAAACCAAAAAAAAACTCATATCAAAACCTTTATTCTATGGATTCCGACTAACTTTTTCAACTTTTTCTTTCAAAAGGTACTACATCACCATAACCTTAATGTCTATGTGAAATATGAACGTTGTAGCCCTACCCGTTTGGTCAGAATCGGCCCAAATGTCACGAAAATATCGCACTAAAAATCGAAAAAGATCGTAAAAGTACGTTTATTTTATGGATTCTGGTTACCTTTTTCAACTTTTTTTTTCACAAGGTACTTCATCACCATAACCTTAATGTCCATGTAAAATATGAACTTTGTAGCCCCACCCGTTTGGTCAGAATCGGCCCAAATGTTACGAAAATATCGCACTAGAAATCGAAAAATATCGTAAAAGTGCAATATTCATGAGAAATATTTCTTCGATTGTACCCAAAAACGTGGCACGTCTAAGTTCAGAGATTTCGAAGGCCCCCTTCACTTATAAGCAAGATCGCTCAGGCCGTTGGCCCGGAATCGTGCGAACAAACAGACAAAAAAACAAACACAAAAAAAAACGAAAAAAGAACATTGGAGCTAAATTTTTTTTAGGGGTCAGTGAAATTGAAGTTTTCGCTTCGCTCGCTATGCTCATCCAATTACCTACTTTTTCCCACCTTAGTCTGGGCCTCCCTTGTTTTTCCGCTTGTCCCCTGCTTCTGTTTAAATTATCTCTTCAGAATTCTCTTCTGCGGTCTGTCTCATCCTTTTCCTGTGCTTAATGATTCTAGGCATTGTATTTTTGGATGATAAGGGCACTAGCCTAAATGTAGGCCCGAAGTATAAAGAAAACAATAAAAAAATACATTTGTTCTGCATATATTTTTCATCCAAGTTGTATTGTGTTAACATTGCAAGAAAGTACCTGTAGGGCCAACTGTGGACATGGATTAATTAATTTATTAAACCCTTTTCGGTCAGATTTTTTTCCTATTATTTAGAAGGCAGTGGAACTGTTTACGAAAGAAAGTGCATAAAAAGACCTGTATGGGAGGGCATCATATAGCCCTAGGCTAAAAAGTTTTCTAAATTTAAAAAAAATTATGTTTTTGTGGGAGGTGTAGTAAAGTGTGCAGAAACACCCATTTCGGGGCTGCCCCGACATATGACCAAAAAGGGTTAATGAGTGTTTAGTTGTTACTAGTTAGGCTACCTGGAGCAAGAGGTGTATGCTATTGCTTTATAAACATTCTCAAACCAGAGTGTGATTTATTATTTTCCAGGATGGGCCATCGGAAGTACGAGGCACCATAGATGGACAGCAGTATGTCCAGTGCTCAAAGTATTCGAACGCCTGCTACTCCCTGTGGCATGTCGACTACTCGGGGAACAATTCAGGGGTCAATGTGTTCGACAGCCAGGGTAAGTTTTGAAACTAAACACACCTGCTCGATCAGTGGATCTATTTATGTTGCCTATTTTATTTTGTTTACTTTGTAAGCTGATTTAGGCTACAAAGAGGATGGTGCTGTAAATAAATATCTGTGATCGATATTACACCAGCCATCCTGCAGAAAAAATCACTTCTATTTTTTAAATTATGAAATGAGTGGATAGCAGTTGTGACCCTCTGGTTTTCAGTTTTGGATTGTCAGGGGCTGTGTGAAAAATGGAGTTAGGCAGTAAACTTTACTAAGACTACGTACAGTACCACGGTTCTATCAACAGACTAGTTTTTGCTTTGTTACCTTCTAAATTGAGGGGCCATCCCGTCGGTAGAGATGTGCAAAAAATCCCTTCAAATTCAGTTTGTTTTTTTAAATTGCAATAATCCCTTCAAATTCAGTTTGCACATGAATCTCATGAATTGTGATTGAATGGTACCAATTTCCAATTCGCGAATTTTCGCGAAATTTTGGTTGATGCCGCGAACTAGTGGCAAAATTAGCAATTATGTCCTTAAATGCGAATTAGGTCACGAAATTTAAAAATAAAAGAATTTCAAAGTTTTGGTGGAGGTGCCGGGTCAAAGTCGAAATTAAATTAACACTGGCTGGTACATATGGTGGAGGTGCCAGGTCATACAATACGATCGTGAGATCGTAATAATCGTTTGAACGAGAGTAAGCTCAAAATACTTCATATCCATATCAAAAGACACATAAAAAATGCATAATTTCGTAAATTTGGTGGAGGAGCCGGGTAGACGAAATTAATTCTGGTAAAAACTGTCGGAAACTGAAAACTGAAGGCTGAAATTGAGCTTAAAATTATAACTGATTCTGAACTTCACTCTCATGAGCTTGTTTAATAAATAAATAAATTTTATTTAGAGTCTACCCACTCAGTTATATAACTGATTTTAAGTGGGGGACTTTAAATCAAAGCGACCAAGCCAACCCTGCAGGCCCCGACGCAATCGACGAGTGAGCGATAACCAACCAAAGATCGATATTTTTAATAGGAAATATAGCAATCAGTGGTATGGTTGTTGTTTGTTTTGTTTTTAAATCATTAAAATCAATCAAATTATCCTGAAACTTGTATTTTTTTAATTTTTTAGTTTTTTTTTTTTTAAGTTTTGCATGAGAAAAATTGTGTTAATTGTGTAAATCGCGACAAATCGCGAATTTTTATTTTTAAGGCGCGAATTTTCAAACTTTAAAAAACCATTTTTGCACATCTCTACCCATCGGCAAGAAGGGCGTAACTGCAATATTATCGTTTTGAGCTACGGCGCGGGAAACAAACGACTACGCATGCTAAAGTGTGACCCACAGCATGCAATTGGCACTCGCGCTGCCATCTGTGGTGAGATACGAGAACTAAAGTTTGCATGCAGGCTACTACTCTATCGAAGACCTCAAAAAAGGGTATACTGCAATAAGGGGGTAACTCATGTATGTTACCCCCTTCTTGCCGACAGCCCCTCAATTGTTGTGAGCTTAGTAGTGCCAGTGGCGTCACTAGGGGGGTTTGGGGGGGGCATGCGCCCCCCCAATCGCAATCCGCGCCCCCCCAATAATTTTGTTGTTTTCCTCTTTTTTTAAATTAACAACCCACAATCACAGCTGCACTTTACGCAAACCATCACTACTTTAAATAATTTGATAATCATTACTTTATTAAACTAGTGATGTACCGGTAGGTAATTTCTTAGTAAAAGACACGAGATTTAAAAAAAATTGATGTTAATTTTTGTTAGTAGTTGACAATTAATTCATACAACAATTAAATTGTCTAATTGTGAAGTGTTTCATTTCCTTCTTTTGTCTGAGCCCAATCAAAATGGCAAATTTACTTATAGAACAATAGTAAATAGTTTCCAACTGCATTTTAGAGCAGTCTTGTAATTTTCAAGACTGCTCTAAAACGCACTTATTTGCATCAAAATTACCTTATAATTGAAAAAAATATGTAGGGAGAGAGCCCCGCCCTAAATTCGATCATTTGAATCTTTCCTTTGTATTGTCCGAAATCATCAGTAACAAATAAATGTGTCTCTAAATTGAAAATAAGATCAAACGTTATTATGTTGCCATGTATGCTGTGAATTGTAAGCTCGACATGCGACAAAACAAATTGACGCACACAAACTACAATGTTTTGGTATTGCATTCAGCCTTACGCTTTTTTTCTAAAACGCACCAAATGCACTCAAAAAAACCGATTTTCAAAATTTTCGTCTGCGGCGCAGCTATGGGGGGCTCTGCCCCCCTGCTTGGTTCCTTTCTGGTCCCTTTCCTACCGAAAGAACTTGCGCGGTTGCGGTTCTTTGATTTTGAATTAAAAATTGGTGAAATCACCATAATTTACTCCATTTTGGTCAACTTTGGGAATTTATTGCAAGTTTACAGATTTTTTAAAACTAAAATTTTCATACTGGATAGTATGAAAATCAATGCGAACGCGCAGGTTAATTTGTTTTTATCGTAAGATAAACAGTTTGGTGGGAATTTCCAGAATTGGAATCGTTTTGGATTTCCCATATTTTCACGTTTTGGACTTACATCTCGCAATGTATCTTAAGGCTTGTTTTTTTAAACCAATTGTGGATCATTATAAAAGTACTTTATTAACATTCATGCAAAATTTGGCAATGATATGACCAACCAAAATCATCAACACCTGAGTGCGCGCATTTGAGTTGGGCCAAGCTCAGCGTCCCCCCTTAAAACGTTCAAGGATGTTTTCATGTTTAAGCGTTCCAACCCTACTTACTTGCAGATTGCTCATTGCGTCCGCACTAATTTTGCGGTCTAGTATTTTAATCACCACGTCTGCAATACAATTTTTTGCAGTTTGGCACGCCCTACTGATAATGCATCACAGGTGGAGACACACCTCAGTCGCAGCCCCTTTCCCTCCCTGACCTGACCGCCTGACCGGCTACCAACCACTCGCCAATTGACGTACTATAGGTCTATACCTACTAAGGTCAAGTTCCAGGCTAAAATGCCAATCCACGTAACCAAGAGGCACGTAAGCAAGACAAAAAGAACGCAAACCGTTTTGATTATCACTTCATCAGTCACCGGAATGATTGGAATCCATGGACAACCCAAGATCCCGTCCACCTAGTGATGACAAACCATATATTGCAAGCTTACCTTTTTTGACACATTTTGCAGTTCAAAATGGCATCCCGGCTTTGAATCGATGTCAATCTTATTGGATGAGCGAAGCGAAGACTTCAATTACACTGACCCCCAAAAAATTTAGCTCGGGTGTTTTTCTTTTACTTTTTTTTCTTTCTTTTTTCTGTTTGTTTGCTCCCCACCGGGCAAACGGCATATCCGATCTTGATGAAAATTGGAGGATACCTTCGAAATCTCAGTAGTACAGTATTTAAATGCTACACTTTTTGTTACATGAACTTTTAATCAGGGGTCGACTTGCATTCGGTGTCGGCTTGCAATCGAGTAACTACCGTACGTAGATGGTGTGCACACAATGTGTGTACGTAATGAAATTGTGAAACTTGTCAAGCATCTCGTAAACCTCAGCTGCTTGGCTGAAATCAGAGTGTACTTATTAGTACTGCTACATATTACATAATTATTATACCTACTAGCACCAAGCGCAATTCTCTGGCTAGAAATGCATCTAGGCCTACGGTATCACTTTTTCAACCGCGTTATGCAAAAAAAGTTTTGAGAATCTTAATGAACTAAACTAGTGTTTATTATTACTAAGTAATGATATACTGCAATGCAACCTTGCACTACCTCAAGAAACCATCGACGTAATAACAGCAGGTAGTATTTAAACTTGCACCTCGTAGAGTACGGTGACGGCGTGCTTGACATAAAATCAACAGCAAATACTATATTTAATATTTTGTACAATCCAAAAATTACGAAATAAACTTACCAGCATTTTGACCCGAGTTTACATTATGTACCGGAATTTATAATTTGATAACCTACCGCAGGTGTGAGCGAGGGTTTATTTTTATTTGGTGTTTCGAGAAATGTTTGTTTGGTCATTTCAAAGGCAGCAGATTCTCTGCAGTAGCTGTTCAATCCAACCAGAACTATAATTCACTGAACGATTCTAAAGTTACGAAGTTCCTGGCTCAATGGTCGCCCCCCTTGAATGTGGAAGACCCGGGTTCAAATCCTGGTCGGGTTGGATTAAAATAATTTTTGATTGTTTTGTATTAAATAACCCTATTAATCCAATTCCACCTATAGACGGGAATGTTTCCTGACTAACAAAATTGAGAAATAGATGTAAGTGTAAAGGGGTTTTATCACTGCAATATTTTCTTTCTTTTATTACTAGGTAAAAAATAAGATACTGTTGACTCAAATCATATTTTAGACCATCAAACATAATGCATCCCCCCCCCAAAAAAAAATTCTTACCTACAGTAATTAGGCCTATGACATTAATAGTGCTGTGCCTCACACCCCGGTTTATCTGCAACACCTTGTTGCTAATGGACAATACATACCTGCCAAGTTTTACGAATTATTCGTAAAATTTACGAAAAACGGTAGTCATTTACGATTTTACGATTGCCCTGTCAATTTTACGAATTTTTCAATTTTCAAAAAAATCGTTTTTATATTGAAAACTGGCGCGCCGTGTGAATTTCACGTTTCTTGCCTTCCTTGGTATGTGCAACCCCCTCCCCCTCACGGCCCGCCCGCCCTACCCCCTCCATCGAACATGCCGAGAAAAAAAAGAATGATTAAAGTGTCCCCAAAACTCACTAAAACGCACGAAATTGCACCAAGATTGTAAAAAAAATCTCGCCCCCCAGACCCCCCGGTTGCCCAGACCCCCCGGTTGCCCCTTAAAAGTCTGTTTGGGGACTTTTACGAATTTGGGAATTCAAAACTTGGCAGGTATGACAATACAGTTGTGATTGTGAATGGACAACTAGTGAATTTGTCGAGTGTTGCATACCTACATGTGCCAGTTTTGAACAAGTCCATACCACCCACTAGGAATTTGATTTAAATGGTTGTATTGTAACATCAGATTTGTTAGATTAATTTTCTGTAGTATAATATTAATATAGGTAGGTAGTCATCTAGAACCTATCCCTATCGGATCCCTTACAATCTACACTCTTTACTTTGCTACACTACGGCTTCTCCTTTTCAGTTGTTGCTTAATGATCATGGAACACATGTCCCTCGTTTAACTTGACTTTTATTTTGGATTAATTTGGATTTATGTACGTAATTCAAAATTGTACTATTTGTGCAAATATAAAAATGAAAATCTATGTTTCGTTCTTACACTTATGTTTACTGACCCGGTAACTCCACCATTTAGCACGTCGGACCGAAATTTGATGAAATAAATCATTTTTTTTTTTAGGTATTTGCTGATTAAAAGGGGTTATTTACAAACCCAAAAATTAATATCCTCAAGTTCAAAATTCAAGTTAATACTATTAAATTTTGATATGTCTATGGATTGAAAATATCTATTTAAATATTTTTTCGATATCGAAACGTTTTTACAGCAACCGTAATGAATTACTTTTGCATTTAACTACAAACTATTTATTTGGCTAAAAGCTAGTTTAAATAGTGCAATATAATATAATATATATTTTATCCTGCCAAGTGTGATGTATTACTGTAATTTAATCACAAATTGCTAGGGAAAATTGTAGGCCTATCCTATCTATTTTTTCCCTGTTGTAAAGATTAACATTAAATACAAATATGCATACAATATGGAAATCAATCCTAAAAATTAATGTAAAAGAATTCATCTCAGCCAAGTGCTTTACCCCTATGGTGCATTATTGGAATAGATTGGAAAACTTATTCTAAGTAAAGTAGAATAATTATTTGTCACCCTATAATTCTGAAGAATTAGATGACTCTTTGATAATGTTGATCTTTAAAGCATGTTATAATGTACCACACTTCATTCTGGGTTCATCTACTACAGCACACATGTTTCAATGTCACAAAAAGTAAGCAACACATGGCTTGTGTTAATAGTACCCTTCAAACATGTAAGTGCATTTGATAAAGTCTTGTATCTTAAAAGACAAGTAAAAAAGTGCATGGACATGAATCAAGTCTTTGAGATGCTAGTGCAATCTTGCGCAAGACTTTTCTTTCATTCAATTGCTGTGGATGAACTAAAACCAGCCTTGGACTTTATTTCTTGCATGAAAGTGAACACATCTTCACAATCACAACTCACAAGGCAAACTGTATAATTGATGCTTTAGTTTTCGATACCTGCTACTATCTACAGTACTTACTATTTAGGCACCATGGAATGAGAATGCTATGGAATATATTTTAAACTGGAAGGGGGCATTAAACGTTCATCAATTTTGCAGAAAAATTGTAAATATACTTTGATAACGACATTGGATGGCCGGTCTCTTGAGCTACATTATTCTATGTAAATAAAAAGTTTATAAATGTGAATTTAAAAGAGGTTATACAGGTACCTAATTTTTTAGTTTAATTGTATTTTTCCATATTTGAAATTTGAACCATTTTGATTTTGAGATGCTAAAAATAGGAAGAAATACTTGAAGCTAGAGTTATAGAAATAATGCTAGTTCAATTGAATGAAAATACAAAATTTTGAGGTGAACCAGATTAGCCGTTATAACGTTCCATATCTGAAAAGGATTTCATGTCATCATCTCTTAGTGTCACGTGAGAGATGGCAGTTCGGAGTGCTCTAAAAAATTTACATACTATTTTGGTTATTGTTTATATTGTGTATATTGTTTGTGTTGAGTTTTAATAGTTTAACATCTTCCCGTCTAAGTCTTGTTTTTTTAACACATACTTAAATTTCACCAAAAAAGAAGAAAAATCAGTTTATTGAGAGGAGTGAGCGTAGCGAACGTAGTCTTACAACGCAAGTCGAACAGCTCTTCGTTGTGACAATGTAGGTCTGTAAAATGTTTGTAAAACTAAAATGCCATACGGCCGAACGGCCAAACAGCCAAACAGATTGAGTTCAAATCTTAAATATAAATCCGTGACCAGTGTACTTGGAACTTAGAAGTTACAACTGCTCAGAAAATTTAAACCTACAAGAAATGATAAACTGAAAAGTAGGCTACAAATGTGTAAGATTTAATGAAACGACAATGCTTTTGTTCTTGAAAAATAAATTTTATCGAATAATTTTTTGAATGTAGGCGGTGACCAAGGTGTATCGAATCTTGCATGCTCAAAGTTACCCAAATTTCCGCTCTGAGAAACCTTGCAATCTTTATTTGTATTTCATACTGGCTATGTTATGTTTTCCAATTTTCCATATGCATTTCAAAACATGTTCTATAATTTTCCAGAAATAACAAAATCTATCCTGACCATTGTTTTAAACTCCCACATGGGTCTCCCACATTCCGGTTATAAAGGCGCCTTAGACAACATCACTAGGAAAACACCAAAGTCATTGTTAGACGAGTGAGCGAGTCATGTGTTGATTACCCGGGAACATTTGCATTTAAGTTGATTGATTTAAAATATAAATGATAAGAGTTTTGAGTTCAGTTGGTAAAAGGGCGCGTCTACGGTAAGGCCATAATGCGCCACTCTAGCCTATGATAGGCTAGGGAGGAAAGACCCATGCTGGATCCAGCCTTAGTTGCCCAGCAATGTTGCTGTGATTGGTGTGCATTTGATAACATGCATATTGCCGACTGCTGGCCAAACGGTCAAGTCGAGTTGCTCAACACACGACAACACCAAAAATGTTCAACATTTTTAACTACTTGGCAATAAAAGTTAGCAACTTCCTATCAGATCTCTTCAAAGTATCACGTGATTGTTGATAACCAATCACAACAGTAAGTGTCACCACTGTTTCTTCATTTTTTGCTCGTGTGGCAGGGTTCGCAATAAAGTTGGGCAATGGGAGTTGATCGTTTGTCAGCAGCTTAACTTGTCTAACAACGACTATGGTGTTTTCCTAGCTATTTGAATGTGCAGTGTGGCAAGGGCGGGGTTGGGGTGGAGCCTACAGTGGGGAAGCAGACAGTGACTAGACACAATACATGGGAGTGTTTGTCATCACCTGTTGTTTGTACTTGTGGAGGAACAAGTGCTTATCAGTTGATTGTGAAGTACATTGAGTGGGTCTGGGTGGGGAGAGTGCGGCATTGTACAAGCCACACTTTCTAGGCATCCGATCACCAATATCTCTGTTTGAATGTTACAATTAGGTGTACGTATTTTTATAAAATGTTACAGCAGGATAGTCTCTTTATTTATGACTGCCATAGACACCTACAATCTTTTGACTGTATCGTGACCGAGTTCACTAAATTTCCTAGTTTATTTAAAAAAAAGTTTGGAATTTTTCACCTTGTCTAAAAGCCAATCAACTAACTACTCGCCCACTTGGTCTAGCCCCCCCCTCCCCAAGTATACATCCACCCCTGTCGACAGACACTCTTCTGGCGTCAGTTACATTTTGTCGTGGACACGTGCTCAGGAGTGGATGCATTGGCTAATCTGTTAGTTGGGTCTGTGTCATGCAAATTTCATTGTGCTGGTTGTATTTAGGGGGCTATGGTTTTAACACGTGCCTAATGGGACTGACTGACTACCATAGTGTCACATTACACATTCACTGCGTAGTGCGTGCCAATCGCTCGGGCCACATTGCAGCTTGGTTTTACGACAAAGTTCTTGCAGAATCCCCGTGCTGACGTAATGTAGGCCTGGTCTATGAATGGAGTAGGCCTAAGGAGTTGTGCGTGAATTGCTTCATGTTGTGAATGATTGAAGAAGATGATAGCCATTAAATTACGAATTTTTTTTATCCCTATACCCATCACCAGAGTCTTTTGCGTAATGCGTCGGATGACAGATCTGTGTAGCTCCAAAGAGTCTTTGCTTGTGTGCTGATACGAAATAGTTTTGTGATGCGGTTCTTATCAGTTATCACCCACCAATAGTTGCTAATAAAGTCATCATTACGTGATGTGATAAATCATGACGATCTATGGCGAAATTCAAGACCTTACACTGGACTCAATTGCAAACCCACGTCTCTTGGTTTGGACCTAAACCATCGGGACGCCACCTCACCTTTACTGAACACAGTGGTACAGATGTCGTACTCGTATGCGCCAGCTATGCTGTGCACAGCTGCATTCGTTAGCATGAGTATATACGTTTTTTAAATCGGAAATAAGCTTTTGAGTTTATTTGGATCAAGGGTGCGTCAACCGTCAGGTCATTATGCGACACTCTCCTAGGCTATGTGGAGGAAAATCCTATGCTGGACAGAACCGGTTACGGGTCATGGTACAAGGATATCTCTGTAAGGAAGAATATCATTGGATCATGGTTACGGGTAACGGGAGGAATGGCGGGTTCTCACGTCGTTTTTGTCATCGTTCCGTTTCGTTCGTGTTGTCAATTGGTCGTCGTCGTCGTCGTCAAGGGAAGGGAAAGGGTTCCCCGACGACGACTGCCGAGCTCGCCTCTAGTTTCGAGGAGTGAAAACTACCCTTGTTACTAGCTGGTTTTGCGAGATGTACATTTTCTCTTGAATCGCCTTGTACGATTAGCAGAGCCATGTGCTGGGCCAATTTTACCCCGGGCCCAGACGGGGGAAAATTATCATACAGTTAGTATTTTATAGGCCTACTGCATGGTCATCCTGATATTCCTATGTATGCGTTCATTTGAAATGTTTTGTAACTAATTATATGCCATCAATGAGCACGCATATTACGTTGCTCCTTGATGTAATGGAGCATTCGTTGGCTAATCGAGACGAAGGGAGGGACGTAAGGGGTGACGCGGGGGGACAAGGGGTGGACAGGCCTGTGCTGGTCAGAACCAGCCACAAGCGTATGGGGAGGGCAGGGGTTCCCCCACGTCGTGGTCGTCTCCGTCTGTGTCATCATCCGTCCGTGTTGTCATTGTGTCGCCGTCGGGGAGGTAGTCAAAGGGAAGGGGAAAGTTCCCCGACGACGACCCAGAGCTCGCCATTAGTTTCAGGAGTAAAAACTCCCCTAATCACGGGCCAAACCACGAGAAGGTTGCGAGTTGGACTTTGATGGCCCATGGAGCATTCGTATTGGTACTCTTGAGATTCACCATTATAATCTTGATTCGACCAGGAGATAATTGGAGAGGGTATAGTAAAACGTTATTGAAGGGTTGTAAACTGTATGATGTAATGATGATAAACCTGGCGATCCATGTTTTATGTCGTTGATCGGGTAAACGATTGTTTGTCGCTGTGTTCGTGGAACGAGCTGTGTTGCAACGTTTCGTGATCCGAGGGAATCATGCTTGAAATTTTTGTTCAAAAACGATTCCGGAAATGGTGTTTGAAAATAATTGCGACTTTCTGCTACGTCGGACATCGGTTCTAGGAATCTGGCTGTAGTGGTCCGTGCCTGGGGTCACTAACGCTCTGGTTCGAGGTCGTGTTGGGTGGTGTCCCATATCGGCATATTATCTGTGACCGCTTGTACTCTTATCATCTGTGCTACGGTCATCGGCAAGTTTCTAAAATAAGTAGGCTAACGTTGTTAAGTCAAGTTTCTCAAATTTATAAGTAAAATAAAAATTTAAAATAAATCGCGTTCCTCTTCGAAAACATGAACTTTGGATGATGACTTGGGATGATAAACTCGAAAATGTATAAGTCACAGTTTAAATGAGTCTATATAGGAGCCAATACCAGACTTTACGAGAATCAGACTAATTATATATATATATATTTTTAAATTAGAGCCAGTAAAAATATGTAAAACGTAGTCTTAAAACGTAGTCTGGCAATTTGAGTTTGTAATTTTAGTAAACGGCGCGTCAACCGTTCGAGGTCAAAATGCGTCCCCACTCTGGCCTATAGGGGATATGGGGGCTGGTCAGAACCGGCCACGGGAAGGAGGAGGAAGGGGGGAGGGTTCTCACGTCGCGGTCGTCATCGTCTTTGCCATAGTTCATTTTGTCATCGTCGTCGGGGAAATCGTCAAGGGGTACAGAAGGTATCCCCGACGACGATTGCCCTCCAGTTTCGGGGAGTAAAATACTCCCTTACTAGCTGATGTTTGCGAGGTGGACTTTTTCTCTAAAATCGTCTTTTACGATTAGTAGAGACATGCTCTGGGCCAATTCTACCCCGGGCCCAGACGGGGTCATGACGTCGGAAAAGAAAAACGTTTCCATAAAAGTTCCCTAAAAGAACACGATCTTACCCTACCCAAGTCTACTTCTATCCACAGTCGTCGCGATAAACCACCACGAGTCTTCGCACCTCGCTCATCGAGCAACGTTGAGGGTTTACTTATAAGAACTAACTACCGGTTTATCTAATCTGTGCGGCGTATCATTGCGTTCTTGCCTCGCTGTCAATCTCGTCTCGCTAATGAGTGATGGCCCCCGATGATGGATGACTTGGAGAACTCGGTACGGTACCAGCCGGCTATTCCGAGAACCATTGCTCAAGTAGGGCGCTCCACGGAGCAAGGGGTTCAGGGTCGCGGGGTAGGGGGGCGGGGGAGGATTCTCCACTTGAAGGATTGATGAAACTATTTGGCTTGCAAATGTTACGTTCAATGAAGTGACGGGCTGAGTGAAGCAAACGCTTTTGCACGCAGCCATTTGCGGAGAAACTGCTCAATTTTTGCGTCGTGAGGGTGGGGGATTAATGCAGTTCACGATCAGCGTCAACTTGAAATGTTTGTGTGTCTGGGGGGGGGGGGGGGGGGAGATTGAAGTTGACGCACTCCCGCAACCGTTAACGTGTAATTGGATGAGCGAAGCGAAGACTTTAATTTCACTTGCCCCGAGAAAAATAGCTCTGTTGTCTTATTTGTTCGCTCTCTACCGGGCAAACGGCATATATGAGATTTTCATGAAAATTGGAGAGGACCTTCGAAATCTCTGAACTTAGATCTGCTAAGAAATAAAAAAGAAATATTTCTCATGAAAATCGTACTTTTACTATTTTTTTTCATATTTTTCATGCGATATTTTCGTGATATTTGGGGCGATTCTGACCAAACACGGAGGGGGCTACATTTTTCTATGGACGATTCTGACCAAACGGATGGGGCTACATATGTAGTGCCTTTGGAAAGAAAAAGTTGGAAAAGTTCAGAATTCATGGAAATGAAGGTATAATTTCAGCCTTTTACAGGTGTGTGATTAAGAAGTAACTATAGAAACTTGACAATAATCACCCAAAAATGCTTTTTGCTTTTGCATCAGATTTTTTAAAATTTTTTGTTTATTGGTTTTACCATGCAATTAATACTACTTTTTTAATTTATCCTAATTTGCAAAAATCATTTTGCAAGGGAAAACTTGAAAAGTGAAAAGATCCCCGTAAAAAAAAATTTAGTAAAGGCATAACATTGTCAAAAGGGTAAAAAAAAAAAGTCCATCCTCAAGCGACGGGTAAAGGCAAGCGCTTAAAAAAAAAAAAATCGTTTTGGATGGGTGCCTATAGTTGAGGGCGTTCCTTGCTCCAATCGAAAATTTTTTTGCCCCCCTCACCCCCCCCCCCCCCCTCGGAAACAATATGTTTTTTCTCAAGTGAGTAGAAATCAGTTTACGACGCAACAAAATATCGCGTGCAGAAGCTATTTTTGGCGACTGTCAAGTTTTGAGTTATGCGTGCAAAAGGGGAAGGGGGGGGGGAATTCCCTCTTTCAGGCTTCCCGACTCCTCTGAAATATTATTTTATCATATTTTCAGAAGCTTTTATTTATTATCCATGCCCGTCATACAGAATCTGCCACGGTTACCGATCATTTAAATGCAAATTTCCTGCTTTTTACCCGTGATGATAGAGGTATTTAATTTTTTAGGGGTAGTTATCGAGACAGAATGCAAATTTTGGGACAATCAAAAATAGTTACAATTCAAATGTATGCGACCCCTAACATTACAAAGGGACAGTTTTGAGATTTTTCCCTTCTACACAGCCCTTTTTGAATTTCCGCGTAAGAAAATTTTCCCAAGTTATTTTTTTCCCCCGGAATTTCCCATTTTTAAAATGAGATTGCCTTGTTGTTGTAAGTTCCAGACAAGACATCGACGAGTTGATAAGAAATCTGCTACGACGCTTTTCATGTATCTCGGAAGGATATTTTTAAATTGGCTGTGACGTTGTTTTTGTTTGTTTTTATTCCTGGCATTATAATACTTCCATATTGTACCACTGGTGATTATGCAGTTCTTGAAAAAGAAATTGGTAAAACAAATTTTGACCTAAACTTTTTAAAATTGTAATTTTTTTGGCTCAATTAAAATTTTTCATTTCCAGCGTTTTTTCCTCCCTATTCTCATTGGTGCCAAGGGTTTTTGGGCTTAAACAACTAAAAATTCAAGCTGTGCTGACGGGCGCAGATTGTGCACTTTTCCTCGCTTTATCATTTCTGAAATTCTCCGGCAAGCTTTCAGGGGAAGTTCACATGCTGCGTCTCAAGCGGCGGGGGGCCCCACGGGGGCCCTAGACTTGGGGGCATCCAACCGTAGGGTCATTTAAATTTTTTGGGGAATTACAAAGGACTGGAATGAGGGAGTTGGATTCAGCTTTATAAGGGAGTATTTTACTACACGAAACTAGAGGCGAGCTCTAGCAATCGTCGTCGGGGGCCTAGCCCCCTTGACCTTGACGACCTCCCCGACGACGACGACGACGATGACACCACGTGAACGATGACAAAGACGATGACGAGCTCGACGTGAGAACCCCCTTTCTTCCCCTCCCTCGGTTCTACCAGATGGCCAAAATTTTGAGATCAGCATGGGCCCCTCTTCTCTATATCCCCTAGGCTAGAGTGGCGCATTATGACTTGACGGTTGACGCGCCCTCAAACTTAAAGAACACAAAAAACTTCGTCTTCCCAGCGTATACAGGCAGAACCTTTGTTACGGTAGGCGCTGGTCTACCTTGGAGTGGAAACAAGTGAACCAGTTTTGTTCTCTTGTTGCTCCTAGGCCACGCGGAGTGGATGCACTCTTGCAGGTGTGCTCGGACTTGGAGTGCAAACCTGTCTGTCTGTCTGTCTGTCTGGTTGCCTCGGGGTGTTGCCCTCTTACTAACTCGAGCGTCAAATTATGAAATTCAACATGCATTTTGGCGACTTGGCGTGGAGAGTAAATAAGTATACCTCCAAAGTACAAATTACACAACAATTCTGATGACAATTCCTTCCAACTTGAAACGTGAAATCTTTTTTTTGACTTATTTAGCATACTTCCAAAAGATTTGGAATGTTATTTGTATCACGGTATCGTAATGAAACAAAATTCTTGTTTTTTCTGTAAGTGTACATAGATGATTGTCACAAATGGAAGGTAGTTTGTACGATAAAAGAGATGTTGCGTTATTAGGTAATTAATGTGTCTGACCGAGTCCGTATACACCACTGATATCACTAATTACAATTCGACACTAGGTGTCCACGCTGAACGTTGGGTGTCTGAAACGATTCCACTTCCAATGATTTATAGTCGCGCTGAAGGATGAGCAATTTTTCTGACAACGCAAAAATCGTACACTTGTGATTTTCCTATGGTTGCACTGGGACACGTGACGGTTATGCGTTTAGAAATTTCGAAAATTCCCTTATAATTACATAAAAACAATCAGAGTGAGAACAAATACAAAAATACCTCGTGAAGTTAAATGTATTTTAACTTATAGTCCAATTGAAGTAAATGCCCATTCAAACACAGTCTAAAGAACCCGAGCATGTTAAACGTTAGCCCTATCTTGCACATGTTATTTGTTTTAAAACATACTCTCGCAAAAAGCATCTGACTGATAAAGTTCTTTATTAAACTTAGATCTATGCTAATTTGCCATTTAGAAGTTGATTTATTGAAACGATTTGTTTTCTGAAAAATACACCATACATCCACAAAGTATTGTTAAAACTGCCATTTTGTAAAAGGAAAAAAAAGAAAAACTCATAAAAACGCAATCAAAAGTACTAAAAATTGTTCAACATTTTAGCATGGATGTAGCTTTCCTCACAATCCAGTCTTTACTTGAGTCTTCTGTCTTTTAGTTCGGCAATCAGGCCGTTTTCCGTGGGCAATGTTTTGTGCCCAAACTCTGGAAACGTTACGCTGGCTGAAATCTACTAAACTGTTGGCGAGACACACACGGCGTTTGAGGGAATGTGTTGTTGCAGTATGCGTGATTCTTAGCATGTGCGTAATATTACAAATTGCCCGTAATACGTATGATTTTATAATAAACGAAGTGCTGTTTTCCGCGTTATCGTTTTCCGAGAAAAAGTAGACTAATGTATGTTGGAGCCTTAGGTTTGAGCGAGAGGTGCGTTCTCGCACTGCAACAAAGTACGTGCCAGCACTGCAACAAAGTACGTGCCAGCACTGCAACAAAGTACGTGCCAGCACAGTGGTTTACGTTGGCCATGAAACTATATTTACGTTGTGTTGATCCACGTCTTACTGTTGTGTATTGTTCAGCGCATTCTTATTCCTGCAGCCATAAAACTGAAAAATATATGTCCACATTTTTATTATCGTACCAGATTTCGACAAAGAATGGTTATTTTGGCGTTTTTGACCATTTTATCAGATTATTTTGAAAAGTTAATTCGTTGCACATTTATGTTCAGGTTTATTTCAGGAAAGTATATTGGTATAGAAGCCTTCGTATTTTATTCTTATATAGAGTATGAAACTGTGTGACTGGAATTATCTTGAGGAATTGAAATTGTATGTCATGCTTGTTGATTGCGTCCATGTCGGGGAAGTGGCCGTGCACTTTCTGGCTCCAGGCTCGAACCCTGGATTCTCAGTTTCATTACGAATCAACAAATACACCTTTTTCAGTTCTTGGCGTCATAGAAATACGTTGTCCAGCGTCTCTAAAAGAAATAAACTTGGTGGAAACCTATAAGGCCGCTAGTCGCGCCCTAAAAATAGATCAAGTACGAAAGTATCTGAAATAGGGAGCGAAGCTTTCCGTTTTTTAAATTCTTCTTATTGGAGGTGCCGAGTACTATAATATTGAGTATATTTCAACTTTATGGGGGGAGGGCTAGCTCTGCCTTCAGACCCCCAAAAATATAGACATGTTAAAAGGAGATGTCAACAAAAAATCGCCCGCCCTTCGGATGTCATCTTCGGTTTTTATCGTGAGACGTGATACATCGACGGACTGTCAGGAAAACTATGCATATAATGGAGCGAAGTTATTACGATATGATGTGTTCTCTGTTAATTGCGGAAGTGTGGCTTGTTTACTCGGGAACATGAGAGATGACAGATAACCTCTGCTAACCGCTTCACACGGTGCAACGCGTCGTAGTATAGGTCAGCTCTTGGTGCGCAGCAATTACACTTTTTGCCGACCCCGCTTGACCTATCGACTCCGGGTCACTGCATCAGCTATCACATTCCTCGGGGGCATTCTCCCGTGATGTGTAACTCCCTCCTCAAGAGTGCTGAGATGCGAGGTCTTGCAGGGGCAAGGCTACTACCAACATGTTGCCCGTCTACCTGGAGACCCGGGCTCAATCCCCGGTCGGAGTTATTTTGGGGGGATGTTTTTTTATGTATTATAAGCGTACAACAACACGACTATTGAATTATGTATTACGTATGGGCACTTTCATGGTGTAACATACGTTTAGAGAAGTATTATAAGTTCAAAACTGTAGGCATATAATACAATTCGTTTTTTTTTGTTTTTATGTTACGTCCTCCTGGCTATGTGTGGAACGAAAGTCACCCGAACTATCTATGAATGGGAACAGTAAACTTTTTCTCTTCGTTGTAAAGTTTCCCGTACTACGACTTGAAAAATTACTTTTTCTCGTCACTTTTTATGTTTTACTCTTTTAAATTCCCCGTTAAAATCGTACATCCTTTGGGGAAACTTACACAAATGAAACTTCTTCTCAATACATTAATTTTAATTAGTTTGTTGAAAATTGTGTCTCTGGAAGCAAAATGATCTAAATGAAAAGAGGTCGTGAAAAAATAACAAATAATATGTTTAATACTTTGGTAGGCAAACAGTCAAAAGGTCCTTTGCCTGCAATGAAGCATGGACAAAGTTAACAAATCTGCATCTTTTCATCACACTTGGTCTTTCTAACAGTCTTCGTGATCTTTCACTGCTTTCACATTGTGGGGGCAGGCGAGAACTGCATTACCCGTTATTTGTGGGCCCATTTGTCATATCACGTCGTGATAACACACATGATAAACTAGCTTTATCACAAGAACGAGGCAATAATTATTAAAATTAACGTCAAAGATTTGTCACACGATTCGAGACCTGTTATAAAACGAATGAAAGTAATGTTGTGATAAGAAGTGGCTTAAGTGCCGGTCGACGACTAATCTTAATGCATATCGTTATCCATCGTCGTAATGCAAAATTGTCGTGTGATTCTCGAAACTATGCAAAAAATTCAACAACTAACACCTTCAAGTTACGAATTACTTCAAAACTATATCACCCATTTATATCATACTTCATTCTCTGCCTAATCGCTTTAAACTGGACTATAGAGAATTATACCCAGGGCCATATATTATTACTTTTGTTTTGATATATGTACAGACTGTCACCCGTGTCTTTTTTGTGTTTTTATTTTTTCTAATTGCATATATAACTGCATAATTATTTTGACTCAGCTCCTTGATCTAGTACATTTTCACATTCCTGCAAGACTAACACGAAACCAACAGACTTTCCATCTGCCAAGAAGCAGACTAGACATTTTTAGTAATTCGCCAAATAACCGGATCCAACATACATATAACCTATTGTTGTCATTCATCCAGATCTTGACATAAATCACCTACATTTTCAATGTTTTAATAAAAAGTTTGTTCTTGGCGTTGTACATCATTGTAATCGTCATAGTTTTCTATTTGCACTTCGTTTCGTATATAATGTTCTTTTGTGCACCTGAGTAGACCTAGATTTAGATGTTGGATTTTTTGATATTATTTTAATTTTTGTACTTCAGTAATTAATCAATTTTATGTAAAAGCCTACATCGCACTTGTGAAGGTAACTCTGTTGTTGGTGGCAATAAATAAATAAATAAAAATACCCCTATTGGTTTTCCATGAGTTGAAATCACGCGTGCACGTTTCGCTCGCGATTCTAGAAAACTCCACACCATGTTGTACATGGCATGTTTGTTGTGTTCTCCATACACGCACGTCCACCATCATGTTGGCATTATCCGATTTATGTGGCCTAAAAGCATCGTGGCTAATGTACTTTTAAGAATACCTGAAGAATGAATCTAAGACGACATGCACCTCCTCGTAACCGCATTGCGTGCGGTGTGAGTGTCGCGCGACCGACACTCTTCATCCCTCTCTGCTCGATCACCGATCCCCTGATTTAGTTTAATGTCAGTTATTGAGTTTTCTTGTTCCGTGTCAACTCCTATATAAAGTAAAACGCGCATAGATGTCAATCTGGCGCCGTTTAGGTGCGCGCGGCGCGTGCCTGATATATAGGCGGTACAAGTTGAGGTTTAATTCTCGATCTTATTAATCGGGAAACACTCCCCATAGGTGTAATGATATAAATCAATCCAGAAATTAAAAAAAAGGAATAAAGCACCTGATCGACAATTGGGAGACCCGGGTTCAATACCCGGCTGAGATGGATTTTTTATTTCTTGATTGGTTTCCGTATAAACAGTTGAGGTTTTAACCATCGGGGATATAACACCACTGACAGAATGATGGACAACTTTTTAAAATTATATCCACACAAAAATAATTATTTGATCAGTAATTTTGAAAAGTCATTTTAAATTGGCCTACTGGGGAAATATTATAGCAACACGATTATCACGTATAGTCGTGAAATTATTACTTACAAGCACCTGGAGGGGATTTACCAAAATAGGGAGCGAAGCTTACCATTATGATACAACGTTTGGTTTAGGACGTTCTATTTTTTTGGTGGAGGTGCCGGGTCTATGGATGTTCTCTTAGGGTATGGTTACCCCGCCTCCCTAGGGGTTCTAGGGTCACCAAAACATTCTGGATCATCCTATGAAGGGCATTGTCAACAAAAAATCGTATGTCAATCTGAGATCAGTACGGTTTTTATCGTGAGACGTGACACACGCACTGACGGATGGACAGAAAAGTGATGCATATAGAGAATCATACTTAAATATTATCTTTGCTGATTCTTAGCATTAAATTAAAATTAATACTCTTGCAAGTTTTTTTTCTCTTTTAAATAATATTTTTAAGTTTACTGCATTTCCTGTACCAATTTTGAAACATATAATGTGCCATTGTTTATTAGCATTATAATTTGTTGTGTGGTATGTAATGTTGCTCCGAACTCCGAAGCAAGTAAGCAGATGCGCGCGGTTTCGGTGGGCCAATGAGCGATCAGTATTTTAAATCAGGACCGCTTATTGGCTGCAATCCACCCGCCTGTGACGTAAGCATCTGCAATTACTTGCTTCGAAACAACAGTGTTAGCTGCACGCCGCGTTAAAATGAAAAAATCCATCTTTTTCTTAGTTTAGGATTATTATGCAAATTTTATATAAAAAATAAAATGTGGTGTTCATTTTCGTCTTCGAATTGGTGAGGTGGGTGGGGTGGGCACTAGAACCTAAATTACTCCCGCCTATACGCTTGCGTCGCGTGCCTGTAATGCGGGTTGCGTGCCTGGGACCACGAGAGAGGGGTAGCTTTCTTTTTTCGGCTCGTTGTAAGGGTAATTGTGCAGTTGGGTGCTAGCTTGCGACCGGTGTGCATGGACTTCTTGTGACGGAGCCAGGACATAATTGAAAGTGAAATCTCTGGTGTGACTTACTACTAAACTCTCGAGCAGGAAATTAATTGAGATTAGTCAGGTAAAAATTGATTAAATTAAGGTGTGTTTATTGTTAAACCATTTTCTCGTGATCTGGTATTAATTTTCGTGTTTTTTAAGCACGCAGGTAGGCTGCCTGTTATCAATCTCATCATGGGCTAAAATGAGAACGTGCTTTTTTAAATTCTAGTTGAAGTTTCGTAAATATTTTACCATCTTACTAAATTAAAAATACATGTTGCCTGATATTGGTCTAGCTTATACTAAAGAAAGATGGTAATAACCTGTATTATTAAAATTGAGAGTTGAAACTATAATAAATATGGTTTTCGTGCTTGTTTTTTTTTTAATATGTTTTTTCCTTCCTAATAGTAAACTAGGGCCTAATTCAAGTTACAAATCAACTTAGAGCATAGCCTATCTCTATTGCGTGCTATATTTTAATTTGATTTAAATGAAATGAACTTCGAACCATTGCAGTAAAATTTTGTTTGTCAATGTTGTCCTCCATCGTAAATCAGTTTTTATAACTGAATAAGATGGATAAATAATTAAAATAATGAAAATTAGGCTCGCTGTGCATAATCGTTCGTTTTAGTTGTCACAAAATATGCATATTTAAATCTAACTTGAGTTCTTCATATTGTGCGTTTATTTTCAAAAATCTTACGAAAAACAAATAAGTAATTAATTTATCACGATTCAACAAAACCTGGGTACTGAATTACATTCAGAGTTATTCATAATTTATCCCGGAATTATACACAATTCGTTATACTTAATGTCGTGTTCGTGTGTGTTGATAGAGATGTGTTATGAAATATGAATGTTAAGAGTTGTGTTATGGGTATTACCCACAGAAGGCATGGTCATAATCATGTAGTCTACATACATAGGGTGTGCGATTAGCACGCATGCACGGGACTTTTATTTCCGTCATGTTCTAGAATGACGAAAACTTTTTGCATACAAATTAGTGCACCACATTGCGCCTATGTAATGAAACTCTTCCTAGTTCCTGCACGCAATGTTAGGTTCCGGGATTCTTGTGTCGCCTGAGACTGGGTATTATTAGCATAGGCTTAGGCCTTAGGCAATTCTCCCTGCATAATTGCTTTTATTGAAGTGGAACTACATGGCAAGTAGCAACTTTGAATATGTTCATTATAAAATGTCCATATTTAAAAATTTCAAAAAATAACAATATTATATACATTAAAAATAGCATTTGAATTCAAAATCTGTGCTGAGTTTTGGATGAAACGATTCTGACTTTTCGTCTTACGCAATACATCGACAAGTCCCACTATCATTGAGTTCTTACACTACTATTATTTTAACGTCTGCCCATTTATAATTTCAGAATACTCGTTTGATTTGTTTTTCTGATGAATCCCCAACTCGTCTTCTCTTATTTGGATCCAAGTATTGATTCTCATTCTCTACTCTCTTTAGAACCGAAAATTAAATATCTTGTTTCATATCTGCAAAACACTTTTATTTCTCATATATATTGTTATTTTAATGTTGTGGCCCTTCCCAATGTACAGTTCAACATCTACCGTCATCGCACGATAAGACCGCGTGATATTGAGGACCATTCAGTACGCTACTATGTCAGATTATGAACGTATTTCCCCAAACAAATGTTGTGGTTTGTGACCGCTGTAAGGTACATTAAATCAGGTTTATCCGGCGTGACCCTGTTTTTTTTTTTTTTTTATATATATATATATAACCCCGGTGTAGTCACTTTTTTAATTTCTGTCTAAAGTACTAACATAACAGCGTCATAGTCGCCTACTATAAAGCCAAGTTTAAACATCATATTTCCCAACTCTAGGGTTACAGAGATGGTTTGTATTTCTCCAAGTTATTTTCATGTGTAGTCTAATAGGCAGTGCAATCTGCTCTACACACGTTATTAACAATGTACAAAACAGACCAAAAATTAGACAGTTTTAAATTGGTGGCCGCATAGCTCAGTTGGTAAGAGCATAGCCCGGTAAGCTAAGGTCCCGGGTTCAAACCCCGGTGTAGTCACTTTTTTAATTTCTGTCTAAAGTACTAACACATATATATAATATGTTTTAAGTATCTTTACGGTAAATAATCACGCACAGTATTATAAAAAATAACTTTTAATCCCAACGTTTCAGAAAAACTATGTTTCCATAAAATAAATGGAAACATAGTTTTTCAGAAACGTTGGGATTAAAGTAATTTTTTATAATACTGGGCGTGATTATTTACCGTAAAGATACTTAAAACATTAACCATGGATCACGAAAGCTTAAGACAAAAACATATATATTATATATATATATAACTATAGGATTAAGGAAAATATTGGAATAATTTTCAATCTGGATTGCCGGTGGTGGGATTCGAATCCGTGATCTCCCGAATCAGAGTATCACACATTACGCCTGCCGGTATGTTGTCGCAGTTGACAGTCAGGATCATTCCTTCGCGTCGTATTGAAGTTCCTCTCTGTTTTCTATTTCTCTTTATTATTCTTGTTGCATTTGGAGTCCAACTCGTTATTCGTGTTTATACCTCTGATATGTTAACGATTCTCGGATTTTGATTGGGTGCATTCTTCGGTTTGGTTACCGTTCCGTATGTTCTGAGTACTTGCCCCTTGATATCTCCTTTGATGTTAAAGTCGCATATGTCAACAGACAGGGGACATATTTCTCATCATTAGAAACGACGCCCATATACAATAGTGTTGTTCCAAAGTAGCCTTGTCTATGCTGGCGTCATCTGCTGGTGAATCGTGGCCAACCAGCGGTCTTCATTTTAAATATTGATCGCTAAGGGCCCCATTATTCATTCTCCGATGACGTCTGCGTCGATAGGGTAGTACAGAACCCACCACCCCGACCACAAATAAGTTATTTGACTGAGTGTGTACCCTCGAAGTACAATTTTTATTTGTAATGTATCAATTTTATACAAGCAGACTCTGATTGAATGTCGAAACCAAATTCCACGCTTCTAGTGGTGTTTTTGCTACTTGTGATATCCGAGTCAATGGGCATCCGGCATAGTGTTTGTAATGGGAACACACACTCGGTAGAGTGTCTCACCCCCTCTCGCCTAGGAGAGGTACCACCCCTGCAACACACGTGGGGGGTTGGTGAGGGGAGGTAGGGAGAAGGGACGGCAGTCGAGTTCGGGCGGGCCTTCGGGCATCTTGTCTTATGTATTGTGCAAGTGTTTATTCCGTGTGTTTTGGTGTTTTACAATAAAGCTTGTCAAATTGGATTCCAAAGTTATTAGTGTATAGTGTGTATACCTCTGGTTATCCCACATCTGGCGCCCAACGATAACACCACGTGCGGTGAGTGATCAAGGAGGAAGCCGCGAGTGATTTACGTAATTATTATTAGTTGTGCGTACGTAGACAATCTATGCCTGGTCGCGGGCGTGCGGTCATAGTAGTAGGCACGGGGGACCCAGCACCATAATAATGGATAATTCAGAAGTGGCCGGACTAATTCAAAGCCTTCGCGACGAAATCCGTGGGAATAGTGACGGACTTTCCGCGATGGTGTCGACGCTCCAGACGTCCGTAACGACGCTCACGGAGCGCGTGTCGACCATAGAACTTGGGGCGCAGCGCGTCGGTTCGGAGACCGTCCCGCCAACGGCTGTCAGGATGGCGGCCGCGGAGGAAAATAGTGCGTCCAGTGTTTGGGGGGCTGATTACAAGCCCAACTTCAGCTACCTATCTTCGATGGCTACGGAGGTCGTACCCATCCGGTTGTGTTTATGAAGGAGCTGGAGGACTACTTAGAAGCAGCGCGAGTACCGCAGCGCTATCAGGTTGCTGTCGCTATGGGACAGTTGCGAGGGTCAGCGCGACGTTGGGGGGACGTCTTTGCTGACAGGTTTGCGTCATTTGAGGACTTACGACAGTCGTTTCTGGCTGAGTTTTGGGGCCGAGTACAACAGCGCAATGTGCGATACGAATTAAACCACGGTAAGTGTCCAAAACATTTTGAACATCAGACGGCGGACTACTTTTTGATGGTGCTGTCTAAAGTCCGCCATCTTACCCCGAGAGTACGTGACGACGACTTCTTGGAAGTCATCGTTGACCACTTCCGACCGGACGTGTCTGCTGCGATGCTGGCCGCTGACAAGACGACGGTCGACGGAACACTCAAGCTACTTCGCCGACTAGACGAAACAAATAAGCGTCGCGCAGATAATACCACTCCTAAGCTGCATGCTGACAGTAAGCTTCCCGATAATAACGACAACGGCAACTGGCGAAATCAACAGGTAATGCCAAAACGCGATTACGGAATCGAGCAACGACCCCTATTATACTCTCCTGGGGGAGTGCGTCCTACGAATTCCGGTGGACAATGGAGGACCGACAATACGCAGCAACGCGAGCGCCCATACCCGACAACGAGAATTACGTCAGATCGTGGCCGTCAGGTTCGAGCAGTGGACGTCGTCGAGTCCGATGCGTCGGAACTGCACGAAGACCAAAACGACGACACACCTCTGGAGAGCCAGGAGGCAAGAGTCGAAATAAACCACATATCGTCCATGACCACAGACTTGCTCTCTGACGACGAATTGGACAACACTCCACGCCTCGCACCAGAGTTAATGGGCATGATTCAAGCCTCTGTTCAGTCTCTCATTTTAATTGATTCCGGAGTGAAAATTTCCTGCGTCTCCGAGGCATTCCTCAACGACCTCGTCGCAGTGGTAGGAGAGGTGCCACTGCTGCCTACGCCGAAAATAAAAATATTCGGTGCCATTGGCAATAATGCGCAATGTGCATCCAAACAAGTGCTACTGTCGGTGCAGAATAGACAAATGGAGCAGGGATGTGCCTTGTAGCGTAGATGCCCAATCTAACGAAAAATAGCATATTCGGTACAGATTGGCTACACGACACCAAAGCAGTGATCGATTTTGACTCCGAGTCGATCGCAATCACACTGAGGGCGTTAAAGCTGTATTGCCATTTCACAACATGCAAGCAGAAACAGCGCGCATTACCATCAACCGACTGTACACCACCACCGGAGAAGAGCACAGCATGAGCTTCAGGGTAGGGCAGGACGACCCCAAGCTACGCGTCGAAGCCCCCACTCCCGCCCAGCTCCACAAAGAAAACCTACACCAGCCTCGAGAACACCCAACAGAGGCAGACATCGGAGATAGAGTGCATAAATTAGTGAGTCTAACTAACAAAGCAACGGTCGGACATTGAAACGCTCCTACTAACTTATAAAGACACATTTTCAACTAAACCAGGTCTGACAGATGTTTACGAACACTCAATCTCCTTAAATGACCTTACTCCTTTCAAACAAAAGTCATACCCAATCCCTCACGCCTTACGCACAACAGTCACTGAGAAAATTAGGCAGATGGTGGACGACAACATAATCGAGCGGGCATCGACACCGTACATTAACCCTCTTGTGACGGTGATAAAGAAGGACGGCACAGTTAGATTATGCATCGACGCCCGACACTTAAACGCGCGCATGGTCAAAGACCATGATACAGCACGAGACACAGAGGAAGCTGCAACGCCGGTTTGACAAGATCAAATACATGTCCACAATAGACCTTACAAGTTCATACTATCAGGTGCCCCTGAAAGAAGCCGACCGTAACTACACAGGCTTCCTACATGAAGGAAAATGTTACAGGTTTAAGGTCCTGCCATTTGGCTTATCAAACGCTGTGGCGGGTTTCACGCGATGTATCGACGCCGCACTTGGACCGGAAGTCGCTACCTTCATATCAGTCTATATCGACGATCTTCTGATCGTTTCGGAAACGTGGGAGGAACACATGGCCCACATGAGGGCGGTGTTAGATCGGTTACAGCGGGCGCATTTGACTGCAAACTTTACAAAATCGCAGTTCTGCCAACCTGAGATCAACTTCCTTGGACACATCCTGACACCCGAGGGCGTAAGGACTGACCCACTGAAAACTCAAGCCATCCGAAACTTTCCCACGCCACGCAATGCTAAATACCTTTGCAGCTTCCTTAGTCCTGCAATTACTACAGGCAGTTCTGTGCACAGTACTCAGATTGCGTTTGCACCATTGCAAATGCTGTGAAGTCATCAAGTCAATGGAGATGGGGAGAGGAACAAAAGATCGCATTTCAGCGAACAAAAGAAATGTTCTTGAAAACTGTAATGCTCAACCACCCGCTACCCAACACACGTTACTTCATTCAGGCTGATCGCTCAGCAGTAGCAGTTGGGGCTCAACTGTTCCAGTATGATACTCAGGGCGATAAGAGGGTTATCTGGTTTCATAGTAAATCGCTCAACAATGCCTAAAGGCGATACACTACAACAAACCGGGTGAGGCGTACGCGATTATAGTGGCTTTTCAAAAATGGCGGGCTTATTTGGTACGTTCACCAGTAACAGTATTGACAGATCACAAAGCACTGTCGTTCATTCTTAAGTGTCGACTGAGTAGCAGTAGAATAACTCGGTGGATCCTCCTCCTACAAGAGTACGAACTTGGTAATTGAATATTGTCGTGGGTGGGACAACATTGTTGCTGATACGCTTATCGCGCTACCTCTGACAGCGCGTACCACCATGGGGACACTAGCGAGGACGTAAGCGACAAACGTTCATTCGTATGGGCCAGCCTTCACCTAAAACTACCAGAGACACTCCACATCGATTTCATGGAATTCAAGACCAGACAACTACAAGATAACACCCTCGGACCAATAATCCATAGATTAAGTAATGGTGTTATTACGTCAACGTTCGCCTAGAACGCCTAACCAAGGTACATCTTCTTTACGACGGCGTTCTTTATAAAATTCCGCTACAAACACTAATAGCTGGAAAATATGTTTGCCGTCAACTATGGTAGAACACCTCGTCGAGCACTACCACACAAACTTGGCACACTGTGGACCGCACAAGTGTTACACGGCCTGCACGAAACCTTCACCTGGCCTAACATGGCGCGCAGCGTCCGTCGCGTCCTCGCGCCGTGCGAGCTATGTCAAAAAGTAAAGTCAGTAATAGGCACCCGCAAGGGGACTTCACTCCTATCATCCCCGACAGCAAGGGCGCCTTAGCGGCGGTGGATTTCTATGGGCCCCTCCCTCGCGGGCAACGCGGTATGAGGTTTATCTTCGTCGTATTGGACGTGTTTACCAAATCGTACGACTGTTTCCAATCAAGAAGGCGAAACACGCCGACAGTATTACGTATTCTGTAACGAAATACTTCACAGACGCGGGGAAGCCTCGCCGTATACTCGCAGATTGTGGGACGCAGTTCACATCGAACTCATGGTCCGCTACGTTGCGAGACGCGGGCGTAGACGTATCCTTTTGTTCCGTACGCCACCCGCAGGGAAATCCGCAGAGCGTATCATGCGCCGAGCTAGGACGCATGTTTCGCTGCCTCTGCCACGACAACCACACCTCGTGGGTAGGGAATGTCCAGGCAATCGAGGACTGTCTGAACTCAGTTGTACACGACAGTACAGGCTTTACGCCTATGGAGCTGCACTTCGGGGTGAAACCAGCGCGAGACGTCGAGGGATACTTTTCCTTGCCTCCCGGCAACGAAGTATCACAACAACAAAACTTGTATTGGCGGGAGAGCGGTTGATGACCCGAGGAGAGAGAAGGAGACAACAACACCAGCTGGCGCTGCTACCCTGTAGTCTACGAGGACCGGTGACCTTGTCCTACTGAAGGCTAACAACATTTCGTCTGCTTTCAACAAGACCATCGCGAAGTTTTTTTTATATACAACGGCCCTTCAAAATAGTTCGTTTCCGTGGCACCGAATGCCTACGAGCTGGAGCATTTGTCCGGGAGAAAACTGAAAGGGTACCACAATGTAATAAACATTAAAAAGTTCGTGGGTACACCCTAAGACTCGAAGTTCAAGTTCAGGTTTAAGTGCTTTTGCATTATGTTTAAGGTAGTTATCAATAATTACAAAGTAGAGTATGCTAGATTGACTACTATTAGATCTATATGTTCCAATCAACTCTTGATTGCTGGAGGTATTAGGGTATTTGGTTGTAATGGTTCAGTTGTAATGGCAAAATAGTTATAAACAAAAAAAGAAAAAAAGTAGAAAAAAGTCAACAAAAAGAAAAATAATAGTTATAACCGTTTAGTTTGATATACATATTGGGGTATTTCATTGTGTAGTTTCTAGATATTATTTTGTTCCCTACTTCTTATAATTAAAATAATGTGTTTCCATTCTTTTAATTGGGGGGCTGTAATGGGAACACACACTCGGTAGAGTGTTTCACCCCCTCTCGCCTAGGAGAGGTACCACCCCTGCAACACATGTGGGGGGTTGGTGAGGGTAGGTAGGGAGAAGGGACGGCAGTCGAGTTCGGGCGGGCCTTCGGGCATCTTGTCTTATGTATTGTGCAAGTGTTTATTCCGTGTGTTTTGGTGTTTTACAATAAAGCTTGTCAAATTGGATTCCAAAGTTATTAGTGTATAGTGTGTATACCTCTGGTTATCCCACATGTTATTGAACTGTTGTGTAAAATATTAATATTAAATTATATTTATTGATGTTAATAATTTCTTGATTGTTTTGTGACTGGCGAGGTTGTTTACCTTGACGTTCATCGCACACAACACTGCAAAACGAAATGAATACTGACGTAGAAAATGATATTTCTTTTGTAAACCCAGATTCATTTATGACACGTGGAAGCTGCGATAGTTTTTTGAGGTGTCCCTGTCGACTCGCATCGAACGCAAAGCTAAATGAATTGATGCCGACAGGTTGGGGGGGGGGGGGGGGGGGGTTTTCCTCCTTGAAACTTTGAAACTAAAGTGGCGATAGTTGCAAGGACTTTCTTGATGGATGGAACGGAAAGTCGACGACAAACTTTGAATGGGATGACAAAAGTTGGGGGGTCAAACTTCAAAACCAGGTGATGGAGGGATGTTCTGGCCACGGTATAATATGCCAATATTTCGGTTTTCTTATAGATAACTAATTTTATGTAGTAAAGTCAAGAGGTGATGGAAGAGTACACAGTACACTCCAATCAATCATTCAAAGATTAGCTTTTATAAGACGTGAGTTCGTTTGTCATTATTATACTTAAAAAGTCATACAAATATTACACCCATGCTTATTTACATTATGCTTGTTTTATGAAACCTTACATCTTTTCAAATTTGCAAGAAATGCACCATAAAAGTCATGTAAAAAAAAATCGTATGGTTTATTGAATTATATGATAATTTTATAAATTACCTAGCTTTGACGTTGACACAGTTTATATGTATACCATATGGCATATATTAAGAACCATACCATATCTTATGGTTTTATAAAAAAAATGAAATTATATAACGGGTAGTAAGGTTACAAATACACATCATTGGACATTTCACTGTTATTTACATAATATATTTTTATTTAAAAGGTGATAATTTCGACTTCTTTCTGAAGTCTTTATCAAACATCGATCTTTGATAAAGACTTCTGTATTAAGAAGTCGAAATGTCACATTTTAAATAAAAATATATTATGTAAATACAGTGAAAAGTCAAATGATTTGTATTTGTAATATATGGTTTTGTTTGCATGGAATCACTAATTACCATAATGAGAGTCCGATTGCATGTGAACTGTGGTGTTTAGAATAAGTGTCTCAAACTCTCAATACTACAAGACTAAGTGTAAACCTACTTTACATTTAGCACGCGTCTCTTTCGTTTTTCCTGCTAGTTTCCCGGCTTGGTACGTGCCTGTAGTGAGTGAATGGGTTGATCGGCGACATCTCCCCCTACTACACGCAACGCAAGTGTTGTGAATGAATCCGAACCCAGTAGGGGTTGTGATTCCAGAGATCCCCTATATTATTGATCCGCCTCCCGACTAGACGTCCGTCTTCGTGGCCTACTCCCTCACTCACTCGCACAAGTGTCTGTTTGTTTGTACTCGTTACACTCCAACACTCCCGACTCCTGTTTGTTTGTTTGCTACTTGTTCGTGCAGCTCTAGGTTTGCCTGTCTGTCACTCAAGTGATGGAGACATCGCATGTCTCCTTGCCTGAAGTAGTGACGTCGTACACTAGAGCCTATGGCAGAGTAGGTTGCCACACCGAGGGATATCACCACTAGTAGTGCCATAATTACAATGTAAGACAATATAAATAATATGGCATTGACACACAAAAAATTGTATATATTTTATTTTATTTGAATTTCTTGAACGTCTATCTTATTTAATTATAAATCTGATTTACGAAGGAGGACAACTAAATAAAATACTAATTCCAGTGTTTAATGCCCTCCTTTTCCAATATATTGCCTATTTTCCTTAGAATCATGACAATAATTGAATCAAGCCCAATACGAAATAATTTGGTAATGTAACTGTAAAACAAAATTGGTGCAACAGCATATTTACGGATATTAATTTAATTTGAAAGGCCAACTCGTATACTCTTCTCGTAGCTTGACTACTCTGTTATCTGTGGTTTGACCTATTGGAACGTGAGTAGGAGTTGAACCAAAGATTCTCTCGTCTGTAATCTTTGGTAAACCATCGTAGCTGGAGGCGAGCTGAGTCCTCTACGCCGCCTGTGGCTGGATCTGCTAGGCACGGGCCTGTCCCAATATATTTCCTAGATAAGAGAAAAATTACCTCATGGTAAATCCAAAATGGACAGACATAGAAGTTCATTGGTAGGTGAATGTACCTTATTTTCTTGTCCATGATTCTCGAAATTAATATTTGGGAGCTCAGTTGAACGTTAGGTATACACATTCGATTTTTAGGATTTTCTATACAAATTATAACTTTAAAAAGTTGTGTTCTTCAGAAACATTTTTAGCAAACAATTGTTTCTAATCACTGTTAGTACTTGCATTGATTGAAGAAGCCTTTAATCAATGGTACTTGGTACTGTTGAGGGTGTCGTCGAGGGTGCTACCAAGTGGAAGGAAACTGCCACCTACTCTGACACAGCCTGTAGCCAAGAGCGTGTGAACGTCGCTCTTCGTTTTCATGTTTTATGTAATATTGGACATGGAAATTGGAAAAGTCTCGCGTGGCTTATAAGATCGCACACAAACACGTTGTAGTGTTTGACGTGCCGTTCTACGGGATCGATTTATCATTATGTCGTTATATTGTCCAATTTCATCCAGAAATGTTTCGAAATATAAATCAACCCGTCCTACTTCTTTCCATGGTTGTTATTAATGTGTGCCCACACTTGTTCTGTTTTCAATGCGAAATTAGGGAGAAAGAACGAAAGGCTTGGCTAAACTTTTATATCTCACAGCATTCACAGCCGAAGACTTTTGAAGGAGAGCTTGGCTGCCGTTTTTTTTTTACAATTTTTTGTATTTGGGGGGGGATCTAGCCTACTATAGGTGTTTATGAGTGTAACCATTGACTGAATGAAGTATGTATGCAACTGGTCTCAAGTGGTAGGGCTACCCTCCGTTGCAAGCCGCGTGTATCGGGTGAGCACTGACGTCACTATGACGTAGGTAGCTCCCGAGTCAGAGTGCCCTCGCGTGAAGGGGTGAAACACCCCAAGCGTCGCGGTGCTCACTCTTCAAACTTGTCGGCGCCGTCCCGCTAACACACGCTAGGGGCTCGTTCTCCTTGTGCCTCATTGCAGGGTTGTTTCTATAAACTATGCTTGTGGGGAAACCCTTGCATGATTACGTACATGTACAGCTTATTTGTTACTCCTTATTGCAAAATGTATTTGCAGCGCCTTCAAATTGATAATTGTAAGCAGTATTTTATTTTCGCTTGTTTGTAAGAAAGTAATTAGAGTTTATGACCATTCAACACTTTATGGTTATTGCCCAATTGTTTGAATGAACCTATAACCTAAGAATGGGTCATGGGGAGACTGGACAGGTCTGTGATGGGCAGAACCAGCCTCTGGCGGTCGGAGGAAGTGGAAGTACCTTTTTTCATTGTCATAACATGCCGATTATATGCCAAAAATTCAATGAATCTAAGCAGTTCACCTAGAATAATAAAGGTCTCAATCTTACGATTGTCTGGTCATGTACAACTCTGTTAACTACTGGCTGCTGTCATTCCGTGATTGGTGGCGCCACTTTTCCGCGCACTTGTTTTTTGCGTACGCTTTCACCAGCGCGAGTTTGTTTACGTCTGTTTTAAATGCAAGGCAGTAAACCATCACATGCGCATTACCAGCTCGTGCAGTTAGTTACACAAACACATATTTTTAGAAACGCTCCTGGATTCAGTTTTCCTTACAGACAAACACACAGCGTTGATTCTTTCGTTCATGTGGGTGGTCGGGATTGCGAAACTAAAGTTTGTCATTGAGGCGAAAATGACGTTTCCTTCACCGTGAAACCCTTTGAATCTCTCGTCTGACTGAAATATTTTATTGCTCTCAGATGTTTAACCTATAAATAACATTATTCTGATAGTAGGGGGAGTGATTATAGCAAATGCTCAATGTATACAAGTGTTGAAGAAGAGAGAATAAGCTGTAGGCTTATATAAGATCAATGCTGTACTATTTTGTCCCCTCGTTCGGCAGATGAGTAACCAACCGCCCCGCTAATAGAAGTCCCAATTACACAAAGCCAAATCAAAGCCAAACAACAAAGCCACAAAGCCTGGATCAGTATTGGGGAGGAACGCGTTACTAGGAACGCGTTCCTTTTTCAGGAACTTTTGTGGGAACACGTTCCTTTTTTTAGGTCAGGAACTAGTAACGTCAAAGTTACTATTTCGTGGGAGCTTGGAACGAATTTAACGTTCCTTTATAAGTTCCTTTCGTTGTCGTAATCCCGTCGAATTCCAGGATCTGATACCGTAAACTGCAATATGAAAAATATATTGCGACATCTTGTGTTTTCGAAAATGGCGCCACCCTCGTCAGGTGGCCTGGGACTCATTTTAATATATAAGAATTTATTATTATTATTATTATTTATTATTATTATTTAAATCGGTGATGGTATAAAGAACTTGAAAGGAACGAGGAACGTCTCAGTTCCTTTTCTCAGTTCCTTTTTAGGCAGAAGTAACTTAACTTTTCAAAGTTCCTTTTTTTGGGGGAACGTGCCCAAGACTGGCCTGGAGTTATTGCCTCTTCTTATGGCTTTCTTACAATCCACTGCTCTTTTACAAAATTTCAATTCGTCCATTGTCGTCCTAGCTAGATGATCAAAATTATTTGTACTCTGTGCCGGAGCATCTCCTAGGGTTCGATATCTAGCCGTGGTAGAGCATAGTGCCGCTGCGATTTTACGTGTTAATGATAAAATAATTTTTAAAATATTTATGTGCTCTATAACCCGCCCCTTCACGGCGGTTGCGATGCAAACTGCGTTGAGTTTTTGATACGGCGTAATCTCGCCGTAATCTCGCCAATATATATGTATATATATATATATATATATATATATATATATATTAATATTATCGTCAAGTAGGTCAAAACTCTTCGCTGGAAAGAGATCCCCGCCGACTGTGCAATTAACCCACGTGCTCGAGTCTACCATATCGAGCTCTGAATTGCTCGCAATCAACGCTGGCATGGAATTACGTGGGCCCGTGTCATGTGGAGGGAGCTAGTCAAGGAATCACGCTTATTATAGCACTGTCGTAGACACGCGATATGTGGTGTGTGACCTTGATGTGCGTACGTCACTCGGCACTGAACTTGTACTGCACACACACTTGCATCCTGGTGCAACCATGTGCAACCATGTGTTTATCTACATCTTATATTATTTTTTGCTATAATGCAGATTGAAACTTAGAAAGGGTGATATAAAGATTAAAAACTACACAATATCTATGCCCGAACAGGCTTTGGTGCTTTTTGAATTTCACGCAGGTACATCTCTCTTTGCACCAAAGCATTTCTCGTACACCACAATTTTGAGTATGGATGCCAACTTACATTGAATTAAATACATGCATGATATAGGCTTGTGAAACTGGCAATTGTTTATGGCGATGTAAATAATAATATCATTGGTGTCTAGTGTTGTAAAATTTAATTTAAAAAAAATGTGAAATATTTCATGAATTTCATGAATGAAATATTTCAAGTTAAATTTTACTTGGGAGCTTGGCAAAATTTAATTTAAAAATTCTGAGTAGATAAGTTTTATAGGCATGTCCTGAATTTTTTCTTCAATAACTGTACAATAATTTACATATCCAATCCAATGATCCGGTCATTTAAGAATTACTGGATAAGGTTTACGAGTGAAATATTAGTGAGGTATTTTCACGTGTACATCACTATAATGGCGTCATGGAAATGCGTACAGGAAGGGTAGTGTGTCCGAGGAGGGAGGGTGGCTCCAAGTGAATATTCATACTCCGAGCAGGGAATTATGTAACGTTACAGGGTTAATGCTTAATATGCTATTCATAACATTACCGCACGTTAATAAACAGCGTGTAGTTGTAACGTTATCGCATCAATCAAGAATACATGCATATCCAATTTTTTTTTTACTAAAAATCTTATGTAATAATTCAGTCGATTTATCTCAAAAATGTTTATAATTGCTTCAGCCAATCCAGTATTTCTAACGTGTTTCCAAAATTATGTTGTGAACTTTTTAAATTGCATGCGACGAAGAATGTTGTCGGTAAGTCACGGGATGTGGGGGGGGGGCGACTTTCCCTAGTTTGACACATTAAGTCGATAGATACCATTTCCCCCGGGCACTTTTTGTGCGTCGTTTTTAGGTTGCATGTGTTACCACAGCCATTAGGGCCTTATCGGCGTGGGTTATAGTCTGCTGGCACGAATAAGAATACTGGCGTTAGTTCGTCACAGATTCTCAAGTGTGTACAGATAATAGATGTGTTGTGTTTGTGTATACTCTGTGCTAGTTTAGGTTGAACTGAAACATGCTCTGAAACTCAAATCAGGAATTATTCTATTATATGAATACAATTTAGAAATTTAATTTATTTAGATTTTAAATTTATGGTTTGTTCGTATCCAGAGCAGTCGTACCGATATTTTGAAAGTCAATGTAAAATTCATGAAAGTTAGTTAAATGAAAGAGGAACTTTACTAAAAAAGAAAAGAAAATAAATTGGACGGGACAAAAGCTCCATTATTGCTATTATATGCAAATTTTGGGTCAATAAGAAAATGTTAGTTCTAGGTGCAATACTTTTTAAACTATGATTTTTTTATTGTTTCAACACATCTTTGTCTCCGTACTGAGTATGAGGGAAAATAATTTTCTGAAATAACGTTTGATGTGCGATTTTTTTCGTTCCGGTTCAAAACTCTTATTTGTACCATGTGACAATAAAAATTGCACATCAAACATTATTTCAGAAAATTATTTTCCTTTATACTCAGTACGGAGACAAAGGTGTGTTGAAACAATAAACAAATATCATAGCTTAAAATTTAGTGTTGCACCTCGAAGTAGAATTTTCTTATTGACCCAAAATTTGCATATAATAGCCAAAATGGAGCTTTTGTCCCTTCCAAAAAAAAGTTTTTTTTTCTTCTTTATTCGTTCCTCTTTAATTCAACTAACTTTCATGCATTTTCCGTTGACTTTCAAAATATCGGTACTAGTGCTCTGATTCCACCTACGCGAATGTTTTTTACGCCTATGAAATCGACAAACGAATTATATTAATGCGTTTAAAACGGATACTTGATCGTTCTCTTGATGACAGTGGGAAAAATCCATTTTCGGTGCCAACCTCTAAATACAGGGAGCAAGTGTGTAAAAAGGGACCCCCCACCCCCCCCTCCCCTCCCTGAAACTGTAGTTTTAATAAGTATACACATTGTTTAATAAATATGTTTATAGGAGCTCTTGCTGTGACACGAAGCTAGACGTACGCCTATTTTTTTAAAAAAAATTATTAATTTTTTTTGATTAAGGACGCGTCAACCGTTAGGTCATAATGTACCACTCTAGCCTAGGGGATTTGGGGAGGAGGGGCCCATGCTGGTCAGAACTAGCCACGGGTCTCACGTCGCGGTCGTCATAGTCTTTGTCATCGTTCGTTGTGTCATTGTCATCGTCGTCGGGGAAGTCGTCAAGGAAAGGGAGGGGGGTGTCCCCGACGACGATTGCAGAGCTCGCCTCTAGTTTCGTGGAGTACCCTCTTACTAGCTGATGTTTGCGAGATGGACTTTTTCTCTTGAATCGCCTTGTACGATTAGCAGACCCATGCTCTGGGCCAATTCTACCCCGGGCCCAGACGGGGGTTCTTTTTCTTTTTTTTTCTTTCTTTAAAATGTAAGAAAATTAATTTTAAAATATGCTCATACTGCGCTACTTGAATTGACAAACTAGCATCGGTATGAGTATAGTGGGGTTTTCAGAAGCGGGTTTAGAGAGCTGCAATTATAGAGTGACACAGCCTATACAAGTCGAGAGCAACTAGGCGCCTTGCGAATCGGTTTGTGGTCTCGTTTTTCTCCCTCGTGAAATAATGTTTTTATTATTATGTGGAGTGCGGAGGAAAGAGTCGCTCTTTGCCAAGTCTGGCATTGGTTTTGCTGCTGACAATGACGCACGCAGCCAAATATGGAGTTGTGTGTAACGCTGGGGAATACTTGGAAACAGGAGCAGCTGAATGTTACTTATTTGCCATCTCTTTTCCTTCTTCTCCCCAGGCCTAATGTTTTTTATAGATGTTTTAGCTGAATATATTGTTGTACAAATTCCTATTGCATTTTGTAAACAGCTTGAATAACGTCTAAGATAGCATTATGACATATTATGACTTGAGTCGTTGAACTGTGCACTTTGGATGCACATGTTTGAGACAGTCAGACATCACGCACTTTTTTATGTCGTTTTATTTAACAAATTGATAGCCTGCAATTCACTATCATGTTTATATAGTCTTTATTTAAAAGATAAGATATCTTTTTTATTCTTAGATTCTCTGATCTTTTTATTATTCTACCTTCTTGAAGCAAAGTCCAATGTTGTTGTCGAGATTTTTTTTACAAGGCACGATAATAACGATAACAAAACATTATATGGGGACTGTACGTCCAGAAATTCCCGGTTATATCCTTCTTTTAATATGTCCTCCAGGACATCTTTCTAGATTTCTCTAATTTCGACATTTGCATTGGAAAACTGACAATTTATTTATTTATTTTTGCAATTTAGGAGAAGATGTGTTTTCTTCGAGCGGCCAGGCGGCCGGAGACGCTTATTTCGATGAGGTACCCCTACCGGCGGTTAGAACAAGATGATATTATACTTTTTAGAAAGATTACTTCAAATGCATACGATAAGCCGTATCCGGAAAAATCCATCTTGTTCTACATGCCGTTTTGGCGCTTTGAGTGCGTCGCGACGCTTCCGCACGGCGCTTCACTCTTTTGATCATTATTTCCAACCAAACAAGATAAATTATTAAATATAGTACTATTGTTTTAAAAGAAGAATAGCCCTTTTCAGTGAATACCCACATTAAACCATTACCAATATTTTTAGGGTTTTTTAAATTGGCTACAACGAAAAAATGTGACTTTTTCAATTTTACTTGGATATTCAATGCCAATTTACGAGAACATTTGAAAATATATTGTTGGTTTATCAGTCTTAAAACATCTGTCACATGTGTTATAATCTACAATTCACAGATAGTTATACGAAGTCGGTGAGATTGTGCATGACATGCGTTTGTTCGGCCGCGCGTCTATTTAGTTCCGCTGTACGCCAAGCACATTGTGAGTTGTAAGCGCCAAACCGCTCATATACGTTACCATTCGGCCATGTAGGTATCAACAAAAGTCTTTTTGATTTAGCAGTGTAAGTTCTATAAATGCTATCATGTCATATTTCATCTCAATTGAACATTTGGTTCAGTTTTTTGTCAATCGACAGCAAATGCAGGAAACAAAGCTGCATTGCAGTCTTGCATCACAAATATAAAAAAAAAAAAAAAAAAACAGAGCTGCTTCATTGATGTAATTTTTAAACGAATAGTGTGGCCAGCACTCAAAATAAAATTTGGAATTTAAAGACCATCCCCGTTGGAAACACGCTACTGTAGCAGTACACAACATTTATTGTTTGTTTGTTCCGTGCTTTGAGATTATTGCATTTTTGTTTTTTTAAATCCGATAATATTATATTTTAGCTATGACTGGAAAACCGTATTCTTATGATTCAATCCCATATTATTGTTATAACATTGCGAACATTAATTTCATGGAGTGTATGATATCATTTTCTCAATGCAATGCCAAAATGGGTAAACTGTGTTTCAAGATTTATGTATATACGAATTTTTATCTAGGCCTATGGATGACGAACCAAAAACTAATACTAAACTCAAGAAAGTAATCGTCAGACGCTGTCTATTCTGTGACGGCAAATTTTTAGACACTGGGTCTGTTATCGACCTGTACCAAAAATACGTATTATAAATAAATCGTATCTGTTACCGTATAAAGATATATCTAAAAACTGAATGTGAAATTTCACTCTTCGTGCCGTTGGGCTGTGATCAATTATCTTGTGCTATTGAAAAAAATGCACACAGTATTATAAAGCGGTACCGGAGGGTGAGGTCGATTGCGTCGGGACCTACAGGGTTGGCTTGGTCGCTTTGATTTACTGTCCCCCACTGAAAATCAGTTATATAACTGAGTGGGTAGACTCTAAATACAATTTATTTACTATTATAATTATTTAAATAAGAACTGTTGGGTAAACCCGATTTATTCTACAATAGCTGATGAGTGTCGGTGAAACTTTATAAAAGGTGTCTAAGCTCGAAGAGACTGACAAGAAAACAATAATGACGAAGAACGAATGTGGACATCAAACCTTCCTAGAGAATGGTCTTGCACCAATCTGCTGCTATATTCATTAGTGTGAGGCTTAGATTCAGATTTCTTTACCATTTGTGACAGTATACACAAATGTGTGCAAACGTTACGTTAATGATGCTATGATTCTTTCGATGGACTTGGTGTTTGTACCTACTTTAATCCCAACATATCCTCTCATCTCTAGCATTGTGTCATAACCTAATAGCACAATCCAAATAAGTAAGAACACCTCTTGCTTTAGGAGTGTTCGTGCATCATGAGTTTGGGAGCAAAACTTTTTTGCACATTTTGCATTCTCCATTGGATGTACGTAGTTGTTTTTACGACAATATTCCCAGGTTTGAGACGTATGTTGCTAACTGCCAGTTAGTACTTGAAGATGACTTGTGCGTACCTCATGGATTTAATCTCTTCAATTAAGAAGAAACCATTGACTGTAAAAACCCAACTCATGACACAGTCGTCGTGCTATATTAAAGAACTGTGGTGAATTAAAATTCCAAATTGGCAGCAACAAAATTCTGACATCAGAAGAATCAAATATCAGATAAAATACATTATACTTCAATATGATAAACCCTACGTCGAACCACGAGAAATTAAAGACAGAACTTTGATGAGGAGACCTATCTTTAATCACAAATCAAGTGCCTAGTTTGAACAAGAGGTCGCTGGCGCGACCTCTTGCAGTGCCTTCCCGCGCCGGTACTTTCCGCCGCATGTTCTTTACTGGTAAAATAATTACTAATCCAAAGAAAGCGGAGTAATTAAACTTAATTTTTCTCAAATGAATTTGAACAAAATAAGAATGAAAAAAAACACTGTACCCCCTCAAAATATCAGTGCGGTAAAATATAAGAACTTTAATTGTCAGGAACACTTTATGAAAACAAAAATATAATGCGAGCTGATACGATTACCCAAAAACATAATGTGAATTTATTTCATAACACTATTAATACATCCTTGGGTTAAGATTTTTCTCTGTAAATGGCCTCCTGCCGTTTACTGTAGGGCGATCAATTACAAAGGCATACATATTATAATGAACTTGGAACTTCAACCGACAATAACATTAACTTTTTCAGTACGATAAAAAAACTTTGTGAAAATCACAATATTGAAAAACAAAAAAAAGTAATCACATACAAAAAAAACTGTAGAACTAACTCTAGTGCCCTCTGCAGGCGTAGTCTCTTAGAAGCAATATGGATGTTTAATGCATACCCCGTCTCTGGTTATCGCGTGATTATTTCGTATTGTCCTTATTATTTAGAAAGGGTGTTGAAAAGGCCACATCTAGCAAGTGCTTCCAAAATAAATTATAAGTTTTAGCTTTCTTTCTGGTGGTGAACGGTGCGAGCGTAGGATATTCTTATGGGGTAAACACTTCGCCGTCAAAAGTATACTCCTTAGAGCGTTGCGAGAATTCGCTACCAGAGCTCATACAAAGAACTTGGAGCATACTATCGTAATGAACTTAGAACTTATATCGACATTAAACATGTTGTAAACATGTGTATTGGGTACTAATGAAAAAATGACTGGCGAAAATAATTGGTTTTTTAAACTCATATAAGACATAATGAAAGCAACAACAAAATTGCCAATTTGTATTGTGACTGCTAGATCACCAGGCTTAATATTATGTGAGTAGAAGTTATAAAACGTAATTTTTAGTAAATCTCCCCTGTAACTTTGAGAAAGATATAAACATCTTATATACATTCGGTTTTAAAATCTATTTAAAAACGCTTTGAGGTTTGAAAACATTATGTATACGCTTTCGAAACTAGGTTTGAATCGGTTCAAGTCAAAAACATTCTTCGCGGGTTTGACTTCAAAACTGTTTCAAAACCGTCATGTATACACCCACTACACTGCCACCCATTTAAAAGTAGGCCTAACAACTAAATCCAGTTTTGAAAACGTTTTGAGATCATTTGTAAACCAGTTCATCTCTAGTGAAAATTACTTTGTCTTCGGTTTGCCCTGGGTTTCTATTAGCGCACGAAACAGTAAAATAATAAAGTATGCCTTCACAATTTTGCCAAATCTCGACTTTATATGAAATTTAGGGCCTGTAGCTAATCATTTATTCAATTACAATGGTAAACCTCGCACAACGCACTACCGGCGAAACCACCGGCGAATTATACTTCAAACTGAAAGGAGCCCGCAGCCTTGCAATCACTATATGAAACCGACTCCAAATTATATTTCTTCATAACTTGTGGCCGGTAACCCGTACATCGAACTCGCAACCTCCAGGAGGCTCTTTTGCGTTGCGTCACTGTTGCCGAGATAAAAGGCAGGGAACTCACTGTTAGTGTTGTGTAAGGAATTTTGTAAAGAACCGAGCCCACACTAATGTGTCGCGTGTGATGCCGTCAATTCGGCTGTTTACAGAGGCTGGGGAGTTCCCACACATGGTGTGTTGCGTAAGAAGCTAGCGGATTGTTGTCGAATGTTTAGATATGTTAGTAATTATCACTGAGAAATATAAGGTCAAGATTCCTGGCTATATTTTTTTATGCACATGTAGTTACACAGGGAGCACCCAAATAAAAAGTCGTATCCGAATGTTTACTCGAGACAACCCCTCGAACGCCAGACATGTGGAGTAACCACTCAGGAAACAAAAGTAAACAAACTTCCACTCTAGACCATGCGGCCAACCCATGATCTGTTCAAAATATTTAAATGTCTCAATACCATTGATTAGATTAATAATTAAATGATGAAATGAAGAATATAAATAATGAGATACATGAAGAATAAAATTCGGTAATTAGTATAAAGCAATTTTTTTAATCAAATGATCAAGGTATGAATTTTTGTAAGTAACATTGTGATCACGCAAAATTGGTAACATACCATGAAGGTAATCACTGCCATACGGTCAAATCTATGGCACGTAGCCTACTCACAGCGTCTTCTAACGTCGAAATATATTTTAAAAATCACGTATGTTTGTATATTTTAGGTGAATATTTTAATCTCATACATGAATAAACACAATACATAAATCAAAGGTGTTGATCGTTATTTAACCAGTGTAATAAGAGTTAAATTCTCAGTAAAACGTATACTAGGAGTGCCGTCGCGTATAGTTTTAGTTTGATTGCTACATACATATTTTGAATTACATAAAAGTAAGGTATGATAATGTTTTGCATGAACGTGTTATAAGCTATCAATATTTATCAACGCTCAGTTGGACGCGTTGATAAGCGAGCACGTGCTATAGCTATACCCACATTGCACATTTTTTATTATAAAATTTGCGCCGTTCGCTGTCCACGGGGCCAAGTTTTCCAATATTAAATATAACTTTTTAACTTTTTAAACGATTTTGCCTCAAAAACTAAAGGCATTCAATCGAGAACGAAGCTTGCGGATGTCCAAATTTCAACTCGATCCGAGCCTCCGTTCGAACGTTACGGTGAGACATACAAACAAACAAAACAAAACAAAACAAAACCAGTGACCATTTTTTCCGGCAGAGTCAAATGGAAACGCTCGCTTTGCTCGCTTGATTATGATTCTGTATAAATTTTGGGCTAGAATAAATGTATTTCCAAATTAGCAATATTATTTTCAGTGGCCTAAATTACTATTTTTGTCGATTTGACTTGAAAATGAATGTTGAAATTAAATTCGTTTTGAAGTGGAAACCTGGTCAACGTTTTTATTAACAGGAGGGAATAGCCACAGGCCATTTGATGACTCTCATACCCATCATTTTTCTTGATCACGACCCAAAAAAACTACGGGTACAACCTTTCGTATGGATAGCAGCTGGTATCGAAGTGGCAACCTCGCGAATGAGGATATTGCTTCTGATGCGTTAGGTGAAGCAGTCCCAATACCATTAAAACATCACCAATGAAGATAGAAAATGAATGCTTGTTGTCATCTGAACATCTGATGACGCGATATGAATATGACTTCACGTATCTTAACATGATCATCAGTCCTACATCTTTTGCTTATAGTGTAATTCAAACATTTCAATTTAACTTATACTGATTTCATATGAGACAAGACATAACAACACTATACATTTATACTCAAAACATTCACACTATACATTATACTCAAATCATTCTTTTTTGTCGTCGGGAACCCCTTCCCTTTGACAACCTCCCCGACGGCGACGACAAAGACAACATGGACGGATGATGACACAGACGGAGACGACCACGACGTGGGGGAACCCCCGCCCTCCCCATATGCTTTTGGCTGGTTCTGACCAGCACAGGCCTGTCCACTCCTTGTCCCCCCGCGTCATCCCTTACGTCCCTCCCTTCGTCTCGATTAGCCAAGTTGCATAATTATGAGACGTAAAGCAATATCCAATCCAATCCAATCCAAAACATTATTCAGCTATTTTAACTAAACGCATCTCAATTCTCTCCAGATATGGTCAGTCAGTTCTATTCCAGACAAAGTCCTTCCCCCCTTCCACTGCTGCGAGATGACACTGAACAGATGGCCAGAACACACTTAGGCAATGCACCCAGCGCTCGCTCGAGGCCAAGATTGCCTTGCGTAACCACCGATAACCGATATACGATGGAATCGCCACACACGCCACCCACACCACAAAAAATCACGCTCCAAATATTTTTATTAAAAATTTGTATTGTCCCAAATACAAACATCAGGTGAATTAGTGTAATGCCAATTTATAGTCAAAGGATGAAGGTAGAAATGTTTTTAAGTAACATTGTGCTAACGCAAAATTGCTAGCAAACAATGACTTATTAACTATTGGGGCGAACAGATTATGATACATTTACGATTATCTTAATCAACATTTTGGCCTTTCTTATGATCCGATTTCATTGCAAATTTACATACCAATACTTTACAATAGTAAAAACCACCATGCAAAAGGACGTTAACGTATGTTTCAATCTTCTTCATATAAATAAATAAAAAATCTCTACAAGATAAAAACGTGCTACAAAACATAATTTGATTGGACACTCTTGATGAACTATTGAATGTAACTAACTGTTTTTTGGCACTATACACAACTGTTTGGACATGACTAATCGCATTCGCCCTGCATTTTGGAATAATTTGGCAATATCATCGTAAAGTTTGGCAAAACGTATACACAAATATTTTGATTTTGTAATCTGAATATTTTCATGTAACACGTGACTTCGCAACTATAACGCCAGGAAAATTTATTTGGTAGTATTCTATTACCAAACTATCGAGGCGATGCGAGTTTGAGTTTCGTTGTGATAACGCAAAATTGATAACGGACTTTTGATGATAAACTATCGCAATGTGTAAAATGTAAAATTTTACGGCTGACTAAACTTGCATTTAGGAACACTTACGCCCCTCAAAACAGTATGAAATTTCAAGGAGTGATGCTGTGTGCTTTTGGAATCATAATTGTAAAGTTTCGTTGATATTGGTTAATATCTTCTACCTCAAATAAATGCATAGGTCTTGACGCGCTCCAAATGTACACACATACATAATGTATAAACTTTTGCAAACCTATAAGGCCGCTCCCGAGAGTCGCGCCCTAAAAATGTATCGCTTATTCACCGATTTATATAATGATATTTCAATATTCCATCATCATGGGCAGGCTTTTAACGCTTCAACATCAGCAACATCAGTCTTCTGACGTTTTCTTCATATACACTGCACATCTTGCCATTAACAGCAATGAACTGAAAATCTTATGGAGTAAACCGGAGTAAACCAGCTGTAAAATCAATGTTTGGTGATGGAGGACAACTATACTGGGAATGTATGCTGATGTGACTGCCAATCTCTTCTGCATGGTTAACAACTAAATCTTGGTGTACGAGCTATTAAAACATAATGGAAGCTCTTATGCATTTGTTTATGAAAGCAGCTCAAACCTGGTCTGAGTCCAACGACTGCCTTGGTTATATATTACCACCAAATAACAAAAACATAATTGCAATCAACATGCAAGTCTATGGATGGGCATGTTTGTGTGCACTGTCAAAAAATACTTTAACATGATTTGTGAAAAATGTTACTGTATTGTCATTTTCGAAAGCTAGATGTGAATTTTCTTACACATTTAAATTTTGCTCTAACTAAAACTACGGACAAATAAATATGAAGCCCTAATGAACCCCTACTGATGATAATGCGTTTCAACTGCATGCTAGAGGGCCAAATTTCAATTTTTGGGGTATGGTGTTAGAATGGTGTTAGAGCCATGTTGCAAATCCGTTATTGCAGTCATTCAACTACGATTGGAGAACATACAACGTCTTATAATATCGTATTTTCGTCAACAAATGACACATCTTTATAGTAGTGACAAGCAGTGTGAAACAGACAAGGCCAATGCAAACGAGCTTTGTATCAGTGCCTGTGGGAGTTATTGGGGTTTTAGGGCACAAAACACGCTGGTGGGTGTGATGGAATTTGGAGAAATGTAAATAAAACTGAATGTATACAAAGCATGCAAATTATAATACTGTAAAGATTGAAAACGCAAACTATAACGTAATGTTGTATATTTATGTAAGAAATAGCTGGAACACAATATTTACAGAAAATCCCAGGTAGAACACGAGAGACGAGATTCAATATCTATATTACACTCTTTAGAATCCATTCATAACTAAAAATGGTTAAAATATTCTCTAAAATAATCCTATGCGTAAAAATAATTTAGCACAGAGACGTATGCAACTCGAGAATGGTGAGCAAAACTAACTTATTAATAACAACAATAAATAAAGCCTATACAGTATTAATAAAAATACCCTTCATATTTTAATTTTAATATTTCACATTTTATGGGGAAAATGACAAATGTTTTTGGTATCTTTATATTACATTCCAGTAAAAGCCACCCAAGAATGTCAAACACACTTTAACATGCCTATACGTGCTACACCCTAAATTAATATTTGACGTGACGTGTGTCAAAATTTTTTAGTAATGATTTAAATTCTTACATATTTAATTGATTTAAAAGTTTTATGGCCAATTTTTTTTCTTTATGTGTTCTGTTCGGCGCCCGGACCTCACAGTGAACACTGCGCGACAGCGGAAGTAAATAAGACGCGCGGCCGAAAAAACGCATGTCATGCACAATCTCAGTGACATTGTGTAACTATCTGTGCATTGTAGTATTATAACACATGTTACAGCATGTTTTAAGACTGATAAACCAACAATATGTTTTACAACTCTTCTCGTTAAGTGACATTGAATATCCAAGTAAAATTGATAAAAAGTCACATTTTTTGCGTTGTAGGCCAAATAAAATACCCTAAAATATTTTTAATGGGTTAATGTGGTTATTCACTGGAAAGGGCTATTCTTCTTCTAAACAATAATACTAAGTTTATTAATGTAACTTGTTTAGTTTGGAAATAATGATCAAAAGAGTGAAGCGCCGTGCGGAAGCGTCGCGGCGCACTCAAAGCGCCAAAACGGCATGTAGAACAAGATAGATTTTTCTCGGATACGGCTTATCGTATGTATTTTGAAGTAATCTTTCTAAAAAGTATAATATCATCTTGTTCTACCGCCGGTAGGGGTCCAACTTTCATACTTGCAAATTGCCGCTGCACCATTTTCTTCATTTTCTTTCGCCTGGCTCTAGTATTCTTATCTCAAAACTGTTGCAAGTACATTAGACTTCGGTCGTTCACATGATTGACTGAAACATCTGCAGAGTTGTAGAAAAAGTGTTTTAGATCGTGATTACAAACCTATGCACAACATATTCTGTAAGTTGTGACCAAAACAATCTTTTTCTTGCACCTCTGACTCTGTGACCCACCATCGTCGCCTCTGAGTGCGGGGAGTATACTTTCAAGACTTGTTCTACATTCATTCGGCAAGTTCACTAAAATAAGGAACTGCATTTTTCTTAAAGCTATTTTGATAGAAAAAAGGGACCAAGTGAAGTCACGTTCTCGTTCCTCTCAAGGAAGTGAACTTAGGTTTCCATTTATAAAAAGTCGTTGAAAATTACCGAACTTGTTGGACATTTCCAATCCTAATTACAGTGGTGGTACTACGGGGGGGGCAAGGGTGGGCCCTGGCCCACCCAAAAATTTTCTTGCCCACGTCCTTGCCCACCCAGATGAGATTTTTTTTTGTTTTGTTTTGCACTGTAACATTACTAAAATTAAATCATCAAATCACAAATTAAATATAACAAACTGTACATATTTGTGTTTATTTTACCAAACCTTTTACCTTCATAAACAAAACGGTAATCCCTAGAGTTGCCATTTTTTCAGTTAAAACATGACGAAATAAATGTAGTATGGTGAATTTTTTTTCGCCTACAGCTACCCGTCTCTCATTGCCCCCCACTTTATTACCTTGCCCATCCTCTGCCCCCCCCCATTGATTTTTGTCTGGCGCCGCCACTGCCTAATTAACCAAAATTTAACCGATTTATGAAAAAAGGGGAAACTTTTGTAAAATGAACAGATAAATGTGGGATTTAAATGATAAGGAAAGTCAAAATGACGTTTTGTTGGATTTTTCCCAAATCCTATAAAAAACTTGTGACTTACAAAATTATTTTAATTTAATATGTTCAAAATTAATAATATATTTTTTCTGCTGAAGCGACACAAGTACAGGAACGCGTTCCTCCCAAGACTGCATGCCTACATTCAATGTTCATACGTCCAGAAACCCTGATAAAGTGGTCTCTAAAACCCCTCGATCGACCCTCTGTTGAAACGTCTTCGTGTTGTGATGCGGTTATTACCGATAACCAATTTACTATAGTAGTTGTAAAGTCGTGAAGCCAAGACCGTGCAATCTGCCATCTTGATAAGCTTTAGGGCCGGCTTACATGCATGGAGCAGAACATTCTCTAGCCCTGCTTTGCGCCCCATAAACATACTTGCTAGTTGCCACGAATAGTTACTTATTTGCACGCAGTGGCGTTAGGGTAGATTGGGGAGTTTTTATTTTGTTGGCTTGTTTGGTTTATTTGGCGCGTCAACCGTTTGGTTATAATGCGCCACTCTAAGCAACAAAAACCAGCATTACGTAAAAAAATCATGAGCATTCATTAAATGGTAAGTTAGGCTCTTCATTTCGCCATGTATTTACCGTGTATATCACAGCACAGCAATCCCTCAAACAACTTGTATGATTTTCCCAAAACTTTAGAATATAACCTATAACCACCATTAGTTGTGATAAGGAAAAAGGGGGTAGTGAAACATATGAATGCCATTTTGAATGTCAATTTGAAGTCGCACGAAGGCCAAAATCTGAAACTCGTTTTCTTTGATCTCGTGCTTCGAAATTTGGATGTTGTAGCTATAACGACGTGTTTCTTGACGTTTCTTTACACGTTTCCCTTTGTAATGCATTTTATTTCCTAAAGAACATAAATTATGTCGAAAAGTAGGTAATCTAAAGCTGATACAATACAGACGTCTTTGCGAAGTGTGCCGTGACAAATTGTGTGCAAATTTGCTTTGAACTACGTTGATGTGGTGGAAGGGGGGAGGGGGGCAGGAACTTGTGCGGTGTTCAAAGAAGGGGTACTTCCATGGGAATAGAAAACAAGGGAATTTATATTTATGATCGATTGTGTCGAGAATGTATACTTTGTGTCGTCCCCCAATGCAAAGTTATGTGGAGACCTGCCTTGAACTATAGCCGTCGTGTTGGTGTTTGGGTGGAACGGGAACCTATGTTTTCCGTTCTAAACTAATCCCAGAGAAAATGGAACGGAAAACAAACTCGATTCTCCTACAATTTCCAAACCAAATTATACCTACTTATGATCGATTGTGTAGAAAGTCGAAACGGTATCGGTTTTGTTCGTGTGTTGCTCCCCTCAGCGACGTGGGATTCGGAGCATGTTGGTGTAGCCAATAGAACAAGAACAGCCATCACCGCATGGCATGTCTGTTTTTCCGGCTTCACGAACAATGCGGTAAATTACAGCCAGAAAAACATTTGATTCGTATTTAATAACATCTCGGCTAGTTTCTAGTGTACAATCGTATTGAAATCTTATAATATCTTTGTAAGTTATTGCCATGTTGACGTTAATGTTTTGATTGTGTATTATGTAGATCGTGGGGGGGGGGGGGGGGGGGGGGGGGGGGTTTTCGTGCTGGTTCGGGGCCAGAGTTTGGGTTCGTAAGATCACAATTCTAAAGAGAACACACGCATTTCCTCTCCATAATTCGACACATTCCAATTGGTGGTTTACAAACGATAATAATATGTAGATTGGTGTTATCAACATTCCTATTCTTATGCGACTCTATTTGAAAACTATTCTCGAGAGCCATACTCCACGTGACGTCACGTTCCTAGGGGTTGTTGCATTTGGCAGTGGCAAATGGCAAATATATGATCCAGGGTGTCTACAATTAAGACTGGAAAACCTGGAAAAGTTAGGGAATTTGTTTGTTTTTCTGCAATTTTACTAGAAATGTAAAAAAATCAATAATTTAGTTATTTCAATACCTTTTTTGTTGCTGAAAATATAAATTCTCTATTTTAAAAAACAATTCTCAAATTATTTTGCCTTGTCTGGTGTTCAAAATTCCCGACAAAATCGACGTTGAGTTTATAAACAATTTTAGCTCCATTATAATGTGCGGGAAAACCAAATTATGCAGCCTGGAAAAATATAATTTTCCATCTTGAAAACCTGAAACAGCCAGGGCATTTTGTAATGGAAAATTTGTAGACACCCTGCAGGTATTCATATTGCCAGCCAGAAGGCATAATATTTACAAATTTTTGTAATTAAAATTATATCCTATACAGTGCTGCTTAGGAAAAAACGAATTTGAGGAAATCAAAATCGCTCTTAACAGCAAAATACATAGCCCATTTGCAGGTGCAACATTTATGACTCCTGGTAAAATATGACTCAAGACTCATCATAGTTTATTATTTTTTAATTCCTCGCTATTTTGGTGTGATTGATGTAATATATTCCAGGGGCAAAGTTTGGCTTATGGGAATATTGCTTGGTGTTGTTAATCTGACCCCTGTAGTTGGTGGCTACGACTTCCTCGCTTCAACCTGGAGCACAGAGGTCAACCCAGGGGAGAGACTCAGCCCCCCCCCCCCTCCATACCGATTGTAATGATGATGAATCCCCGGCAGGGGCTGGAGTTTGTAATGTACTCCAGCGGCTCAAATACATATACTCGAACTGATGCGACCTGGATGCGACACTAACTGCGCGAATCCCTTTCATTCGAGACCCGGCGGTCAATGAAGAACCAGCATTACTGATTATCTTTCAAATTTTTAGTAAGTAATTTAATATCATTATTATTAATTTTTTTTAAATTGTGATTCTTATAAGTAGTGTTTGTGTTATAAGTGATAAGTTTGTCGCCGTTATCATATGATAGAAGTTCTTCATATGATTGGGAGAGATCAAATTGCGTACGCAAATCATATTTGGTACATTCTGCTAGCATATGATGTACGGTTAAAGGTACATCACATGTGTCACACCTGGGAATAACCTTTTCTCTTTTGAAGAGATATCCGTTAGTTAGACGTGTGTTGGCCTATTCGAATTTTAGACAATACCACCTCTTCTCTACATGAGAGTCGAGACGTAGGTGGACGAATTTTATTAGTCAATGTGGGCATCACACTACGCAATTTGTTATTTTGCAACACATCCCAAGATGCCTGTCGCAAATCCAACAATCTTTGCTTGAATCCACTCTTGACATCTGGAACGGGAACTTGATTGAAATCAACGTCGCGACGCTGGGAAGCTTCCTTAGCAGCCCTATCAGCGTGTTCATTTCCCTCTATGTCCACGTGTCCAGGTATCCAGCAAAACTTTAAGTTAAGGTGTCACAGGCGTTAAGCATAATCTTGGAGATGAAACGGACATGGGTGAGGGGATTGCGGGAGAGACGTGTTGGAGGAGGGCCTCAGAAGTTCCGCTCAAAATATTTTTAATTTGTCCCTCCAATAGCGAGCCGTATATTTACGACGAGGCAGTGGGATCTGTTTGTACTGCAGAAAGGTTTGAGAGGACGCGAGATGCGCTCACACATTGCCCAAGGTCGCACTGAGATCAAATATCACATTCACGAGCTGGCGTAAAATGACGTGTCGTCCGTCGAGTATAAAGAAGTGTTTACATTCTCACATTTTGTATTGAGTGTTACGAACCCATCACATAATGAGAGGAAAAACCAAAATAATTCAATTAATGTTTAGTTTTTTGTCTATGCAATGATCATTATTCTATGGAATGAGGGATTGCAAATAAAGAACATTACGCAACATTTGAAATAAGTATAATGTTATTATTATTCTGAAACAGGCTAGAACATTAACATAAAAATTATTGTCAGTTAAAATGTGACGCGACTGGGTTCAAGTCCAGAAACAAATATGGTCACAGGATACACACCACTCAACGCTATAACCTAGACCCGGGTAAGATCCCCGGTCCAGGACACAATTTTATAGCCTATTATGCTATCACTGCCATTATTAAATATGCTGCATACGATACTACAATAATAATCAGGTACTACAGTAAAATAATTCAGGACAGTTGTGACGGGATTCAGAACCCGAGACCTCCCGAATAAGTCAAGCCTATTGAGCCAAACCACTTGTCAGTATATTACATACATTGCGTAACTTGCACGTATTTTCGCGAGCGAACATGTTGTATCCTCCCAAAGATAAATGGTCACGCACAACTAGTGAAAGGATATGTAGGTACACTGGTACAGTGATAGTCAGTGGTATCGTCCAAAAATAATTTATGGGATACGCTCTTCCTGGGTAAACGAGCACGTTGTTAACAAAAGGTGGGTCTGAGGGGGGTTGGGCCCCCAGTTGATACGGGTGCGAGAGCACAGCCCCGGCCAACAAATTTCGATTCTAAGTGTGATAGGAGTATTTTGAAAAATTGTTTTACAAAAACCTTTAAAAAAATATATGAAAAAAAATTGCAAATAATGTGAAAAATGTATCAACATTTATAAAAATCTAAGGAAAATAATTAATTCAAATAAAAGTTTTGCTATCCCCCTCGCCCCCCTCTGAAAAATTCGGCCCTCCGTAGTTACGCCACTGATTATATGTAGTAGTGTATAAAGACAATAGTTAGGTACTTACCACGTTCACGCAGCACAAAGCACATCAGTCTTATACTGCTTTCATTACAGCGTGTTATAACCTTATTTATTATGTGCATCGATGCTAGGACGACTCCAAGCCCAAAAGTCCCGTTTACACCTTCCTAAGAACTGTATGGGACTCGATCACATCAGAACTCTAAATAAAAGCAATGCCCATACAGCAGAACTTCCCCCGAACCTGGACATTCTGCATTGGAAGCAGAGCCTCTAACCACAACGACCAAAGAGTTCATACTTTTACGTATGTTAGCTACAACGTTTATCTGAGTTTTGAGACCGAAATGCAGGTTATGATAGAGATAAATGTCTCACTCTACCCAACCACCCAAAGTGACAGATAGCGGGTGGACCCATGTGTGAGTGAGTTGGGTCACACCGTATCGTCGCTTAAGGTCCAGTGTGTGCTGCTGACTTCGCCGACAAAGACCAGACATTGCAGGCGATTGTGTGTGTGGGGGGGGGAGGGGCGCTGTGTTAGTGAAAAAGTGATCAAGGCCCACCAAGCCAACATTTTAGTTTCAGAAGTGTTTAGTAGTATTTTGTGTTGAAGTTCAACCTCGTTCGGCCAAAAATCCTGGCCAATGAAATTGTCGGATTGTTGATATGCTTACTATCTTCGCTTTTTTACCAATATTTAATCTCCCATAAATTCTTTTGGTACCAAACAAATGAATGTGTGGCCATGTTAAACAGACACCCCACTCCAGACACCAAATTGAGCACAAGATTCATTAAAAATCAAATTAGATATCAAATAATTGTATACTTTTTTTATGACACACAGTGTAAACAAATCAATCCTAGTGATTCATTTTACCTCCCCTTCCCATACTATCCAGGCTATGAATCCTACACAGAGTGAGGCCCATTGCACTAAAAACGAGATAAATCTAGGTTTGATAATACGAACCATATTGTGTGATATACTAGACAATAGAGGAACCTAATTAATGGAGTCAGGAGTGAGCAGTTGTATCGGGTAAAAGCTTGCAAAGATTGTTTATTGATTTGGAGAAAGGGCGCGGTCAAACCGTTAGGGCATAACTCATAACATCATGATATTTTGAAAACTTTGTTTGCTTTTGTAGTAGGTAGTATAGTAGTAGGGTTTTCAGTGGGTATCCAAGGGGGCGAGGGGGGGGTGGGGGTTATGGGGTTGAAGCCCCCCCCCCCCATGCCCCCCCAAAAAAACACAAAAACGAGTGTATCGATTGAAGAAAAAATAAGGACGGGCGCACTAACTATGATATTTACATAGGTAATTCACAATTACTTAACAAAGTCAGACTTTGCACATAAGAAATTTTATGATTCGCATAGCACTTAGTATGTATTGACTCTTACACGTGTTTAGAGGCGTTTGAAAATGTTCAAATACGAGAAAAAAATTCGAAAAGGCTCCGGCGGTGGGGCTTCGCACCAGACCCCGTCCTGTTTGGATATTGACAACCCCCCCCCCCCCCCCCCCATTGGACATTTAGGGATACACCAACTAGGGTTCTTTATTCATTAGCACTAGTTGCTATTTTCTAGTCCAATACAAAATAGGTAGGCTAATCATGTACTATGATGAAATGCAAGCTGACAAAAATAATCTAACAAGAAAGCTACAATAATTAATGTTCCAATACCCACCACGCACACAAGTCACGACATTTTGAATACATGTGAAATTGCGTATTAAATTTTAAAAGGTGTAATATTTTTTAGTATTCGAAAGCAAATGTTTATTTTCCCAAAAGTTTCCTTTAGTAAATATCATGTTTTTATAAAGTTTAAATAAGTTAATTTTATTGTTAATAGATTTTCCTAATTTATGCAGATATGACAAATTGTGGACTGAGAACTTCCAGCTGAACTGCGGGAAGACAGCATTACGCAGGATATAATATATATTATGATATAAACACATGAGCTAAACGTATTCTGGTTTCCATATTTTTACATGTTTTTTACTGTCTGTTTTGTTCCAGATCGGTATATATCTCTTTATGTGTACTACTTTCTTACTGCACACTATATTGATTCTCGTTTTATGTCAGAAGACTTCATCGTAGTAAACTAGATAACCGTTTAAAAACTTTGCTTCGAAATTATATGACTGTTCCGCAATCAGGTAACTAAGGGTCATTCAACACCCAAAAATATAATTCTCAAAAAAACATGTCCAAAGAGACAAAGATACTAGCTAAGATAGAGCAGTTTGGAAAGACAAATTATCATTTGAAGTTGATAAGCAATCTTTATAAATTTTCTAATGACGATGACGTTGGCAAATCTACAGAATGTGTCGTCGCATCCGTTTTATGTCATCCGTATGTTGGTTAGGTATTTGCAATGCACAATAAACAATATCACAAATAACAATGATGCGTGATTGGATTTAACACGTTAAAAAAGTAAATACTGTCATGCATACATTGTCGGAGCCAGCTTTACACACGATGCATGGCCTGAGAATAATATCTTACTATTGCAAGGAAATGCTTGCTGCGGAGGGGGTGGTGACAGTGTGGACTAATTTATTGCGTTAACCAACGGTCGTTCTTGAAAGGCACAAACAAAAACCAAGATTGATATCTTTCATGTGTAATGAGGATATGCTCATGCGAATACAGTTTTGTACAATGATCGGCTTTAGATTTTCCAATGTGATTAACGTAAACGTTCTGATTTTGGGTCGCAGTAGTGCCCACAATGTTCACCATTTGTATTTGTGATTAATATCGACACTACTATCACACCCCAATAATAAAATATAACTACCAAATAGACTGAATTCATGCGCCCGTCTCCAATGCTCATTTGGTAAGAGCATCCGCCCGACTCAGCCCGGACAGCGGGATACCGGCCGGGGTTATTCCCAGTGGAGACCAATTTGAATGCAATATACGATTACGATATTTCGTATTGACAGTCGTGTAAATTAAACACAGAAACGGACTCCAAAATGGAAAAACACTATTTTACTTTCCCTTTTTAAAATGGCCTTGCGCATTGAGTCCGAGTACTTGTGGACGTGGAGGGGGTTACTCCAGCTCGCCGCACAAAACGAAAATGCGCGGATAGACCGACTGACGGTGCGACTCCAAAACGAGGTAATTTTTAAATTTCATTCTTGTCTGTTATAATTTGAACGTTCATCACACTAGGATTAACAAAGATTGCGTCCGTACATGCATAAAGTAATATGTTTTAACATTCATGTGCGAGGCGTAAATCCTAATATGAACTGATGACCATGGGCAGGTTATACTATAATTAGCATTTTTCCATCGAATTTAGATCGTATGCACGATATGATTATGCTGGGTACACGTTTCTTATGGGCTCAGCTGTGCAAAATAAAATGGTTTTGATTCAAGCTTAACAGCTTACACCAAATAATCATAATGTCTTACTGTTGCCGTGTTCATAGCAACAGTAAACTGTAATGTATTATGCATTGAGTGCGGTCTGCATTAGCTGAACAGATTTACTCTGTGGCCAATGAATTGTTATTTCGAAACATAAATAACCATCCTGTCACTCAAAAGTCGTATCGCCAGAGTGCGCCACTTGCTGGGGCTGAAAAGGCCTAATAGCGGCAAAACATGCATTCGTAGTTCAGTAGTTTGCGGTAAATACTCACACGATTTGGTAATTTTTTTTTTATTTGAAGATAAATGTTGAAATTAGGAATTGTGTGATTAACATTTTCCATAAAAAAGTTTTTGTAAGTTTTCTAAAGCTATAAAGTGAAGGTAAATTTTCAAAATATTGTCCAAGTTCGCAATTTTTATTAAGCCCATTTTCTATTCAATTTCGAAAATCGACATCACACAAGTTCTTGTAAATTTATCGTGAAAAGATTTTAAAAAAAATTATGCCGATATGACAATGTGGGCCGAGTTCCAACTGAAATGCGGGGACACTGCATCGCGCCGATATTATAGCTACTCCTGTGCAGCCTTAAGTTTTTTTCTAAATATAATTGGATTTCTTGTACCAAATGATGACTTGAATACATAAGTTGTATAGCTTGAAGTGAACTTATGCTATCTGAACACAAAAGGTATTCTCCACAACGGCATTGTAGAATATATTTTAGAACCTCGCACCGAATGGTCTATAGTTTTATTTACAATAATATAAATTGTTTTCGCCCAGCATTAGTAAAATACATATTTCCCTCCCTACGACCGAACTGAGTCTTCTTCCATCTTTGATGTATAACCCCCTCTCTCTTTGTGAACCACCGTCACAGTCGTAACGCTCCCGACACTTATAGTGCGAGCCTTCACTTTTTACCCGAGCGCTGAGACGCTCCACTTTCTCACGTGAAAGCCGCCGCCCCATATATATCTCAAGTGTAGGCCCTTGAAGTTGAGGACTTTTGACAACCTCTCTCTCTCTCTCGTGTTGTGTTATTTATCTCAGCCGTCCCATCTCCACCCGTAAGTCCGTAACGATCTCCGTGTAGGAATATCACAAGCCTTTCATTCAATGAGAACAAAATAAGAACTGCGTTCCTAAAAAAACATATTTCCTTTAAAAGTAAAAAAACAAACAAACGTGAATGCCTAAACAATCTAAGGATATAATATTCTTCACGACGACGACGTGAGAAACTAGGGCGCTTCATCCCGCGGTTAGGTCATATTGCGCCGCCTGTGATATTGAGTTGAGGTATGAGTTTATATGTTTGATATATTGTTTTCTAAGTTTGTAAAAGAAAAGAAAATGATGATGTGATAGTAATATCAAAGAAAAATTATTTATTTTACTAAAAAATCAAATGCGTTTGATGTGAATTAACTTTGGTTAAATACATTATTTTGAATGAGAAATTTAGAAAATTTGCCGTCGTTATCATATGATAGAAGTTCTATATGATTGGGAGAGATCAAATTGCGTGCTCAAGGCATCATATTTGGTACATTCTGCTAACATGTGGTGTAGGTACCGAGTCTATTCTCGGAAGCACGCGGACAATTTTAGTTTCGTCAATGAGACTGTAAAATATAAAATTAAATAGAAAATATTGAGTTCGTATTCCGACATGACGGTCTCGTAAACAAGTGCGCTTGATCTCCTTTTGCAACTTCATGGGTTGGTATATTGTTTGTCATTACATCTACATCTTGCAACCGTAGTGGACGAGTAGAATTATTGAAATGTCGTTACTGACGCTGGTCACGGAATCGTTTGACGTAATTACAAAAGTGGATCCAGAATTGAAAGTACGTTCGAAGACCAAGGAGATTGATGATACGTGTTATGTTGATCTCTATTATAGTTGGTACTACAAGTTTCTGCCACGTTTTGCTCTGAGCTGGGTTAATATGTTGCCTATCTATCTACTATCTAGGTATATTATTCCTTGGATATTACAATAGAGTAGAGACCTGTAAACAACTATATCGATATCATTCACTTTGTAAAATAATATTCTCTACGTAGAACCGTAGCTATTGTTTTTGTTCTGGGAATTCAATGTAATCTCAGCCTACACTCTAAAAGCTCAACTCAACAACGACTCAAACCCGAGTGTGGGCGATTGCCTAGCAACCCTCTCCCTCCCATCTCCCCCCATCAGAGAAACCATCTAGATCTTATTGACTTTACCTCCTCCAACAAAACCACAACCACAACATGTTCATTAGGACTTAGGAGGCGGTATTTCCATGCATTTTGCGTCCTCTTTTGAAATCAACCCCTAAGGTTTGCTTTCAATATTGTTGTGTTAAAGACGTGTAAAAGACGTTCATAAAAATAAAGTTAAAAAAGTAGTGTACAAAAACAATTGTTAAATTTGATTGGGTGTAAGAAATTATAAAAATGTTATACGTGATTAGTTTGAGATGATTACGTACTTCGTCTTCAAATATAAATTAGCCTCCTAAAAGCCCATGTTACACTCCTATAGCTTGTATAGTCGAAGGTCATGAGCTCGAAGCCACTCTGTTCAAATATACATTTTCAAAGAATGAACTTAAAAGTTAAAATATGTCGTTACTTCGTGTCTCGGTCTTGTTGTCTCGTTATAGAGCTATTATACAAATTCACTGTAACTCTCGTTGCAATTGCGCGATTTACATAAACGCTAGACGGTCGATCGTGCCGAGTTTCAACAGACAGCTTCCTGTCGCCTGCTTGAGACGAATACCAATATTCTGTCTATGTAAGTGTAAGCATACGGACCTGCCGGAGATGTAGATCTATCCAACACCAGGACAGGTGGTTGGGAGTAAACGCGCGTTGGTGAGTGATCGGCAGAGAAAGGCGGAGGTGCGGGGTGGCGAAGTCAGCTGTCTTCCTCGCGGCTGCGGATGAAAACTGGGCCAACACGATGCCCGTATCTTAGGAACAGAGACTATATACATCTACCATCACTTAAGGACACTCATGAGATTTTATTCATTAAGTTTAAGGGCGCGTCAACCGTTAGGTCATAATGCGCCACTAACCTAGGGGATATAGGGAGGAGGGGCCCATGCTGGTCAGAACCAGCCACGGGAGGAGAAGGGAGATTCTCAAGTCGCGGTCGTCATCGTTTTTGTCATCGTTCGTGGTGTCATTGTCATCGTCGTCGGGAAGGTCGTCATGGACACACACGAGGATATTTTTACGAAATTAATACATTAAAAAAAAGGATTAAATTTTGTGATTTAGAGGCACCACCGAAAACAATTGAACCGCAGCTGCAGTGATACAGACGCGTCATACACGCCATTTACTTGACCTGAATGATGGAATGGTACTCGAAATCATCTTATACCACAGCTAGTGATAACTAATTACTATTACCTTTGTAAAGCATTTCAATTAACATTTTTTTACGTCTCCTTTATCTGATATTTGCCTGACTTAATTAACTCAACTAATTTTTGGTCGAGATGTTGTACCTGCACGCGAAATAAGACCGATCGTTTATAGTTATACTTTTTCGCTTTGGGCTCCTATTGTAGCGACTCTATTGTCTGTAGGTCACGAAGCTGGAATACATTATTTTTTAATTCAATATTCATAAAGGAAATTAACTCAACCCACTGTGTAGATTGGGTCGAAAGATGCGTGTTTGCTGTGTTTGCTTGTTTAATTCCCTTAATGTGCGTGTTATGATGAAATGTATAAACGTGCAAGCAATTCGATTGTGTAGTGTTCAAAAAATCATAAATTTCTGCAGCGTGTGGGGAGGATTCCATGGTTTTTATTTGGCCCATGCACAATATTATTGCAATGTAGTATTTTATTTAATTCAAATAAAAAACACAGCACGTTTAATTGATCACTTGGAGAGTACATTTATGTATTGTATACACACACATAACAAAAACTTGTAGAAATACAGCCAAACCTTACACACTCAAAAGGAATGAGATCTAAAAAAAGGGCCAAGCTCATCTACCCTTCCACATAAACGTACAGTGTCCCATAACAGCATCCTCGAAAAGCTTTTCAAATAGAATTTGCGATTATTAATTTAACGTAATAGTTTATCAAAGTTCTTTTTTTGTAATTTAATTTAAACGTAAACATGCAAATTCTATTTTGCCAAGCTTTTCGAGGATGCTGTTATGGGACACTGTACGTTTATGTGGAAGGGTAGATGAGCTTGGCCCTTTTTTTAGATCTCATTCCTTTTGAGTGTGTAAGGTTTGCTGTATTTCTACAAGTTTTTGTTATGTGTGTGATCTCATTACTTTTTCAAGTTCCATTACAAAATTATTTGCTAAAATATAATATTTTATCAAAGTTGATTTAAATTCTATGGTATTAGCAGTAACAATATAGGATGTAAAATATCTAGACCCGGATTCATGTACATCCTGGGTATAGGTGGTATAACCATGGTATAACGACGGTATAAGGACTGGACCCCAATTCTTGAGTTCGTGGGAGATGAGTTGAAAACGCAATTTGAAAACGAAGTCGTTTTCGTTTTCGAAGGAATTGGTATTCTTGAACGGTATCGTGGAAAACGTCATGGGTTGTGAGTTGAAAGCATTGATATTAAACCCCTATGGTTGAAAGAGTATCACGAAATCCAAACACTTTAAAAAGATTTGAGTATAGCAAAGAGCTCGAAAAAGTTCTATATTTATTCTAGATGGCAGTGCCTTCATAAACGAGGGCCAATCGAAAGACAAGTTGTATGAAATGATTGATTGTTGCAATTATGTAAACAAAAAAGTTGAGCAAGTTCATATCAAAACAATGTTGTGCTGGCATAAGGTTGGCTAGGCTTGTCAAACATGTAATGTAAGTATGAATTTTACTAGTCCTATAGCCAAATGGAACTTTAGACCTACACTGTTGTATTATAAATAATTTTCTACATCTGGGCCTAGGCCAGGGACGGTTTCTGATTTGTTTTATGAGAGTATAATGACACCTTTTCTCGTTCCACACAAAGAAGAAAATTTTTAAATGTCCGCCATTTGTTTACGTATCGCACTTTCCCGCCTAACTCTGCTTATACCGTCAAAAAGTGTCAAGTAACTATGGTTACTTGTTGATTATATGCCAATTTGTTTAAGGCTTATTTTAAAACCTTTATTTGGAAGCCTTCCAACAAACTTTTCAACTTTTTTTTTCAAAAGAGAAATATCATTCTATAACCTTAATGTCCATGTAAAATATGAACATTGTAGTCCCACCCGTCTGGTCAGAATCGCGGGCCGACGTATTATGTTAGCAGTAGTAGGCAGTAGTAGGCAGTAGCAGTAGCTAACATCCTTAAAGTGATTTTGAGCATGTTTGAAGACATTTTTTTCACCAAGAAGGAATAATCGTACCCCAATAAAATTTGGCATGTGTTGTCAGGTACCTAAATCCCCTCGATTGTGATAGTTTTCAAGTTCACATCACGTTACATGACGGCTGGGTAACACCTCGAAATCACCCCAACTCTGCTTGGTGTATAAGGTGCTTGAGTGTGTAGCGCACCGCGGCTTGGCTGCGGCGCCCTAACGGGCACCTAGATGTTACGTTTTGTACATTTCCTCCCCCTACCCGTGCCCAGTTCCGACCAGCATGTATGTAATTTTGCTTTATATCCCCTAGGCTAGAGTGGTGCATTATGACATAATGGTTGACGCGCCCATAATCCAAATTCCAAATAAACTAAAACTACATTTATGTGGATAAATGCCGTGTGATGTGTGTTATCGTTTCCCAAATATGAGACAATGTACTAAATTTCATACATCTTATTATTAATTTATTTATTTTTATTTATTTATTCGATGTAATGCATTAATTACGATTGCAATTTTTTTCTTTCTTAAACTGGATTCGAACCTATATCCCTTGGTCCCAACAACTTTTAAAAATAAATTCGTAGAAATACGAGTTTAAGTAATAACGTGCGCTATAATAAATCACATTAGTTGAGATTTCTTAAGTAAATAATAAGCCTACCTCCAAAGAAAAGTTACGTCTCTAACTAAACTTGATCTGCGAAAAATATTGATAGACGATATTGAAGAAATTTGTTGGCAGGTAAAGGGAAGCTAATTTTTCTTTCAGGCAACTTTCGTCATTATTTAAATTGAATCGTCCGACCGGATTATAATTCCATGCTGGAGGAGGGTCCCTTACGCCCCGACGTTGCGGGACCCACCCACCCAGCCACGACCCACCCTTCTATTACTTCCGTTATTATATCGTGCAAATCGATTCGCGGTGAATTCTGCAATACGGCATCAACATCGATTATTTCGTCAACTATAAATAAATTCGAGTTAATTTAGCTGCGCTCATGCATGCGAGATTTCAGTCACCTGCATGGCGCCCTCCGGAGAGGTGGTTTCACTGCGCGACTAACTTGTGACGTTTAGCAACGAGAGTCATCGCGACCTCGCGGGATCGGAACTCACTGTGCTGGTGGTTGAATATTATGCAAGTATTAACGGGTTTATTTTATTTACGCTATTTCTATCCAATTCAGAACTGATTTGCAAAGGAAGCAGCCAAGAAATAAAATTAGGATATTGCAAATTAAATATTAAGTAGGCCTACTATTATACTATTGTAGATAAAAATAACTTTGACGGATTTGACTTTGAAAGTATAACTTGTGAACTAATATTATATCTTCTACGAAAAAAAAAAAATTAGTAGACAACCTTTCTATGCTAGTTTGATAAATTAAGTTTAAGGGCGCGTCAACCGTTAAGTCTTAATCCGCCACTGGAGCCTAGGGAATAGGGAGTAGGGGCCCATGCTGGTCAGAACCACTGACCTCAGTGGTCAGAACCAGCCACGGGTAAGGGGAGGAAGGGGGGTTCTCACGTCGCGGTCGTCGTCGTCTTTGTCATCGTTCGTGGTCTCATTGTCGCCGTCGGGCTCGGGGATGTCGTCAAGAGAAGAGGGCAAGGTCCCCGACGACGATTGCCAGAGCTCGCCTCTCGTTTCGGGGAATAAAATAATCCCTTACATTCTAGCTGATGTTTGCGAGGTGGACTTTTCCTCTATCCTCGTCCTTTACGATTAGCAGAGCCATGTTCTGGACCAATTCTACACCTTGCCTAGTAAGGTTATTATAATTTGTTAGAATATCCACTCTGACTCCAATTAGCATCCCATATGAATAATGTTGTATTCGATATTTTGTCTGCCCATTTCCTTCTGATTTCTCTACTACAATTCCCTCTCCTCAAATGTGTCCTACTCCTACACTCGGAATATAACGATTAACGCACATTGTAACCGACTGTAAATTGCTTTTGGAGCTGCACTTATCAGTTATCACATAGGAGGCCCTAGATGACCTTGATGTTTTATAAAGTAGCAGAGCAATGATAGCTGATATTTAATTGCGCTGCAATCATCTCATCCACCCACGTTCACACTCGTGGTGAGAAGATTGATAACTAGTACGTTTTGTTTATAGAGAGTAGAAACCTTCCTGCCCGTTTTAGGCAAATTACTGTTCGCTCGTCTGACCGACTGACACCACAGGTGTTTCAGTTTTCGAACAGATGTTACGAAAGTGGAAATATAGGGCTGTACGTTAACACATTTCTAAAAAAAAAAAATCAAATAATTTATGTAAAATAAATTAGTTTTCTCGAATTTCGATTTTGCTAAAAGTCCAAAATGGCTTTATTCGCGATTTTTTTAAAGTGGGGGGGAGGGGGGAATCTGTTAATAGATTTTGTGGCCGGTAGCTGGGGTCTGGGGCGAAGCCCTAACCGCCAGAGGCCCAAGGTGATTTTTTTTCACCATACCACAGTTATTTCGTCATGTTTTAAACTGCACTCGGACTGTGCAAACGATGTTTTGTTGTACAGCAACGATCTGCGATCTAAAAACTCAAAAAATGAACGTGAAGTGCTCGTTTTACCAAGGTGACTGTCGTATTGTATTAGTGTACGTGGGGTGAGCCTGCAGCAAAAAGAGTTCCTACGCGCCTGGACTACCTTCTTACTTCCCCTTCTTATCTGTCCACCTCCTGTAGTGTGGCCTTGGGTGAGGGTGGAAGATAACAAGATTATTTTTTGTTTGCGTTGGTTTCGGGTTTCACCCTTGCGCAGTAATCTCTTAATCAAGTCCCACGGAATTACCACCCAACATACCCCGCGCCTACTACACCGACGTCTCCAAGTGAGAAGTAGTCCAGTAACAAGGCAGTCGTCTTTGTCAGCTCACTCGGGCGTCTAGACTGGTAGGCGACAACCTGCCTGTGGGGAGTAATAAAAAAATACAAACAAGTCGTCAAAACTTATTTTCCTCCTAGGTTTGTTTACTTTGAGAAGTAGTTTTACTTGTTCTGACGAGTCGTGGATTATGCATAGAGTGCGGGATTCGGCGGAGTAAGATTTCTAACTTGGTTGTAGGAAAGTAAAGAACTTTGTGTTTATGAGAGGAACCAAGAACTTTCGTCGGCCAACAATCTGGGATGTTTGTTTTCGTGATTTATGATGACCTAGTTGCGAGTTTTCTCATCTAGATTTATGTTGATTATTGTAGGATTTGGAGCTAGAACTATCTGAGCTAGGCTTTTGCGATTTTTTCTTGTTCTAAAGTACATAAAGCATTTAATTATTTATATATATATTTTTTTATATATTATAATAAAAATTAATTATTAATTAGCATTGAAATATTTTTATGGTTTTATTGACTGTAAAATATGGTGTTCAAATGTCAGTTGAAAATCAAAATCTGAGCTATTTTCTTATTAAAAGTCTTGAAATGACCTTTTTGACCTTTGCTCTTCTAATGTACCAAATTTTCCAAGCCTTCATTTCACAGCAATGACATATTTTGTCAACAATGCAAAATACCAAATTAGTATGTTACTAAGGGGAAGCACGTAATTGACTGCATTAAATAAATAAATAAATAAAATGCAATTACAAAGATTTGATTGGTTCTGAAAAATGGGTGTGAAAGAAAGGAGGAGGGGTGGGGGGGGGGGATGATACTACTTGAGTGTTAATTTTTCTAAAAGTTTAAGGTGTTTTGAGTATGAACACAGGTACAGTGTGACGTGTTTTTTAGATAACAAGAAAAAAAAGCAACCGGCAACCAACCAAACCAACCAATCCTAAACATTTATAATAATATAGGCGTACAGCATATTTCAAACTGCTAAAATTTGGTGCTTTTTTAGAATTGAATATTTCTGGAGTTGGATCATCATTCTTTACAGAGCACAAAATATGTATGATGCTAATGGAACATTAAAATATCATTGCACTTATCAAATTATAAAATGCAAAAATTTGGACAGTTTGCTTTTTATTTATTTTACAGCCGCTATCTTTCTTTTCTCGTGATTACATGATAATATGATACGTGATAACATGTTATGCATTTTACAAATTTTACAAATATTTGACAATATTCTTTCCACTTTGCCCACTTCTCCCCTATTGCATGGATTTCATTGTCTCTATTATCTGATTGCAGGGTGCTGGGAATCATCTGGCAAAGAAGACTGCGACAGTTCCTCCTGCGTCACCAACAAGAAGCCACCGAAAGCGGCCAATAACACCAAGTTCTGTTGCTGCACCGGCGATTTCTGCAACGCTAATGTTTCGGACATGTATGTCCCAGATAACGAGCCGCAGATTGTGCCCCCCGGTAAGTCACACAAACCTTATGCTAAACATTTTAACCCATTAATGATAGTTTTGGTAATCCGTTGTGGTTGATCTTTATACAATTTGTAGACTTTGTTGTCTTCTTTGTCATCGACATACAAATAGAACCACCACGACAAAAGAGCCCTACTCCTACCATCTATACTTTTCACTTGTTGGTATATAATACCACTTGCAGTTCTAAGTCATTCAGTCATTCATTTATTACATGTTGTAGGATGTGATAACATTTAGTATTGCGTTTTCCGAAAATGCTTATTTGTTATCTGGCCTCAATGTAAGGGTATAGACTAATGGACAAAGTTTGCAATTTCTTTCTCAGTTTGTGTTTCCATGTATCTTTACTGCGTCTTAATACTTTCTCTGCCGTGCACAGTGGGACTAATCAACTGGTCTGTGCCAAGCAGGGCATGGGCATACATTTGTGTGTTAAAACACTAATAGATTTACACGCTGGCTGCTTTACACAAGTTTACTCATTTGAGCGCCGAGAACTTTGAACATAGTGCGCAATCTCTCGGCGCTATGTGGAACTGTTACGAGCTGGGTGCTTAAACGAGTAAACTCGTGAATGGACATTTTAAGCTCAAATTTTTAAATGAGAAAACTCTTTTAAGCAGCCATCATGATAATAGTTTGTGCGAGTATGTTACCAATAATTGTAACAAACAAATGATTCTCCCTGATTAACTGTACCTTTGTTTGATGTTGCAGTGTCATCATATCCAGGCCAAGGCCACTCGGATCCGCAGTTCCTTTTTGTGATTGGAGGCGGAATATTGGTGCTGGGCATCATCGTCGCAGTGTTCTTTGCGGTTAGGTTATGGGTCAAACACCCCATGGGAAAGCCCCTTCCAGACCACATGGTAAGAATTATACTGATGTTGTCAAGTAGGAGGGTTAAGCTTTAATTCATACAAAAATATGTATGTTTGTATGTTTTTTATTAATCTTAGTCTGTATTCTATGTTACAAACATTTTAAACTAAAGTCTTTTATTGTTTTTAAACTGATTGAAACTAATATATAATACAGTGTTGTTAAAGCTACTTGTTAAAAGTAGCACTGCCACAGCTACAACTACTTGACCTTTGAAAGTAGCTTAGCTACTTTGTAAGCTACTTTCATTCTTAAGTAGCCTGCTACTTGTACAGCTACTTTTGTGCTTTTTTTTTACCTCAAACTGGATTAGAATTTTGTTCATGTTCATTAGGGCGTAGGCCTTGGCCTGTTGCACTAAAGCAATTACAATATGCAACTGACCAATGTAGGCTAGGAGGTTTGAAAGAATGACCTTACAATTAGATGCTTGGCATGCAACATTGTTTCCTAATGATGTATGTCCAGGTATGATGAGAAAATAATGCATATCAAAAGCTCCCGTGTTCACGATAACATTCTGTACAATGTAGGCCTAAGTGACTCGACGCACGACTCTCAAGGTCAAACAAAGAACGCGCCTGTATTCGCGGGGCGAGCCCAGCAGACTATGTAATATGTTTTCCCCGTCTATTAGGTACACAAATCGGGTAACAAATGAACTTTTGCTACGAAAGATACGTGTTTACCAGCCGCGCACGCGCATTTGTATCAGCCTTCTGCCCGTCTATTCTTCAGAAACATCGAGTAGCGCTTGCCGCCCGTGCGAGAGAGACGGATGAGGAAATGCATCAGTTTTTCAGTTCATGTTTTTATTTAAGAAATTTAAATACTACATATTACAAGTTTTAGTATTAGCCCCCAAAGAGACCAGGTGGCTCGCAGGAGGGGGCTTTCACAGAGAGGTTATTGTGAGAAGTGATGGTAGAGATGGATGCAAAAGTAGTGAAAAACAAATTGAAACAGTAAGGTAGAGTAGGCCTAACATTAAAGTAGGAAATACATCTCGTAAACGCCAGATCCAAAGATGCGCGAACAAGGTGCGCGTTCGATCGAACTCCAGCTGGCCGGCGAGAAGTATGGGAGAGAATTTGCGAATACATATTATTAGGCCTCCGCCTAATTATGATTGATTTTTGCAACGGTAATGGTTTAATTGCATTAGGGGATTTAGGGTCTATTGCAAAATGAGAGTAGCATCAATTTTACGCTATAGCTACCTCTTAATAGTAGCTTGCTACTCACTGCTTTACTAGTTTACTACATTTTCAAAAGTATTGTGCTACCGTCCTCGCTACTCAAAAAACATCTTAACATGTTACAAGTAGCGCACTACATAAACACTGATATAATATTAGGCCTGTAATGTGATAATGTATGTGATAAATGTAGGCTATAAATAAACATAGTAAATGCATTATTTCAGTTACAGCATACATAATACAGCCAGGTTTATATTTGAGAACTCAACTTCATGCCAATTTATTCTCCCAAATATTGAACAAAATTTTGGGAAATGCGTAAAATAAAAATATACAAAATGTAATTAGTATTATCAAAAGGACAGAAAAACTTTGTGATCACATTTTTACTATCCTTGCTAAGTTAAAATCCAACTCCGTAGCATTAAATTCTTCATTCGTCACTTTGTACAATGCTAATCAAAATAGCAAAATAACATGATCACATTGGTTGTGTGCTAATTCTCAACGTAGGTGCTCATTACTCTGGGCGAGTGCAATAGAGGATGGTACCGCATATCTAGCCTACCTGAAATGTGTGATTTTGTTTTTATGTCCTTAATTAAAAGATGCACATTGTATTTCAGGTTCATCTGATGGAAGGCGGTGGTATCCGATCAGAGAGTTACTCCGTGGACCATCTCAAACTGAGTGCCGTCGTGGGACAGGGAAGGTAGGGTCCATGCATACGTTTAACGCCATGTTCTATGTTTATTATAATAATAATCTTAACTCAGTACCAACTACCAACTATGTCGGGTTGAGTGATGGTTTTCCACCATTATCTAGGGCATGAAACTGTAGATACTTAGCTTGCCAGACTCAGTGTTTCTTCCTCATTATCTTCCTCCTTCCTCTCCACCAATTTACTCCACTCTCTTCTTTCCTCCCACAGCTTTGCTCTTGCCACAGGCTCCCACATTTAATCTCGTTTTCCGACGTCTTCTTGAATTAATTACTTGAGTTTTTATGTCATTTGACATGGTAATATTTGGTGTATTTTTGTTATCTAACAGTATTTACTTCCACTTTCCACATATAGTACATCACTTTACGTTATATGAGTGTGACTGTTTACTCATGTCTTAACTAGTTAACACTGGTTTTTAGTCATCTTATAGGATTCGGATGGACCGAGTTTTCGCTTAAAAGTTAAAACCAATTCCCACCTAATAAATCAGCCAGACGACGACATGAGAAACTATGGCGCTTAAGACTTAAGAGATATCCGTAAGACGTGCGTGGTCTATTCAAATTTGGGACAGTACCACCTTCTCTCTACGTGAGAATCTAGAGGCAGGAGGACGAATCTTATTAGTCAGTGTGGTCATCACACTATTCAATTTGTAATTTTGCACCACATCCCAAGATGCATGTCGCAAATCCAACAATCGTTGCTTGTATCCACTCTTGACATCTGGAACGGGAACTATATTGATATCAACGTTGCGACTCTGGGAACTGTTGTAAACTAGAGTTTTTTTCTGTGTAGGTGTTATTAGGGCCTATAACTATTCTACTTTCCTTCTATGTACTAATAAGTAATAATATAATATTCTACATTATGCTTAAATTGTTTATTATTTAATGTAGGCCTATATGTATATAATTATTTATTATTAAATAATTTTCTACTTTAAATTACACCTTTTACTCTCACTTTCTGCAGGTATTTTATGCCTGATTATAACTACCACAAATTGTGCTACGAAGCTTCTGTAAATTACTGGCATTGCTGCATAACAGCATAAATTATAAATTAAAACAAAAATCTCCCATTATGATTCTTTAAGTTATGAAAATGTAGTTCTACTAACATAACATACTTATTTACAAAATTGACAAAGAAATATTTTGATTAGGCCTACTTTTTTATGTTGATTCGAAGCTCGTAATGTACTTGATAATATCTAATGCCCGTTCTGCCCCTGCCCGCAGGTTCGGCTCCGTGTGGAAGGGCAACGTGCGAGATCAGGAGGTGGCCGTCAAGATCTTCCCCGGACACTATCGCAACTACTTCCTCAACGAGCGCGACATCTACTGTCTGCCCTTTATGGACAACCCGGCACTGCTCACCTACTTTGGTAAGGGATATATTGCCCGTGAAAACGTGAGCATAGATTAGAATGTGTGAATTGGAAAATTGACGTAGAGTAGATGCATGGAGTAAGGTTACGGAAGCAAACACCATGAAGTTAAGTCAAAGTAAGAGAGAGCAACTGATATTTTGGAAGAAATGGAATATTGAAATGAAATACAGTAAGATCTCTCTTATCCGATCTCCTCTTATCCGATGTTCCGTGTTAACCGAGCCGCCAAAAAAAAAAAAAAAAAAAAAAAAATTAAAGTTTTAAATACGTAAATAAAACATAAAAATAATTACAGACGCCGCGCCGCACTTTTTTAAATGTACTCGCATACATTTGTAGGCATGCCTTACGAGTGAGTGCAAAGAAGATAGATCGGCGATATATCTCGACTTTCGAGCAGTGTGCATCAGTGTACTGAGCGTATAGAGTTCAGTGGTCAGTGTGTTTGGGCGCATCGCCGGTAAGCATCAGTGCCACCACTGAGCATATAGAGGTCAGTGTGCGTCGCGCGCCTGCGCGTGCGCATACGATCCAGCCATCTCACACACAGCTGTTCAAAGATGGTCGTTGTGGAACTAGATGCAATCATGTTTCAACCGATTCACGAAATTCGTAATCACGACGCATTGAATTGTTATTCCTGGGCTTATCTTATTTCTTTCCCAGACTTATCTTGCGTCGTGAGCTTCAGCGCGGGCATAGTAGTGAGAGGTTTTCCCACATGAGAAAGAGAGCTAGGCCTAGGCCTATGTTTGCATTGTAGGCCTAGGCCTACTGCGTCGAGTTTAGGCCTAGGCCTAGGCCTAGACATACGTTTTTATTACGACATGTAGGCCTAATTGTGTACGTGTGTTCGTGAGCTTGAATTACAAGCTATTAAATCATTTAGTATACCCTGTATGAAGTGTATCGTGTGTATTTTATGTTCCTTTATCCATTACATGTGTCATATATCATTTTACCACATCAGGCTATGCTACGAGAGCAAATAAACAATTGATCCGCGCCATCCGAGTTTTTCGCAAATCCGAGGTGCCCCGGTCTCATCCAACTCGGATAAGAGAGATCTTACTGTAACTAGATTACAAACTACACTAGTACCATAATTGACATTTTAGTTAGGGGTGTATTAGTCACTTTTGAAACTTTGAAGTTAACGTATCAGACCGAATATAGCGTGTTTTTTTCTTCTTCTGAAAATACAATCTCAAAAACAGTACTCGCGTTATTTCCCCGTTCTTGCATTTGAAATAGCGCCTCAACATAGGCCATCAGCAATACAACTCCCGCGCATAGGCTGCTGCGCATCGCCCTGCCCACCCACTCAACACCAGCCGAACCCGTTATGTGAGGCGGTGACGTCATCACGGGCTCCGCGGAAAATGGCTTGATACGTGTATATTATGCGGTTATAATACATAGGCGCGTTATACTGGTTTTATACGAAACCTATTATACTCTACCAACCCTGGTAACAATGATCGATTACAATTTTTTGGAAACGATGTCATCTTTAAATCAGACTGGTGAATTGTAGTTGGCCTATGTGAGCTTGTGCTTGGCCCTACACTGTTAAAAAACATAGGGCTAGGCCCTAATATTGTTCAAAATGTTAGGTTGTAGAGTGAAACTTTAGGCTATTCATTCATTGTATTGTAAATAAACTAGGAAGCTTCGCAAACACTTTTTCAGGCGTGTTGTTGGATGAGCGTAATTGGTGCATTGAGATGCCAGGTGTTATGCAGATTTTCTGTTGTTCTGTGAAAAAATCATTACTAAGTCGAAGAAATTAATAAAAAACTAAAAAATCAATTAAATAAAAAAAAAAATTTTTTATGAAAAAATTTTTCGATTGCGCTCAAATTTCAGACGAATATATTAATTCATAAAATTAAGATTCTGTGAAAATATCATTACAATCGAATAAAGCATGTTGGTGTTATAAATCGAAGAACTTTTTTAAAAATGAAAAAAATACTAAAATTGTGATTTTCATGAGAAATATTTTTTAGATTGCGCTCAAATTTCACACGAATATAATTAATTCATAAAGTTAAGGTTCTGTGAAAAAATCATTACAATCAGATAAAGCATGTAGGTGTTATAAGTCGAAGAATTTTTTAAAAATCGAAAAAAGTCGTAAAATTGCGATTTTCATGAGAAATAATTATTTGATTGCGCTCAAAAACATGGCAGATCTAAGTTAAGATATTTCGATGGCCCCCATAAAATTTCATTGCAATAGGGAATTTGCATAACATGATTTTATGGTTCTACTGGGTTAAGGCCACCTTCCTTCACACAAAAATATCTGATTTTCTTGATTTTGATATGTTCATTTATAAAATAAGGGTGAAAATTTCCACATTATTTTGGCGGGAAAAAACGAATCCTACGTCACCAGCCTTCATGATACCAATCAACCAATCACGTAACAATTTTTCAAGTTACTCGCTTTCGGAGATTATCTTGGCTGTGGAAGCATATTTTGACATCTAGTTTGTTCTAATATGCTTAATATTTTATTTTATACATTATGTGATATCACAAAGCGCATTTTAATTGGTAATAAAAAAATAATATAAATATATAAAATAAATATAAATAAGTCCATTCAGATGTATAATGCAACTACAATTCAGAGAATAAAATGTACCCGTCCTGATGGTCTAGTAGTTAAGACGCCTGTCTGGAATGCGGGAGATCCGTGGTTCGATTCCCGGTTGGGGCGGACTTTTTTAATTTCTGAATTGTAGTAAATAATAAAAACACAATGTTGATTATAAAACTTGGAAAAGGACATCAACTGTTGTTTATTGTTGGCCATTGTTGTATGAACCAAAGGCTTTGGTAAAAGGAGGGAATTTTGTTGTTTATCTAGACGGCCGTGTTCGTCATCTGACGCATGCAGCCGTTTCAAAATAAATGTGCGGGAAATTTAAAAGGTCAAACTTTGACCCTCAATAGATATTGAACGATTAACTTTAAAAACCTTAAATTATCGTTTATATCATTTTTAGACGAATATCTATATGTTGCACATACTTTTTTCCGATATCTGTAACTTATGCAAATTCCCTATTAGAGTATCGGTTTAGCCGGAATCGTGTAAACAAACACACAATAATACTAACAGAAGAAAAACGAAAAACATTCCGGATTTTTTTCTCCAGTGTAGTAGAATGGAATTTTTGCTTCGCTCGCTACGCTCATCCAAAAATGTATCTTGTATATTTTAATTTTCTTTGATTTTTTTCTTTTTTCTTGAAATAAATCCGAAAAATTATGGGTCGTGCTATTCTTTAGATCGTGCAATATTCGGTCAAATATGGTAAATTTCAAGTGACAAAATGTGAATCATCTTATGCGCATAAGAGTTTTAGTGCATTGACCTTGAAAGCCATTATGAGCTCCGCTCGTTCAGTTGTAGGACTAGGGAGACACGGCAGCTGGATATTTTTCTCACTTGATCGTAATGTTATTTAGGCACCGTATTTACTCGATTATCGGTTGCACATAGAATTGCAAATTGATGACATAAAACTAGGGTGAAACCTGTAATCATTGCAAAATATTCTAAACTTTGCTTTAGTCGGCGACCTGGCACTAAAACTAGTTCTGACTTACAATGGAGTGCAATGAGGCTCTGGATGGTTTTCTATTCCGAAGAAACGATTGGTGAATGTGAAAAATCGGCGTTGGCGCAGTGTAAATTCGACGCCAAGTTAACCCTAAACACGCTAGAGAGAATTAACCAGTGCCACATTATCATAGTGCTACATATAAGAAAATGAGTGACTAATGAACTGTGTTTCCCGGTAGGCTGTGACGAGCGTGTTAGTGTGGACGGCACATCAGAGTACCTACTGGTCATGTCCTACGCTCCCAACGGCTGTCTGCAAGACTACCTACGCAGCAACACCATTGACTGGCCGACCTTCTGTAAGATGGCACTGGGCGTGGCCCAGGGGTTGGCGCACCTGCACACCGATGTCAAGAAAGGGGGTAAGTAGGCGGATCTGTTTTAAGTATGTACGTATTTATAGTTTGTCCTGTTAAAATACTAGGAAAATGCTAAAGTCCCGCCGCGTTGATGGATGAGCGTAAGTTTTTAGTTTGCGTGGGACCACTTTTCCTTTGCAAGTGCTTTGTGAATGTATTGTAGGTGATTGTTGTCAAGTTTCTATTGTTACTTGTTAATTGTTATTATAAACCTCAAAAAACTCATATTAAAACATTTATTTCTATGGATTCTGGCAAACTTTTTCAACTTTTTCTTTCAAAAGGTACTACATCACCATAATCTTAATGTCCATGTGAAATATGAACGTTGTGGCCCTACCCGTTTGGTCAGAATCGAACCAAATGTCACGAAAATATCGCACTAAAAATAAAAAAAAATCGTAAAAGTACGATATTCATGAGAAATATTTCTTCGATTGTACCCAAAAACGTGGCACGTCTAAGTTCAGAGATTTCGAAGGTCCCCTTCAATTTTCATCAAGATCGCTTGTGCCGTTTCCTCGGAATCGTGCGAACAAACAGAAAAAAAAAAACACCCGAGCTAAATTTTTTTGGGGGGTCAGTGAAATTGAAGTCTTCGCTTCGCTCGCTACGCTCATCCAAAAAGTCACTCAGTTGTGATGGTGGTTTTCCAAAAATATCCCATTGTGGGAAATTAGCCAGTGTTCTGTAGTTGCCACGGTAGGTCCTATACAATTTTGTTATTACTTTCTGCATGTATCGTTCTTTCTTCACACAAGTTTCCCTAAAAATTTGCCACAAAATTTAAATTGTCTTCAAATGAACTACTAATCACTCAATAATATCTAATTAAGTAATAAGCTAGAAAATGCTCCAGATTTAGCAAAAAATTATCCCCTATTATTTGGCAATACTTTTCAGTCTTGGACTCAATGAAGCAAAGAGTTATGAGATGGAATTTTTATTATGTAATTTGTCTTAAAAATTTAAATAGCAAAGTTGTTGACTATCACATTTGTTTGAAATAAAACATTTATTTGAAATTTTGAATTAAAGAGGATTTATGTTTAATTTATCGTCAATTACAATTAAAATACTTATAGTTAAACATCATCTTTGCAACACTAAGTGATTTTTTTACAACTATTGCCATAAAACTGAAAGGTTAATGCTTATCTTACGGGGATCGTGTGCACACAGACAAGAGTAAGCCTTGCGTGAGCCACCGTGACCTCAACTCCCGCAACATCCTGGTGAAGGCAGACTACACCTGCTGTCTCTGTGACCTGGGCTTTGCCATGAAGATATCCGGCTCCAAGTACTACTACAACGGGGAGGAGCAACACGCAGAGACCAAGTCCATCAATGATGTGAGCTCTAGTCCATCAGGGCACATTTCACTTTCTTTGTTTGTTACAGTGTACAATGGATATTCAAATTATTTAATAATGCTAGGTTTGAGTGGAATATAGGCTTACCTGAGCAAGGCAAATGAGCCGTCATACATTATGTCAGGGCTGCCACTGACCTTTTTTAAAAATCCTGTTGGAGGACGTTAAAAATCCGCAAAAATCCGTGAAAAGTCTAAAAACGTTAATTTCATTGATCAAACTATGAAAATGGCTAAATGTTATGTTTATATTTGTTACCATCATAACCTAAAAGTTGCCAAGGGCCTAGGCCTATGCACAGACAAGAATAAATGAGCCAGAAACGCCCGTGGTTGCTTTAATTAAGATTGCATAAAAATGTAAAATGTTACTTATTTACAGAAAATCTGTTTTAAATCTGACCTGGTTAAAAACTTCTTAGGCCTAGCCGCCTAGGCCCTAGGAATGTTGCATCACAATTTTGCCCTAGGCCCATGTGTTGTGTTTATTAATAACATTGCAGTCTTGCAAAACATGTTGGTAACATTTTAATCATACATATACTAATTCTATTTTTCACGTTTAACCCATTGGGGCAGACTTACGGAACGGTTCCGGAAATGCGAGTCTGGCCCAAAAATTTACTTACGGAACGGTCCCGTCTCCGTTCCGTTCATCATTTATTTTCGCGCCAAACCGACGTAGTTCAGTCAATTTTAAACAGATAGCAGCACTATATGGAGGCTGACTCTTTTACCGATGTGGTTGAGTTTTTCCCCCCGATAAATTCTCGAACACGGCCATTTCACAGACGACTACAAATAATATGAAGGCCTACAAATTGTCAAGGCGGTGCGCCGTAACAGAAATAGGCTTCTCAGCTGTTGTTTACTTCGTAAAACTGACGTAAAGCTCCTGAATGTTACGAGATGGCGAATCTAAAGGAGATTGTGCTGAATTTCCAATGAGCGTGATATATTGCGAGATTCAGGAAGTGTTGTAGATTAGCTTGCAAATGATGCAAGCGATAATAATGATGTGGATGAAGACTTAGAGTACTTCTAACCAAGATAAAATAAGACGATGACACAAGTAGGGTTATGCCTAGGGCTGGCGGGAATATAAACTAGAAAAGCAAATTATATGAACTAAAAACAATAGGCCTAGGCCTTCAATTTTGTGCATTCACGCGATTTCGGCCTGTAGGCAGGGTGCGGCGGGGAGCCATCCCCCGTAATAACGGATTTAACTGGATCCGTACGGGCAAAATAAACAAAATCAACTGGTGGCTCAATGGGTTAAGATCACATAATCCAAACTTTATAAACAAAAACGAAAGAAAACAATTTTGCAGGCTCCAATCTCCATTGTTTGTTCTTGGCTGTTCCAAAAGCAACTGTTCTGGCAGAAGCAGTTCCTACAATGTGTAGGACACGGCTCCGCTCTTGCTCCGCTCCCTATCGAAAGTCGAATCGATTATCGCCCTGCCTTCAATGTTTACAATCGAAATTAGCCCGCGCAGATTCAAATATACGAAAATAAGCATAGAAAACGTAATTAACGAAATATCCGTAAATAAGATTAAAAATCCGTTTATCCGTTTTGCACCCTAAATATCCGTAAAAACGGATAAAATCCGTTAAAACGGCAGCCCTGCATTATGTATTCCACTAGTTATACTTATAACAATAACTCATTTATAACGAGTATTATCAATACAGGAACCTGGGGAACCTGATTTTCTAGTGTTGACAAGTGCTCTAGATTAGGAGGTGAGGAGCTTGTAGAACAGTGGTTCCCAAACTGGTATGCGCTGACCTTCCGGGGGTACGCGAAAAAGACCACACCATTTTACTAACAAATTATTCGTTAATGTCTCATCAAAATCGTGCTTATTTGCTAAAAGCTACTTACTATTATCTTCTGTAGGCCTAATAGTAACTTCCGAACTTATTGCATGTAGCAGTAGGTCTACATCACAAACGGTGAGTGAACCTTGCAGTATAGCGCATACAGTGGGTGGCACAGGTCAGAGGAACATATATCTAAAAGACGTAGGTCGTAGATTGATAAAAAATATTGAACTTGGATTAACATGGGTGGCTTGGTGACAAAGGTAAACCTAAACCACAGTGTGTTATTTGCTCTGAAATTCTTTCCAATAACAGTCTGAAACCGTTTCTCCGCCGCCATTTATTTAGAGACACGCAAACACGTACAATACAATGACAAGCCCGTACAGTTTATCCAACGCAGGCTACATGAACTTCATGGTAGTGTGAAAACAATGCGTTTGGTAACATTTAGTAGAAAACAGCGGGAAATTTTGACTGTTCTGTTCTTAGTTTTTAGAAGATGGGACTCAGTGGTTGAAGCTTAACTACTCACTCAGGGGTCTGAAAATTTAAGAACCAATGTTCTAGTTGAGTTAAAATGGTGGAATTTCAAATATTCTATACTAATACCTGCTGTAGAGTTTGGAAGCTCTTAATACAATTATCAAAATTGTTATGTATGTTGCACAAAATCCAAGGAATGCACCAGTACTGTCTTTCATCTTATGCCTTCATTTCTTTGTTAATTACTATTATATTATTATTAAAATCACCATTAGTATTTATTTATAATTTTATTTCAACAAATCAAGATACACAGTACACTTAACATGTTAAAGTGAATCAGAGAGGGCATAGCCCCATAGCAATTTGTGCCCGATTCCCTTCATTAAAACTAAATAAAAATAACTTTTTTGTACATAAAAAAAATACCTGTATATTTTACCTTCTAACAAATTCTTACTGTACAGGTTTTGGAACTTACCCTTCATAAATATATTGGACTATTATCCCCCTCTCTCTCTCTGCGTACATGCATGTCTCGAAGTAATTACTCTGTACCAACAGGTGGGTACTCTCCGCTACATGGCACCCGAGGTTCTAGAAGGAGCCGTGAACCTCCGCGACTGCGAGTCGTCGCTGAAACAGATCGACGTCTACTCGCTGGGTCTCGTGCTGTGGGAACTAGCCTCGCGGTGCTGGGAGTTCTATCAGGGGGGTGTTCAGCAGACGCCTCCCTTCAGTTTACCCTTCGAGGCAGAAGTCGGTGAGTATTACTGTAAGGTCCAGTTAGTTGCTACATGACCAGGAGGACAGATGTCATAAGCAAGAAACTCGACAAATAATCATAAGCCTACTAGCGAACAGTTATTTTAATACTGCAGACAAGACGACGACAAGAGAAACTAGGGCGCTTCAACTGGTTAGGTCATATTGCACCGCCTGTGATATTGAAAGTTGATGAGATGAGTTAATAGTAGTGTGTTTGATGACGAGATTGTTTTCTAAGTGTATATATAACAAAATAAAATGATAATGATAGTAATAGTGAAAGAAAAGTTCTCTTTGGAGCCCTAGATTGTTTTGATTTATGTCTATGACGGCTAGTATACCATGATGTGCCGTGTGATTGCAGGTCACCACCCCTCGTTCGAGCAGATGCAGGTGCTGGTATCGCGCCACAAGGCTCGGCCGTTGTTCCCGGACACGTGGCGCGACTGGCCGGCGGTGAAACTCATGAAGGAGACAGTGGAGGATTGCTGGGACCAAGACGCAGAGGCTAGACTCACCGCGCTCTGTGTTGAGGAGAGGCTGCACGAGCTGCCTGCACTGTGGGACCGCAAGAGAGGTAGGCCTCCTGAGACATCTTGCATTAACAAGATTTAATTATCAATTTTACACCAACAATATTGATGGAGATAAATTAATTATTAATGCAAAATAAAATAAGATTTTGTGCAAAAACTCATGTTGGTCTAAGCCTAAAACCTAAGATCTCAGTTTGAATGTGCCTGTTAAGTCCTTATTGCCTTAAGCTTTGCAAAGTTAAAAATAAAAACTTTTATTTTTATATTTATTATTAATAGGGGTGTCAACGATTACGATTAAATCGATTCGATTAATCGATTATTAATTGAAAACGATTAATCGATTTTTAAAAAAATAATCGATTTTAAATTTTTGCGTTTTTTTAAATTTAGTATATATGTATTATGGACGCGTCAACCGTTAGGTCATAATGCACTACTCTAGCCTAGGGGATATGGGGGGAGGGGCCCATGCTGGTCAGAACCAGCCACTGGTAAGGGAAGGAAAGGGGTTTCTCACGTCGCGATTGTCATCGTTTTTGTCATCGTTCGTTGTGTCATTGTCATCGTCGTCGAGGAGGTCGCTAAAGGAAGGGGGAGGTGTCCCCGACGACGATTGCCAGAGCTCGCCTCTATGTTGCGGGAGTAATATACTCCCCCCTTACTAGCTGATGTTTGCGAGGTGGACTTTTTCTCTTGAATCGCCTTTTACGATTAGCAGAGCCATGCTCTGGGCCAATTCTACCCCGGACCCAGACGGGGTTTTTTTAAATTTAGTTTTCAAGATCCGCCGCCTATTACCCGCGAGAAACGTTCCCGTACGTTACGTTTTCCCGCCAAATACGCCGTGATAACCGCCGATTTAATGTCTTGCTCGCCCGTGAGATACGTTTCCATCAATTTCTAGCACGCGAGATTGTTCCCGATCCACATTTGATTGAAGCGACGTCGCAAAATACATCGTTCGTACCAGCCTTGCCTTGTCATCATGTGCGCATGCGCTGGCCGTGCAAGGTCGGAAGGAGTGGGCGGAGTTAAAGCTGCATTCTGTTTAAGCGTTCCACGCGGCGTAGTTGGCGCGGCAGTCAATAAACACAGTAAACGCACTCAACGCGCCTGAAACGCCGAGCAGTAGTTGCACCTTTACGTAACATGGCGTCTTGAGTGTGACAAAAGTGATTGCTCTGGTGTTGTGTTTCGGCCTAGGCCAAGAGTTTTCGACAACATGGCATCAAACAATTGAATTTGATCACAGCATTGATGCCAATTTCATCTCGTATGCTTTATCTACCCCGCCACTTCCTCTTGATTATGCTCCCGACTGTCTTCTTCGAGATTGTTGTGAGTGCTCAAGTCCCCGCCACGGCGCCGATGCGAGCTCATGCCTTGCGCGGGCGATTCAAACTAACCGAAACCAGACCGAAGTTTGAAAGAAACTGGCTACTATACCGACATTGTACAAAACGATTAAAATCGATTAATAATCGATTATGGAGGTGAAAGTGAATTCGATTATCGATTATAATAATTTAATCGTTTGACATCCCTAATTATTAATATCTCACTTAAATATTCAAGCAATTGGGCTTTGCACTTCCTCTTTCTCACACTAGTAGAGCCACCTTATTACAAGCCCAAACCGTAAGGCATCTTCTGATAGTGGGTCATTCAGCCACAGTCTATTGCTGGGCTGCCACTGATATTTTTTCCAAATCCTGTATGAGGACGTTAAATATCTGCAAATATCCGTGAAAAGTCTAAAAACGTTGATTTCATTGATCAAACTATGAAAATGGATAAATGTGATGTTTATATTTGTTACCATCTTAACCTAAAAGTTGCCAAGGGCCTAGGCCTATGCACAGACGAGAAGAAAGAAGCCAGAAACGCCCGTGGGTGCTTTCATTAAGATTGCATAAAAATTTAAAATGTTATTTATTTACAGAAAATCCATTTTAAACATTAAATAAAATAATATTTTCTGACCTGGTTAAAAAATTCTAGGCCTAGGCCTAGCTAGGCCCTATGAATGTTGCATCACAATTTTGACCTAGGCCTAGCCTAGGCCCATGTGTTGTGTTCTATAATAACATTGCAGAACTTGATAATAACATTTTAATCATATACTAATTCTATTTTTCACTTTTAATATATCACATAATCCAAACTTTATAAACAAAAACGAAAGAAAACAATTTTGTAGGCTCTTGGCCTCTTGGCTGTTCAATTTAACTTGCATCCTCCCCAAAAGCAACTGTGCAGTGTGATTGGCTGTTTCTCAATGGAAGCAGTTCCTACTACATCTGGGATACGGCTCCGCCCATGCTCCGCCCCCTATCGAAAGTCGAATCGATTATCGCCCCGCCTTCAATGTTTACAATCGAAATTAGCCCGCGCAGACTCAAATATACGAAAATAAGCATAGAAAACGTAATTAACAAAATATCCGTAAATAAGACTAAAAATCCGTTTATCCGTTTTGCACCCTTAATATCCGTAAAAACGGATAAAATCCGTTAAAACGGCAGCCCTGGTCTATTGATGTTGATGATTCGTAGCAGTTATGGCCGGTACTACGGTGGCTCGACCTGCGAAAAGCTTTGCCGTGCATAGTGCAATAATTGGAGATTTATCCCGCACAAGTTTGCATAAGTTTAGTGTGGCTCGTTGGTCTTCTGGTTAGCGTCTCTGCTTCCAATGCAGAAGGCCCAGAATTCGATTCCCGCTAAAGTCAGAAGTTTTTTAACTTCTCATTTGGACTGAGTCCATCAGTTCTTGTGTTAGGAATTTGTAAACGGTGACTTTGGAGCCGTCCTAACAACGAGGCACATAATAAATCCAATGCTGTTCTGAATCGGCCTTGTTGATTCTGGTGTTGATCCGCGGGTTTTCTAACTGTCCATACCACTGATTGCTATATATCCCAGGGCTGCCGTTTTTAACGGATTTTATCCGTTTTTACAGATATTTAGGGTGCAAAACGGATAAACGGATTTTTACTCTTATTTACGGATATTTCGTTAATTACGTTTTCTATGCTTATTTTCGTATATTTGAATCTGCGCGGGCTAATTTCGATTGTAAACATTGAAGGCGGGGCGATAATCGATTCGACTTTCGATAGGGGGCGGAGCAAGGGCGAAGCCGTGTCCTAGACATTGTAGGAACTGCTTCTGCGAGAACAGTTGCTTATGGGAGTGGGAGGAGCCATGAACAAACAATGAAGATTGGAGCCTACAAAATTGTTTTCTTTCGTTTTTGTTTATAAAGTTTGGATTATGTGATCATAAACGTGAAAAATAGAATTGGTATATGATTAAAATGTTATTAACAAGTTCTGCAAGACTGCAATGTTATTAATAAACACAACACATGGGCCTAGGTCAAAATTGTGATGCAACATTCCTTGTCAGTCAAAAAATGTCAATTTTCTGTCAGATTTAAAACAGATTTTCTGTAAATAAGTAACATTTTACATTTTTATGCAATCTTAATTAAAGCAACCACGGGCGTTTCTGGCTCATTTATTCTCGTCTGTGCATAGGCCTAGGCCCTAGCAACTTTTAGGTTATGATGGTAACAAATATAAACATAACATTTAGCCATTTTTATAGTTTGATCAATGAAATTAACGTTTTTAGACTTTTCACGGATTTTTGCGGATTTTTAACGTCCTCCAACAGGATTTTTTTTAAATGTCAGTGGCAGCCCCTGATATATCCTATTAAAAAATATTAAAATATCGATCTTTGGTTTGTTATCGCTCACTCGTCGATTGTGTCGGGGCCTACAAGGTTGCTTCGTCGCTTTGGTTTACTGTCCCCCACTGAAAATCAGTTATATGACTGATCGGGTAGACTCAAAATACGAATTTATTTTATTTATTTACACAAACCCTTCTCTCCCCCCCCCCCCTCACAGCCACCATGTACGTGAGTGGAGTGAGCCCCACTGTGAACTCGACTCAGACGCCGCCCGTCGTGATCCCGAGGCTCGGACCCAACAACATCAACAGCGCAGAGTCCGAGGACACGGCCGGCTCTGTCAGCAGCTCGACCAATCAGAAGGAGGCCGCTCAGGAGAGCACAGTCAGCGAGGGGACCGTCGAGACAATGTTGACGTTGTCGCCGACGGAGCCACCAGAACCACAATGTGAGTGTGGTTTGGTTTTTGTTTTCATCGGCATTCATTTTAGGACCGTGAGGGGTTTTGGTCTGTTTGGATACTAAACCTCCTCGGGTTGGGTAGGGAAACAACGGTCTTTATACTACTGCATGCTCAAATGATTAATGAATTGTTTTTGTCAAGAGTCTTTTAACATAATTTACCCCCATTTAATTTTCTGTTTTCTATATTTTCATTGAATGTCATTTTGCAGGCTAAATAATAAGACAATAAAAATAAAATGCATATAAATCCTAGTCTCCCTCCCTCTCCCCCCCCCCCCCCTCCAAATAAAAAAAAAACATTTTTGTTATCCCCTTTTTGTACTAGTATCTGGTAGGCCCTCAATTATCCAAAGCAAAATTTTGGGTACCCACATTCCACTACTATTTTAAAGAAGGTCCTAGTTCACATTTTTGTGTTACTCATACCTCAAGTCATGTCATTTTCAACACTACATTTCGACTCATTATTGAAAGAGTTACCTGTTAATTATGTGAACTTATTGCAATGATGTTTCATGCAGAATCCACTAGTTTGGTTGTTTGTAAGGTGATTTTGATTAGGATGTAAAAATTTTTTTCTAAAATGTTGATATATTGTTGGTTGTGACTTGTGATAGAATGCCTATCAGCTAGGTTAGTGTGTGTGATTGAGGAAAGAAGAAAGGAGACCTACAGCTTACCTTAAACAAGGTGGCAGCTGCATGAAACTTATCCCCCACTTGAACATTTACTGCTCAAGCCACGGGAAAACATCCCAACTGATTTACCAACTACAGTGCCAGGCCCAGCCAAGTACATAGGCCTTACAACTAACTCCCTGAGCAACAGGATGAACGGGCATAGGCAGGACACTGTCGGGAAACTAGACCTAAAACAAGTGGCACAACATGCAGGAACCCACAACAGGGACTTCAATGACTGCTACACCATGAAAGTTGTGAAGTTATTGCCCCCATCCTGCAATGAGAAACACTCAAGAGTCAATGGGAATTGGCGCATCAAATCGTAACAAGCTTGCGTCAAAAACCCGACCTCAACCTAAAATAGGCCTCCTTAGACCCCTCCCACCTGTTGCACCGCCACCCATACTCACCCCCAACAGCGCCTTGTAATATATTGTAAATACCTAAATTTAGTTCCCTCTAACGGTCGGTGACCCAAGGCCACGTTGGCCGAAACGTTTGACATTGTGTAGTACCTGTTATGTATATATAAATACTGTTTAACTAGCAAGTTTCATGCAGCTGCCCGTCTCGTTTAAGGTAAGCTGCTGGTCTCCTTTCTTCTTTCCCCTATCACACACACTTAAATATATTGTCAGTTAGATAGTAGCAATTCATTTTAAATATCTATTTATTAGGGCTGTGCGAGTACTCGAATATTCGAGTACGAGTCGAGTTCACGGCAAGTTCGAACAAATTCGAGTTTCATTTATTTTGAACTCGAATATTCGAGCGTCGGTAAAAACAGCATTTTCATTTACCGACCCGTCAAAAGTTACGTGTTTCTTCCGTTAGATAGCAGCATACGTGGCAAAGTTCGTGATACACGATAGTCGAACTCCTTCTGACGTGAAACTCGTTATGATTGGCCGGCTGAACTTTGCGAGATCCAATTGGAGCTAGTCATACGTCACATGCGAGCGTTGATTGGCTGTTTTTGTGAAATAATTCACGTCTACCGTGTATCACCACTTTTGTGTCCGAGATGTATGTTGACAACAAAAATGGCCACGATTCACGAGGCGAGAGCAGAGCAACCAGATGATTCGTAAAAATTTGCGGCGGACTAGGCTAGGCTTAGGCGTAATTTCTTCTCTAAAGCATAGGCCTAGCATAAAATACAATTTTGAAATATTCATGAGATGGAACACTTGTCACAATGCAGGTAAACATTCAAACAACACTGCGTGACAGTACCATTGACAACAGGTAGGGCCTAGTAGCACAGTACAATTGCTAGTAGGCCTAGCCTAGCTAGCCTAGTTGCCAGGATTTCTTCTGGCCAAGATTAGGCCTAGTATATTTTACCGATCTTAGGCCCTAGCTAGGCTTACAAACTCACATTGCCATACCAAAATGCACCCAGCACTAGACCTAGCCTATGGCACCCTTCAAACCAAGATTAGTTGTAGGCCTAGCTAGGCCCTAGGTCTCCATAACCAAAAATATTTAACCCAGAAGGTAGGCCTAGGCTTAGGCTTTAAAACTGAAGAATTTGTTTGATAGGCCTAGTAGAAAGTCTGAAATGGAGAATACATTTTCTCAATTTGGAAATAAACTCGATTTAAATATAAATAAAATAAATACCTATAAAATAAAATAAAAAAATAATTAGGCCCAACATCATTATAAATTAATTTTTAAATGAACTCGAATTGAACTCGAATTGAACTCGAAAACCCAACATTTGACTGAACTCGAACTCGTACTCGACTCGAATTGAAATCTCCCGTTCGCACAGCCCTACTATTTATACTAAATTTTATGGACATCCTCATTTTAATTCAAACAAATCAGCATTATAACAGCTTAATCACAGTTTACCATAATATTTATCTATAGGCCTACCAACCGTGTATGATATTCTTGACTTGTTTGCAGACAAGAACTCAAACCACAACTGCCAAGCGGTTATGGGCGGCTTGCGCGGGCCGCTTCAGCCGTACCAAGGCCGCAACCCTTGCATGGAACGCAACCTCATGACACAGGCTCGATCCAGCGAGGAGATATCAACCCATGGGAATCTCATCGACCGATCATTCAAACACACCACCCCGCACTCACAATCTCACTTCAACACCACCCCTTTAGAAAACCAGCAACTAGTTTCACACGACTACCTCAACATACAACAGAACAATAATGCGGTTCGACCTGCGACTCCCATTCCCTACGTTCAAAACGTCTATGAGTCAAACGCATATTCAACGATACCAAAACAACCGAACGTTCCAGGTAACGGTTCCTCTGCCAGAACTAGTTCCCGTTGGAGCTGGGGAAGCGGGTTGAAGAAACTGTTCGAAAGAAGGAGATTCTTCGGAAGGGATAGTTCTCATTCGAATCAAAACGACACCGAAGACGAAGCAAAGTCCAACCTACTCGTGCGAAGTCCGAACGACGAAAAGAAAGCGCCGGTGATAGTCGATACTCAAGTTTCTCTTCCAAACAACGGTAAGAGTGCAATCACTTCGGTGATGAGCAACGGCAACGGTTACATCAACTTGTCACCGGGGAGTAAACTCATCCAGGGGGAGGACAGTGGGGACAAGATCGACAAGAGCAGACGTCCGTCGACGTTACCGTTAGTGGCAGTGAAACCGGCAAACAGCAAGTCGGAAGTTCGGACATCTCGGCAAAAGTTAGACGAACAGTTCTTCTCAAACGGCGGGGTTACGAATTCCACGACGCGGCTGTTAAAGGATCCCAATTCGAGGGTGAAGACACCCGGGGATGTTCCGGTCGCGGTGCGGAAGGCTCGCGGCAAGAAAACGGCGGCTCGATTCTCTCTCTACGACGATCGGATGATGACTTCGTCGGGAGACTACACGGACTGTCTCTCGGACATCGCGATCTCCTGTTCGGTGCCCAGCGACATCGACATCTCGTGCGTCGAATGCAACGATGGCCGAACGCCGAAGGTCGTGGACATCGTGATGACGGAGAAAGATTCCTCGAGTTTCTAGGCAAACTTGCCGACCACCAATAGAGTTTGTACTCTTTAAATGTCCAACATGTAGAATATCAAGTAGGCTACACACATTCGTTCGAAGTAATTTAAAACCAGTGTTAAGGCTATTTATTTTCTTGAACTTTCTCCCTTTACAAACTTTTCTAGCCTCTTTTATATGCAATTTTAAGAGTGCTTACCTATCTGTAGTGTGCTATAGGGACTTACAATAACAAAATCTCAGGCCTAACTATATATGTGTAGTACATGCCTACTGTATTACTATTAAGTAAAAGTAAATTAATGTACAATTCTTGAAATGAAAATAAATAGCCTTATTGAAAAACGGTATATAACATTAAGACATACTAAGTAACGTGAAGACAAACACAAAAACATTCTAGCTAGCTTCGTATATCAGTTTTTCATTATTATTTTGCCTCTGAGCAAGTCTTCATTAAATTTCATAACCAAAGGGTCATTTTTTATGAGCTGCCTTAGTTTCACATAATATAAGGCCACTAGCCCGTAGTATAGTGTCATTCAGCCGTGGTGTTTACCAATCAGGACACATTTCAGTTCAAAACCAAACAAGATGTTTGTACTGTAAACTGTAGACTAGCTTTCTCAATATAAAATACCTACTACTGAAATGCAGAATGTAGCATACATAGTAGACCCTAGTGCTGCTGTAGGTCTGTATTAAATTAATTCAAACATTTGACTTAAATATGAAATCCATATAGTTTCTACAAAGGAGAAGTATTTTGTAGCCTAACACATGCAACCCAAATACAAACTAGGTAGTATTGTTAGATGATAGTTATGTAGTTACTACTGATTGTAGATTCACACCACTATCGATTACATAAAATGAAACGTTTTGAATTTAAATCTTGTGTTGCTTTCAGTGCAGGATAGCCGACTATTAGCATGCCATGGTTTGTGTTATTTGTATATGTTTGGCTGAGTTTTGGGCCTAGAACGTAGTTGGAGAGGATTCACTAAGACTATGTATGATATTAAAAGCGCGGTGGTTTATTTTCTTCTAGTAGTATTGAGCGACGTTTATTTGCCAAGTGTGCGTCGAAAGTTGTCTGATATTACGCGGGACTTGAAAGTGTATATGAATTTGTGCAATCTGGGCCTTGTCAAACTGCGCCTTATTCGGTTCAGAGCGTTTTGACTCGACATAGTGACATGAATGTAGATTGTTGGACGTGAAAGTTAACGTAAGAGCTGACGGTGAAACTGCTGTAAAGATGGTTTTTCTCTATGACACAATGGATAGGAAATAGCACTCAATGTAGTTGATGGTTAAGTCAGCGGGCAACGGAATGAAGCTGTTTATTGTGTCTAGCAGGATGCATGCTGGTCACTTGCACTGCTCTTGTTGCTAGTAGCTTGTAACTGTGCTTATTTTTCTGTTTATTTGTAGTGAAATGTTAGAGGCCATCCTCTATACAGTTTGCTAACAAATTGAGTTAAATTTATTTTCTTAATGCAGAGAAACGGATTTTCCTTGCAATGTACTCTATTATATTACATACTGGTACAATCTATGCATATATTGTGTTGCTGTACAGAACAAGATAGTATGCTAGTACCGGCACTGTACATAATTTTCCGTGATTTTGTGTAGCGAGACATGAAGCCCAATTGAAACATCATTGAATTACACACAATTATTATTACAGTAGTATGCATTATGCAAGCAAGTCTAATTAATGATCAACATTAAATTAAAAATTGAAGCCGTTGTTACAAGTGAAAATATCAATCAATTCATAACTTAGAGACATTGGTTATAGTTAGTCGAATGTATTTTGAGCGAGAGGTAGGCCTACCTTTATTTTAATAGATATTATTTTTTATGTTGAGAATTTCTCATAAAAAGTGTTTTGTGGACATTTATAGTATCACCTTTTAATAAACCTAACAACAATTTTATGCCAATTTTGTTGAGGCTGTGAATAAGACGAGTCCAATTCATTTTGGGCAAAAGGCCAACCTAAAAGATACCTAATAAGAAAAAAGTCCATAACCTCTTGTCAATACGTACTAACAAACACCTACTAGTCCTTTTTTGTCTCGAAATTGACCCTGTATGGAGAGAAAGGTAGACAAATAAGGGTAGATGCAGATGAACTTATTTATTAGTAGACTCTAAAATTACCTTCTAATTTTGTATTAAAAAAAAAAAATAATTGAATAGGATCTAAATAGATAATCATAAGTAATTTATGTTGATTTGTTTTTATTGCTGTTATATAGATAAATCTACTTAAATAATTTGATTAGAGTCTACCAAGACAAGGTAGACTGAATGAGATTTGGTTTCTGTTGGTATTTGCTAGGCTGTACTGTTGAGACTCATGACTGACTGGACAAGTTATACATTACAATAGTATTAGTCAACACTTGATTAGGTATTTTGTAGACACTTGGAAGTACTACATTATTATAACGTAACTACTAATTTTTAATTGCATTCACCTTTCATAATGAATTATACCTCTGTACATTCAAAATCGGAATTAACAGCTCTGTTGAATTGAATATGTAACTCACACATTTTGTTCGAGTTTGGTATAGTCACATGTTAGTTTTGAGTTTCTCACATAGATTAGCTTCCAGTTATGACTATTTTGGCATTGATATACAAATTATTTATGATATTGACTAAAATAATTGTTTTATAGACAGTTTCATTAATACATAGATTTATTTTTGGATATTACAATTTTAGTGCTGGCCTCCTAGGCTTAGTTTGCCTATTCTGACATCTTAAAAGTCTCATCTCATCCGCTAGTAGCCATTTAAGGGGGGGGGGGACATCACTGACAACCGCCTAAACCCGAATTGACATTATCTAACGGCGGCTGGGCGGCACATTAAATGATCAGTCGTCCTAAACAATTGCATGAATCTCGGTCCAGACCTATGATTATAAATGTAAGTTTCTTCGACTCATTCTCAAGCGGGGACCCATGAGTTAAATATTGGATCATTGTTATTTCTCTGTGAATAATTGTGCCATCTGGAAAAAATGGGATATACTCAAAGGTACATAAAATACAGATAAACTCATCAGGTATCCAAGTTGATTAATGAGCTTAATTAAGCTCACAACGTGAAAGTACAAGTGCCTACTGTATAATAATTCGTATGTAAGCCTAGTAAAACTGTTAGTTCTACGGTAAGACAGTAGACTTGCTTTTATGATGGGAAACCATTCACTATGCTGGCTGAATGCCAAGCGAGCAGTGTCATGGGCACACAGATAAGCCCAGGTACACTTTGTCTAGAAACGAATATGGTTAATCGGTTTAACATGTTGCATCTAGTTCACAGACTCATTATATACGCTCCATGTTGGATTTGTTGAGTGTATTACGCGTACTGGCCAGCACTTTGGGCACTAATTCCATGTGTCACTACTCTTCCGGGCACGCACATGACACTGACTTATAGCTCAGTAGACTAATACCTCTCGAAGTCGAGATATATGCGATTTCATCTTTGCACTATCGTAGGCATGCCTACAAAGTATCAGTACTTTAAAAAGTGCGGCGGCTCTTATTATTTTATGTTTTATTTACGATTTAAAATTTTTTTTTTTTTTTTTTTGGCGGCTCGTTAACGGAACATCGATAGAGGAATCGTAGAAGATCTACTGTATATTGGATTACTTGGCTACGTATCTCTTGTGAATAAATTGTGCCATCTGGGAACAACATGGTGTACTACTTCAAAGTGTTCAAGTAAGCAGTATAAACAATCTGATCACATCAGCTGTTGATTAATGATGCACTAATGCTGGCTACCGTTGGAAAGGTACACGTGTCATCGACTATATATTTCAGTGATGAAAAACAATAGTAGAAATGTGTTTCATTCTCCGGAATAAGTGTACTTTGGTAGTATTATGATGAGTGATGACAATTTCAGATTCTGTGAATGATGCAAGCCGATGCAGTGTGCATTGCGCCTCCCCACCACCCAGTGTCACTTTGTGCTCAGAAAATCTCCAGTTAGCTGGTTAACATTTACTCAGTGTCTCTTATAATTTACAGTAAAAATACGCTCGCATGTTTGTATTAATTAAGTGATATATAGTGTACATGGACCAGCAGTTTTGGGCAGCTAATTTCCATTCTCTTATGTTATAATAACTACTAGTTACAGTATGTCAATAGTTTATAATAGTGCGTTATCGTAATTAGTAGTACAATACGTACTAGACCCTGTCCTAGACCTATATGCTTTCGTGACAATACTGTTGTGGTATGGTGCTTGGTTTTCGTTGTTGGAACAGGTATACATACTGTAAAATGGCGGACTCCTAGAATTGCATTGTTATTGACGTAACAATAATTGCTTTTTAATAAGAGATGTTAATATGCGTCATTGGCGTGTTAAGATATTTAACTCCTTTAAAGTGTTCTTTCTATAGACTGCAATTTTAAATGTTAGCTAAATAGTAGAGATCATAATATTTCCCTCTTGTTCCAAAATGCTTTTGTTGCTTTTTATTTAGATGTTATAATGCATACTTATTTTACTATTTTAACGGGCATGTACAGTAGGACTAAACCTTCAGATGTCAGCAGAGACCATTCAATTATTAATACTTAATAATTTCATAAGATTTTTTTAATCAGTTTCTTCTCTTGCCAGCTATCAAATGAACCAAAATATATAATAATAATCAATGACCTGATTTTATTATTGTTCATAGTATAGTGGGATTTTTGTGACAAACAAAACAATATGAATGGTCAAGTGATATTTTTAAACGTCTTGAATGAAATGAACATTCACTTTTATGATTTACATATTATTTTGCATCTTGGTTTATGCTTTCTAGTTTTTTGAGCATTGTTTTATTATAGAATGATACTACAAGAACAACACCAACAATAGTAATAAAGAAAAAAATAGTGCTTTTAGTTTTATGTTTATTTTTTATGCATACTTTTAACTCTTTAGTTTTACTCATTTGTGTGTGTATTTGTATTGTGACTGAGAGTTTTATATTTAACGTGCATGTTCAAACAGTTGAGCAGTATAAGATTACTATATTATTTAACAAATGCTTTATTATTCTGTTGTCCTTTTACTACAGGCTCTATTTGATTATGAGGCACATATTATTATGAAATTATCAAAAACACATTTCAGGGTAACTTTTATTTGCTGTCAATCTGCTTGACGGTTTGCAGTACTGATTGCAAGTAAATATTTTGGAGTTCTTACACTGCCTACTGTATTACCTAATTGCATTCATACTCATATATTATGTAGTTCTATAATATAGTACTAGTATTATAGAGTGGTATAGAACCAACCTTGTCAATGGTGGTGTGATTGACTGGTAAATCTTAGCCAATCAGCGATCGTTATTTAAATTAAAGACCGCTGAATGGTTACGACAGCATTGTCAAGGTCAAGGTGCTTTGAAACCACTTTAGTACTAATAGTTTATATAATATGTTTAGTTGCTTAATGAAATCTTGTTTTGGAAATTTTACTATATTTTGTCCTCATCACATAATATTCTTATGAATCCCTTTTATATTTATTTGTTGTGCATATGAGTATTTTATTTTTGCTTTAATAATATAAGTAAATCATTTTGTACTTGACAATTTTTCTAGTTATTACATTGTTATATCCTCTTGGAAGACAAATCCCAGCTGTAACAACATTCTATTCCTAATTTACTTTAGTAATGCAAGTTGGGCCTAAGTACGGATGTTTCTTGTTGCAACTTTATCTTCATGATATTAACTTAACACACAAATGAATCGTTCAAGAATAGTATTTATATTGTGAACGATTATGTTTGTTGACTAATTTTTAAAATTAATTTATAATAGGGGTGTGCACACAACAGATATTTACTTCAAATTGAATACAAATCAAATCGTGATAAAGTGTTCAAACATTAGAATATTTCGAGTTCGAATAATAGAACAATTGTTATCATTTAGGCTATCTGCATTTAATAAATTGCCACTTATTGAGATCTCAAATCTAATTTGAGATGCAAGTGTTGGAACTTTCCGATAGACGCAACACCCTAAACACACTGCCAGTAGTGTTGAGAAATAGAGTTTCCTGTTAGTGCAATAATTTCTAAATTCAAGTTATGTTCTGCAGTGGTTGAACTACTTGTTCATAAGGATTCGAATAGTTCAAAATTCAAATAACGGTAGTTTGGTTTTGAATTGAGTTTGAACACTTTATTTGCGTTCAAATTTGAATTTTCGAGTACTCGCACACCTCTAATGTATAGCATAGGGTTGCCATTCAAAGTTGATCACAAGTTTCAATATCAATTTTATACTTATAATTCAAAGCATTTTTGTCGCAAATACACAAATCTAAGTGGGTTTAAAAAGTGGTATTTGGTATACTAGTAACGAGCATGAAGCAATACTCTGCTGATACTATAACATTAATTGTGAGAGCAATGAAAGAGATAGGGCACCAACAGTTTACCAGAAATTGGGTAAAAACTACAACAATTGAACTGAAGTACAAGTGAAACCACAGTTTGTTGCTTATGTGAGTTACTACTCATTTCAGTACTAATTTGAAGAGTATTGTCTAATTTCCATGACCATTATTTATCCATCCCTATAATTTTGCAGTGTTTCAGTTTGTTCAATTTTAACAAAAAACCTTGCCCAAAAACGATTTGAACCCTTAATTGTGTACACTGTAGAGGCTGGCAGACACCTTGTGCTTGGGGCATACTGCCTTTTTCAGCTAGTTCTAGCACCTCATTTTTCAATTAAGCTAGCCTGTGATGCAATATTTACCTTGGTTATACTATTGCTGCTTGGCAACCCTGTAAAATCTGAAGTTGATAGTACGAAAAATAATTCAAGTAACGGTGCGGAGGAGTTGGTCCAAATTTTGTACATGAATGTAGAAGATCTTGCATCGTGACTTATGTTTTGCTACTGGTAAAGAGACGTGGGTTGTGTTGCCCATGATCTTCTACGCTATGTTGTTTAGTCCACTATTCGTTGACCCAACTTAAGTTTTAGGTATGGTATGTTGTAAAAATACAATTTTATCTTTGAGTAATGTATTGAGATTGTGTTTGGGAGCATATACATTGAATTTATAAAATGGGGAGAGTTTCTGTGGCCTCATATATTGTTTTGACCTACTTGCTGAATGGGGAAATCCTATTACTAACCATGGCAAGGTGAGGTGTTGAAAATATTGAAATGCTTTATCTCCCCTTAGTTAGCAACCATTAGTAATATTATGGCTTCTTTTATGCCAATTCCATTGTAAGACATAGGCTACAATTCTAGCTCAAAGGGTCATAAAGTCGATGAGAATGTGAACTCTACACAGCCTTTGGAATGCTTTGATGAAACGGAAAGGGGCCTTCTTGTAGGGTTGAGATGAGAGAGTCTTTGTTATCAAGTTCTATGTCTATCTACGTTAAGATACAACATAGATTCACCCAAGATGGCACCTACGGTTAGTCGTCGTTAGATAAATTCGAAAAAAGTAGGTAAAACCACTAAAGAAATTTGAAAATTTAAATAACTTCACGCTTACAATCTAGTTATCTTGCATTGTTGAAAATCTATCTTGTGGTATTTACTAAAATATTAATGAACATTTAGAATATGAGGCATGGTAACGTTATTTACATAATTATGAAAATTAACACATTCCATCTGCTTTCACTTCAAATTAGGTATGGCTAGCTTTCCCCGAGTGTGTTGTTTCCTACACCTGCTAAGTAGGGGCTGTATCTCAGAAAGATTTGGATTCATAAAAACAAAAAATTGCAAATTACATTGTTGATTTTAAAATCATGCAGATTTTCTTTCTATATTAATTTGACTGAACTTTTGGTTTCAATGTATCCATTACTGACGTACAAAATATATATTGGTGTAAAAATAAACAGTTTCTTAAAATACGAACAGCAATTTTTGTGTAGCTAGTTCCTAATCATGTTTCTAATTTTGATTGCTTTGTTGACTTGAATTTTTTAAATCAATTCAATGAATTATTATTATTATGACATTTGAACTGTTTTATTTGATGTTAATTTTCAGCTAATGTTGATATTGTTGCCTAACTAGGCATGTACCACTGTTATGAGAGGCCAAAGACTGTATGGACCTGTCCGTTACCCTACACTGGCCGACCTGTCACGTCTTGGGACAGGTAAAATACATTAAATTACTACTCATAGATTTTTAATAATTTGCTTCTATGTTTACTACTCGAAATACTTTTATTTTGAGTAACTGAAGATAACGTGGCAATTAGGAGCCCCGGGTTTGGTACCGGCTGAGATGGGTTTTTTAGTTTCTAGATTGATTTTCATAAAATATAATACACATTTTTGGTACCTACAAATTTCAACAACCGTTGAAGGTCGATTATTGAGGGTTTCATTTTTTATTACAAGGAGTATAGGTGGGTAAATATTTTTCAACATTTGAGTCGCAATTTTAAACATTTATTTTGAGAACATAATACGTACATGTTGTACTATATTGCAAATTATTTTATTGAAATATATACACAATAAATATTACACACCGGTTAACTAAACCATTTACAATTACAATAAAATTTCACTTAAAACATAATTAATTACATGATATGACTGGCAACATCTTGTGCTAATGGCAACTTGTGATTAATCCAAGATCCTGCATTTGCAACACACAAGTAGGCATTGACTACACTAGACTATCCTTAATACAGAATTAATTTATCACTCATATTGATGTTTTGGAGACGATTATCTTTGTTATCAGTTACTGGTCATTACTTGCAGTAAGTAGGCCGAACCGATTGGTTATAGATAGTTTGTAGTTAGGAAGTGAAACTGTGACAGACATTGTCCAAGTCTAGTTTGAATTTTGTGTTATATTTTTCTTTGTCTTGGGATGTAGAGCTTGTTTTAAAGAAATTATTAAATGTTTTATTCAAAATTATTCCGTTTACTTAAAGCTTCAGTCGACATAAGCTTATTTTTAAATTATTAACCTAATTAAGCTAGAAATATAAAATACTATATCAATACGAGTTTTACGTCTCATTTATGCCACGAGGATAATCGAGACGAACCCGTTTACCAACATCATCATTCGGTTCAGCTGGATCCGGTGTCAGTAAATGGCAAAATATATACAAGAGTTAGTTACATACACAGACACGCTTTCTTGCACCTCTTCGCTATCTTTTCTTCAGCAGGATATTTTTTATGTTTTGGAATGGCAGCTCAAACAATAGTATTAAGGTTACTGAGGCAACCACGATTACCAACGTCTCGGGCAAGTTTACCTGGAACACAAAATTATATAAATAGAACAAGGCATATTTTAATTTTAAATAATAATAATATGATCTTAAGAATGTGTTTTATCGCACTGAAGAATTAATCGAACTTAATGAGATTTTTTAAAAATAATTCGAATGTGATTGATATTAAGGTAAGATTCGAAGGTTTCCCCGAAAATGTCATCGAATCTGAGCACGTATAGTCACATTGCGAACCACTTAATTCGCCTTGGATGCTCGTCCAACAACTAATTAATTAGTATATCATCATTAAGTACAGTGAGACATGAAAAACAGTCATACAAAACTTGGTCTTGTTGCAAAGATCTCTACTGAGTCATGAGATTTAATTTAATTCAACCGGGAATCGAACCCGAATGTATTCTAGTAACAGGAGACTGCAACACAACGACGTGAGAAACTAGGGCGCTTCAACCATTATTGCGCCGCCTGTGATAGATAATTAAATGAGTATGGTGTGTTTGATGATTATATTGTTTTCCATGTTTTCAAAAAACTAGGAAAACGCTTAAGTCCCGCCGCGTTGTTGGATGAGCGTAATTAGAGGACCTGGATCTTATTAATTACAGAAGATAAAGCGGCGTTAAGCGTAATTGGTGCATTGAGTTGCCAAGATTATGCGGATGTTCGGTTGTTCTGGGAAAAAATCATTACTTAATTGAAGATTTTTTTAAAAAATTAATTTAAATTAAATAAAAATAAACTCTTATTTTTAATTTTTTTAATTAATCGTCGTTTAAAAAAGAAAAAAATCGTAAAATTTTGATTTTCATAAGAAATAATTATTCGATGGTGCTCAAATTTCATACGAATATATTAATTCATAAAATTAAGATTCTGTGAAAAAATCATTACAATCGGATAAAGCATGTAGGTGTTATAAGTCAAAGAATTGTTTAAACAAAGAAAAAACCCGTAAACTTTCGATTTTCTTGAGAAATAATTTTTCGATCGCGCTCAAATTTCACATGAGTACCTAAATTCATAAAATTAAGGTTCTGTGAAAAAATCATTAAAATCCGACAAAGCATGTAGGTGTTATAAGTCGAAGAAATTTTCAAAAAAATCGTAAAATTGCGATTTTCATCAGAAATAATTTTTCGATTGCTCTCAAAAACGTGGCAGTTCTTCGTTCAGAGATTTCGAAGGTCTCTATAAAATTTCATTGCAATCGGATTATCGGTTTAGCCGGAATCGTGCTAACAGACACACAAAAATACAAAAAGAAAAAAAAAAAACATTCCGGATTTTTTTCTCCAGGGTAGTGAAATGGAATCTTCCGTTTCGCTCGCTACGCTCATCCAAAAAGAAACTGATGGAGATGATAGATAGTAATATAACAAAAGAAAAATGATTTATTTGAAAAAAAATTTCATGTGTTCGATCTAAATTATAGGCTACATTTTGTTAAATAAATTACTTTGAATGAGAAAGTTTGTCGCAGTTGTCATAATGGAAGTCAAGAGCCACACAATTTAATAGCTCCTCAAGACAGATTTAATTCAATTCAACTCAAATCTAATCCGGGAATCGAACAATCCGCCGACTGCACCCAATGACGACGACGTGGGGAACTAGGGCGCTTCAACCGGTTGTCATATTGCGCCGCCTGTGATAATGAAAGCTAATGAAAGAGTTTGTGGTGTTGTTTGATGATTATATTGTTTTCTAAGTTTAGAAAAGAAAAGAAAATTATAGAGATGACAGTAATTGTAAAAGAAAAATTATTTTTTTGAATAATTTTGATTTGATTTATTTGGATTAAGGGCGCGTTAACCGTTAGGTCCAAATATATTATACTACCCGATGTTTGAGTGGTGGACTTTTTCTCTTGAATCGCCTTGAACAAGTGGCAGAGCCATGCTCTGGGCCAATTCTTCCCCGGGCCTATGACGGGGGATTATTTGAATACAAAATTAAAATAATGTGTTTGATCTGAATTAAATTTTGTTAACCAAATTAGGCCTACTTTGAATGAGAAATTTTGAAAGTTTGTCGCCGTTATAGAAGATCAAGCTCCGTCCTCAGAGGATCCTGTATTTTGCAAAGTTCTGGGAGCTTTGTTTATGTAATTTTCTTTGTAAATAAATAATAGTTTGTCCCCTATTGCAGGTAGTATTTTCAGTGCCGGTTTACCTGGCACAACTGTAGTTTTGAACTACTTACCAACATGATGGCGGTATATTGTTCTGCACTTCTTGTTCGCCCCACGTTGTAGAAGAAGATCGGGAACTGGGTGAGGTAGACAGCGTAAGAGATTCGAGTTGTTATCTTGAACCAAGGCCACTTCAGCAACTTATCGAAAATACCTGGAAGAAAATATGGGAACATTAAGTGTTAGGGCAAACATATTTTTTCGTACCCCAGATACGACTAACGGGTATATATATATTTTTTTTTTTTAGTTTAAGGGCGCGCCAACCGGGATGTTTCTCACTTCGTGGTCGTCATCGTCCGTGTTTTAATTGTCGTCGGAACGTTGTCGTTCTCTTTAACAGAACAGCTCTCGGACAGTTCCAACGAACTTAAAAAAATGTTCCATGTATACATCACACCCTGGACATATTTCCCATGAGAAAAATAGACGACGTGAGATACTAGGGCGCTTCAACCGGTTAGGTCATATTGCACCACCTATGATAGTGAAAGTTGATGAGATGAGTTAATGGTGTGTTATTTTATGTTATGTTATTAAGTTATGTATGAGAATGAAAATAAATATATTTAAGAAATGTGTATGATGTGAATTAAATTTTGTTAAATAGATTATGGATGAGAAATTTAGAAAGTTTGTCGCCGTTATCATATATGATAGAAGTTCTTCATATGATTGGGAAAGATCAAATTGCGTGCGCAAGGCATCATATTTATTTGGTACATTCTTCTAGCATATGATGTACGGTTATAGGTACATCACATGTGTCACATATGGGAATAAAGAAACTAAATTACAAAAAAAATTGTACTTCATACACGTCTCTCTAACTCTAACATATTATTATATTTATATTATTGTATCTATACCTGCGTTGCCCGTGTGCGCCACGAATATGATCCAGGCGAAGACGAGACTGAACATGATGGGCGCGAAAGCTGAGTAGTTAGCCGCGTCTTCTGGGTTGTAGACGTAGTCCAAGGCTCCCATACGGGCGGGCTGTAGAGCTGAGACGTAAAACAGGACTACGGCCAGCGTCCACCCCAGGGCTATGTGCAGCTACAGGGAGAATTAAAACGTTTATTTGGTTAGGGGCGCGTCAACCGCTAGGTCATAATACTCCACTCTAGCCTAGGGGTCCAGGGGATATGGATATGGCCCATGCTGGTCAGAACAAACCACGAGTAGTGGGAGGAAAGGGGAATCCTCAAGTCATGGTCGTCATCGTCTTTGTCTTCGTTCGTGTTGTCATGGTCGTCATCGCCGGAGAGGTCGTCAAGGTGATGGGGGGAGGGTGGTTGGTACCCGATGACAACTGCCAAAGCTCGCCTGTTGTTTTAAGGAGTTTTCCCCTAATTGCTAGCTGATGTTTGGGAGATGGACTTTATCTCTTTCCTCGCCTTTTACGACAGCTATATGGGCTCATTGTGCTATATGTGGCAAAACAGATTATGTAACCAATTTATGTATATGTACGGTAAATATCGTGACTTTTATTTAGTCTGATAGTGATCGTATTATAGTCTTTATCGACTCAGATTTCTATGGATTGGATAAAATGACGCCGTGAGAACTCGAGGTTAGGTCATAATGCACCGCCTGTGATATTGTAAGTTAATACATTGAATTTGTTGATTCTTTGATGTTTATTGTTTTATAAGTTTATTAAAGAAAAGAAAATGATATAGCTGATAAGTCAGTGGCGTAACTAACCCTTGTCTTTTGGGAGGGCGAACATTCTTGTAACTTCAAAAGATCAATGGGCTATTTTTGTTTATTTTGGTTAACCGTTAGGTCATAATGCGCCACTCTAGTCTAGGGGATATGGTGACCACGGGTAGGGGTGAAAAGGGGGGGGTTCTCACGTCGCGGTCGTCATTGTCTTCGTCATCGTTCGTGGTGTCATTGTCGTCATCGTCGTCGAGGGGTCGTCAAGAGAAGGGGGCAAGGTCCACGACGACGATTGCCAGAGCTCGCCTCTATTTTTGGGGAGTAAAATATACTGACCCTTTCATACTAGAGCCTGATGTTTGAGAGGTGGACTTTTTCTCTTGAAATCGCCTTTTAAGGTTGTTTTTTTTTTTTTGGTTTATTTGGATTAAGGACGCGTCAACCGTTAGGTCATAATGCACCACTCTAACCTAGGGGGGGGGGGGGGGCCATGCTGGTCAGAACCAGCCACGGGTAAGGGGAGGAAGGGGGGTTCTCACGTCGCGGTCGTCATCGTCTTGTCATCGTTCGTGGTGTCATTGTCATCGTCGCCGGGGGGTCGTCAAGGGAAGGGGGCAAGGTCCCCGACGACGATTGCCAGAGCTCGCCTCTATTTTCGGGGTGTAATATACTACCCTTCATACTAGCTGATGTTTGCAAAGTGGACTTTTTCTCTTGAATCGCCTTTTACGATTAGCAGAGCCTTGCTCTGGGCCAATTCTACCCCGGGCCTAGACGGGGCCAAACGGGGCCATAAAAGTTGGGAGAGAATGTCCAAGGTCTCCTTCTGAGTGACCTTGGAGCTAAAGAGGTGTAATGCGGGCTACCCATGAGCTCGGCTACAGGCGCACCGTCCCGAGCACGTGCTATGTGTACAGCGGGCTGCCTAAGCTATCCCCTGCAGGCGTACCGCAAGGTTGCGACATGGTGCTTCAAGGGGATGCATATACTTCATTCAACCTCCACCCCCACCACCACCACCAAGATGACTCTCCTTACATGGTGGCAACAGTTAAAACCACAGGACGAAACATTCGTGCCGTCGTACGCAAGATTTCTCGGCTGCTCCCAGGACCAGAAATAATGAAACACACGGCACACGCACTTATATGCTTATTTGGTTAAGAGCGCGTCAACCGTTAGGTAGGTCATAATGCGCCACTCTAGTCTAGGGGATGTGGGCCTCGCTCCCCGTAGTTACGCCACTGCTGATAGTGATAACAAAAGAAACCCTTTTTATTTTAATACATTATTTAATTATTTTAATAACTAAATGTGTTTGATTTTAACAAATTATGGAATTCTTACGAGAAATTAAATTAATTAATAATTAAACATTCATCCATGAGTAAAAAGTGATATACATGAAGCCAAGTAGTAAGTACCTACACAAGTAAAATGATCGCAAAAATAATGTACCGGTACTGTAAGTTCTCTAGTTGTAAGAGTAATTTTCTTTTCTTTTTGGGGTATAGGAGGGGTGGGGTAATGGAAACGTTATTAGACCATAAATGCCCATGATGACACGTGGTGAAATTTGTGCACGTGACATAGGCCTACGTCTCAGTCCATCCAAGGGCAAATGGCACGGGGCAAGGGCAGACACTACCTACCTCACTGCAGCCAACCCTTCCCGCACACCGGACCTAACCTAACACGTCATTCAGTCACTGTCTGTGCGACCAGCGGGCAGTCTGTTTTATATCTCGTCTCTTTACTAGCCTCAATTAAACTAATAAGTCTAGCGTGTGATCAGGCTAGTGCTAGTTCGTTACTAACAACTAAATTACGCGACCGAAGTTGTAATCAAGTTTTATATAATAATATGGTGTTGGTGTGTAGTGTTGCTCATGATGATAACTTTTAGGTCTCGTAGCGTTTGTGTCGTGTAACGTGTACAAATTGTTCGATTTTGTTGTGTTGTGTGAAATGTGAACAGTGAACGTTGAACCGTGAATACCAGGTTCTCTTTATTTTAGAGGATTGGAAAGACTTCTTGAGAGCACATTATAAAAAATATGGTATTATAGTAGTAGTTGTATATTTATCATGTTTTCGATTCGAGTAGTTTATGAATGTTTTGACAGTCTCTCGCACAATCGTTTTTTATCCCAGTAAAAACTGTTTACCTCTTTTCTTTTCTCAATTTCTCACTCTTATGCACAAATTGTAATTATTGTATTTATTTTAAAGCACTTTAGCACATAATTTCAGAATAAAAAATATTTCACGTTTGTCACAATGGTAGGCCTGCGTGGTCATGACCGCTCATAACCTCAAAACAAAACAAAGAATCGAATCTTTAATGACGTTGATTGGAACATTAATATTTCAGATTCAGAAACTCTTGACTCGAACCTATTTGCGTGTGTATTGAATTCTAAGTGCGTTTCGAAGTGGAGATGGTACAATCTGTGTCGTGTGAACAGGTATGCCTAGTTTTACAACCTGTTGCATTGCATCACAATCGTAGGCCTACATAGCTGTGCTTGGCGTAAAGGCTCGAGAAAAGTAAGTTTGTTAACTTGACTGAGTCTTGCCAGTTGCCTTTGAAGTTTTGATGTAATTTATAGTTTATTTGGTTTAAGGGCGCGTCAACTGCTATAGATCATTATCCTAGCCTAAGGGATGTGGGGAAGACAGACCTGTGCTGGACAGATCCAGCCACAGTCAATTATTGCCTGGTAGGGATAGGGAAGGGAGTAGTTTCTCACTTAAACGGCCACAGCTCGCCTCTAGTTTCTGGGAGTAAATGCTCTCCTAGTCCTAAGGGATGGACTTTGCTTTAGTTAGATTCATTTGGATTAAGAACGCGTCAACCGTTTGGTCATAATGCACCACTCTAGCCTAAGGGGGGAGGGGGAGGAGGGGCCCATGCTGGTCAGAACCAGCCACGGGTAAGGAAAGAAGGGGGGGTTTCTCACGTCGCGGTCGTCATCGTCTTTGTCATCGTTCGTTGTGTCATTGTCATCGTCGCCGGGGGGTCGTCAAGGGAAGGGGGCAAGGTCCCCGACGACGATTGCCAGAGCTCGCCTCTAGTTTTGGGGAGTAAAATACTCCGCTCTTACTAGCTGATGTTTGCGAGGTGGACTTTTTCTCTAGAATCGCCTTTTACGATTAGCAGAGCCATGCTCTGGGCCAATTCTACCCTGGGCTCAGACGGGGGTTATTGTTAGGGAAGGGAGTAGTTAGTGTCCCACAGCTTGCCTCTAGTTACTGGGAGTAAATGCTCTCCTAGTCCTAAGGGATGGACTTTGCTCTTTTCTCGCCTTCCACGATCGGCAGGAATGCCCTAGGGCCTAGGCCAATTCTACTCCGGACCCAGACTGGGGATGCTATGAACCTTGCTTTGGTTGAATTGGTGACGAAGCCAAACCTAATTGCCTACCGACTAGGGCGGTATAACTTAGTACTTTGAGTTTTTACCAACAGAAGTAAGAAGGCTCGTAGGAACCATTTCTTCGAAGGGGGTGGGGGATGTGGAAATGATGAGCAGATGAGCTTTTCTTTATTGCTTGAATTGAATTCATCATTCCAACTAACCACAATTAAATCAGTACACTCTTGGAACACAAATCACTGCTGCTAGTTTTTCAGTAGTAGCCCGTTTTTTAACATTCTGAAGTGTGTGTGATAGTGATCCACAGCCCAACTGGAAGACGACGTGAGAAACTAGGGCGCTTCAATCTTGCGCCGTCTGTGATATTGGGGAATAACTGAGGTTATGGTGTGTTTGATGATTGTATTATTTTCAAAGTTTAAAAAAATAATATAATTTAATGTTATTGGTAGTAGGCCTAGGCATAATAGCAAAAGAAAAATTATTTATAAAAAAAGATTTGGTTTATTTGGATTAAGGACGCGTCAACCGTTAGGTCATAATGCACCACTCTAAGTCTAACCTGGGGGGGGGGGGTAGGAGGGGCCCATGCTGGTCAGAACCAGCCACAGGTTAGGGGAGGAAAGGGAGTTCTCACGTCGCGGTCTTCATTGTCGTCATCGTCGTCGAGGGGTCGTCTAGGGAAGGAGGCAAGGTCCCCGACGACGATTGCCAGAGCTCGCCTTTATTTTCGGGGAGTAAAATACTACCCTTCATTCTTGCTGATGTTTGAGAGGTGGACTTTTTCTCTTGAATCGCCTTTTACGATTAGCAGAGCCAGCCATGCTCTGGGCCAATTCTAGGCCTACCTCGGGCCCAGACGGGAGGGAATAGTCGTTGCTAGACGAGTGAGTGAGCGAGTCATGCATTGAGTACCCGGGAACATTTGCATAGTTGATTGACAAAGTGTAGGCCTACGATAGGGTTTTGAGTTTAGTTTGCATAGGGTAAGGGAGCGTCAACACTGTAAATCTTTATCTTGAAGATCCCCAATTGAGTAGAAGGCTTTATTTGAATGTAACGATTTTAATCGACTTCTAAATGTGAAGATGATGGGCGAGTAAATTTTATTTTATTCTATACTTAAAATTTAATTTAATAATTCGGAGAAGTTGGGCCTATATCTGTGCTATGAAGTTATTAAAATGACACCTGCAATATAATTTATAAACCCAAAGATGACACTGATGTCACGTTTACAACAACGTGAGAAACTTGGGCGCTTCAACCGGGTGTCATATTGTGCCGCCTGAGATTTGTAAAGTAATAATCAATTGAGTTTGTTGTTTCTTTTTGTTTTCATATTGTTTTCTAAGTTAAACAAAATGTTCTTGGTGTGTATTAAATTTAAAACATCAAATAACTTCGAATGAGGAATTTAGAAAGTTTAACGACCTTGCCATATTATAGAAATTGTCACATGATTGGGAGAAATCAAATTGCGTGCGTGAGTAAATAAAAAATAAATAAATCCGTATTTAGAATCTACCCACTCAGTCACCTTACTGATTTTCAGTGAAGGACAGTATTTGGATTATTTGGATTAAGGACGCGTCAACCGTTAGGTCATAATGCACCACTCTAGCCTAAGGGGGGGTGGGGTGGGGGAGGAGGGGCCCATGCTGGTCAGAACCAGCCACGGGTAGAAGGAGGAAGGGGGGTTTCTCACGTCGCAGTCGTCATCGTTCGTTGTGTCATTGTCATCGTCGTCGAGGGGTCGTCAAGGGAAGGGGGCAAGGTCCCCGACGACGATTGCCAGAGCTCGCCTCTAGTTTCGGGGAGCGAGATACTCCGCTCTTTCTAACTGATGTTTGCGAGGTGGACTTTTTCTCTTGAATCGCCTTTTACGATTAGCAGAGCCTTGCTCTGGGCCTTTTCTACCCAGGGCCCAGACGGCAAAGCGACCAAGCCAACCCTGTAGGCCTAGGCCCGACGCAATCGACTAGTGAGCGATAACCAACCAAAGATCGATATTTTATTAATGGGAAATATAGCAATCAATGGTATGGACAGTGCGAACACCCGCGGATCAACGCCAGAATCAACAAGGCTGATTCAGAACAAACTTTAAATTTATTATGTAGGTTCCCTTTTTGCTAGGACGGCTCAAAAGTCACCGTTTACAAATTTCAAACACAAGAACTGATGGACTCAAGTCCAAATCAGAAGTTAAAAAACTTCTGACCTTAGTGGGAATCGAACCCTGGACCTACTGCATTGGAAGCAGGTAGGCTATAACAACAAGACCAACGTCAATCAACTGCGTCGAGTAAGTCTTATTTTCATTGCGAGTGTTGTGAGAATGGATGTCACTATTGTGTACCGGGTACCTAGTTCGGGTATCATTTGAATGCGGTGGATAAATTAACAAGGATTGACGAATAAACAACAGTTTTTAGTTTATTTAGATTCAGGGCGCGTCAACCATTAGGTTATAAGGCGCCACTTTAGCCTAGGGGAAATAGGGCTTTTCAGAACCAGCCACGGGTAGGGGGAGGAAAGGGGGGATTCTCATAACGCAGTCGTCATTGTCTATGTCGTTCGTTCGTTGTCGTTGTCGTTGTCGTTGTCGTGGAGGTCGTCAAGGGAAGGGGGAGGTTTCCCCGACGACTATTGCTAGAGCTCGCCTCTAGTTTCGGGGAGTCCCTTACATTTAGCTGATGTTTGCTAGATGGACGTTTTCTCTTGAATCACCTTTTACGATTAGCAGAGCCATGTTCAGGGCCAATTCTACCCCGGGCCCAGACGGGGGAGAATAAAAAATAATTTTCAATCTTCAATGTACGGTTTCATGAATATTTTAATTTGGTTCCTCAATATTAATGTTACGGAACGAGGTTTTGGAACAGTGACAAATGACAATGATAAAAGTGATCAAATGAAATCTACATCTCCATCAGGCTACACATCGCTGGTGAAATCAGGAGCTGTACCAAAGGTAAGACACAATTTCTATGTTCTCTATTTTTTATTTGTTTATGCTACTAAATTTGATGTTGAATCCCGAAAGCGACCGCAAAAATAAAGCTACAAGCTGCTTGCTACATCGTTTTAACGTTGGTAATTGGAGCGTTCACATAAATTTTAGTTTGTTAAACTTGAACTAAATACATTCTGATCATCGAATAATAATTTACCACCATGCAAGAAATTAAGTTTATTTTATGTAGATCAATCCAGAAATTACAAAATCCATCTAAGCGGGGTGAATTTCTGGATTGATTTACATGAAATCTCTTACACCTGCGGAGTGTTTCCCGATTAATGAAGTTGTGAAATAAAGTTTATTTGAATTCAAGGACGCGTCAACCGTTACGTCATAACGTACCACGCTATAACACCACTGTACAAGACATTACCAGTCGCAAAGGGGAGGGAAAGGGGGATGTCTCTCACGTCGCCTGTCAGAGCTCGCCTCAAGTTTCCGGGATTTAAATTTATTTGGTTAAGTTAAGCTTATTTGGATTTAAGGGCGCGTCAACGGTCACGTCATAACGTGCCGCTCTAGCTTATGGAGTGTGGATAGTAGGCCTACACCACTATACTAGATATTACCAGTCGCAAAGGGAGGGAAAGGGGGATGTCTCTCACGTCGCCTGTCAGAGCTCGCCTCAAGTTTCCGGGATTTAAATTTATTTGGTTAAGTTAAGCTTATTTGGATTTAAGGGCGCGTCAACGGTCAGGTCATAACGCGCCACTCTAGCCTAGGAGATATGGGGAGGAGAGGCCCCTGCTTCTCAGAACCAGCCACGGGTAAGGGTTTGGTTTATTTGGATTAAGGACGCGTCAACCGTTAGGTCATAATGCACCACTCTAGCCTAAGGGGGGGGGAGGAGGGGGGACCATGCTGGTCAGAACCAGCCACGGGAAAGGGGAGGAGGGGGGTTCTCACGTCGCGGTCGTCATCGTCTTAGTCATCGTTCGTTGTGTCATTGTCATCGTCGCCGGGGGGTCGTCAAGGGAAGGGGACATGGTCCCCGACGACGATTGCCAGAGCTCGCCTCTAGTTTCGGGGAGTAAGATACTCCGCTCTTTCTAGCTGATGTTTGCGAGGTGGACTTTTTCTCTTGAATCGCCTTGTACGATTAGCCTCTGGGCCAATTCTACCCCGGGCCCAGACGGGGGACGGGAGGAATGGGGGATTCTCATGTCACGGTCGTCTGCGTCTTCGTGATCGTTCGTGTTGTCATGGTAGTCGACGTCGGGGAGGTCGTCAATGGAAGGGGGAGTTGTCCCCGACGACTACTGCCAGAAGCTCGCCTCTAGTTTCGGGGAGTATACTCCCATACATGCACTAGTTGATATTTGCGAGGTCGACTTTTTCTCTTGAATCGCCTTCTACGATTAGCAGAGTCATGCTCTGGGCCAATTCTACCTCGGGCCCAGACCATGGGCCCAGAAAGGGGGTTATTCGGATTAAGGGTTCGTCAACCGTTAGGTCTTAATGTGCCACTCAAGACTAGGAGATATGGGGGGGAAGATCCCGTGCTTGTCAGAACATTTCCTCTTTTCTCGTCTACTGTGATTATCTCTGGATAAAATTTCTACTTTGGGCCCAGACGGGGATAACCGTGTAACAATTTTCGTAGGTATTCAGTCTCCTTCCTCAACGCATTGCATTTTGTGTCTGAGGTATAAGTCTATACCTCCGATTGGTGTTTTGGATAACCTGGTGATTGTTAGCACTGCTTACCTTCTTCAATGCGTATTCCCTTCCACAATGCCTGAGTAGGTACCCGAGGAAGATGCCCATGATGTAGACAGTAAGGCGGTGGGATGGTACGATGTAGCTCAGGTCGGCGGTGCGGAACATCCGGGAAACACTACAACAAACACAACATTTCACTCTACAGCGCTATACAGTGCAACCTTTTTTTGCAACTTTTCTCCACGTCTCAGATGTCGTGAGAAACTAGAGCGCTTCATCTGGCTAGCTCATAATGCACCATCCGTGATAATGAAATAAGCCTATTATTAAGTATGTTTGATGATTTGGTTTATTTGGATTAAGGACGCGTCAACCGTTAGGTCATAATGCACCACTCTAGCCTAAGGGGGGGGGGGGGAGGAGGGGCCCATGCTGGTCAGAACCAGCCACGGGTAATGGGAGGAAGGGGGGTTTCTCACGTCGCGGTCGTCATCGTCTTTGTCATCGTTCGTTGTGTCATTGTCATCGTCGCCGGGGGGTCGTCAAGGGAAGGGGGCAAAATCCCCGACGACGATTGCCAGAGCTCGCCTCTAGGTTCGGGGGGTAATATAATCCCCGCTTACTAGCTGATGTTTGCGAGGTGGACTTTTTCTCTTGAATCGCCTTTTACGATTAGCAGAGCCATGCTCTGGGCCAATTCTACCCCGGGCCCAGACGGGGAGTGTTTGATGAATATATTGTTTTCGAGGTTTATAAAAGAAAGGAAAATGAATAATGATCAAGTGTTTATTGTGTAACAATTTTTTTAACGTAAGAAATTAAATGTTTTTGTTGTTTATTAAATTTAGTTAAAAATTACTTCGAATGAGAAATTTAGAAAGTTTGTCGCCGTTATCACATGATATTGAGGTTCTTCATATGATTGGGAGAGGTCAAATTGCGTGCGCAAGGCATTGGCAAAGGCATATTTGGATTAAGGACGCGTCAACCGTTAGGTCATAATGCACCACTCTAGCCTAGGGGATGTGGGGAGGAGGGGAACACGAACATCCCGAGTTGTTTGGCGAACGTGACGTGGTATCTGAGATAGGTGGAGAAGGCGGCGATCCCAGCCAAGATGGCGCCGCCCACCCTCGGCCACCTCCACACGAGGTAGACCAGCAGCGGGGAGATCACGAACAGCTGGGTGTCGATGCCCAGGTGGTGCGTGTGCGTCAGGCACTGGAAGCAGCAAACAAGGAATCAAAATATCCGAAATAAAATAAAATATCTAAACATTTTTTTTAGAAACGTTGCATATTACGATATCTTCAAAATGATTAAAATGCAATTTATATAGGATACCCCTAAAACGTTATGATTTTTTTGCGTATATATTACCTTGCATACACTTCATTATATATGTATCTCAGTAGTTTTCAACCTTACCACCCTCTCCTTTTATATATTCTCAAGTTACTCCATCTTTCACGTTTCTTTTTTTACAGCTACATGTTAGTAGCTGGGTTCTTAGTTTTAGCAGGAAAAAATATTTCAGTTTGTTCGGTGTAGTAAATGAAAAAATAAATAGAAAAATCAAATGGTAACGAAATTTGATTGATTTTTTTACAAATTAAATAACTTAAAATGAAAAATATATTTTAAAATATTTATCGTAATGCTTTTACTAAGGAAATCTAATATTTTTCAATACGAGGACCACTACAGAATTTCCTAGGGAATTGTGTAAAGTTTCAATTATATATCAATTTAATTTATAATCATTCCTTAATTATTGGTGTTTCTATATTAAACAGATAATACATTCCAATACAGTAAAATATGTGAACCCTACATCCAAACACCATTACAATTTCAAAATACAGGTATTTCAATTGTGGCGTTATATATACCCTACGTGAGTACTGGCGTTAAATAAAACGCGCGAGTGCGTCCGCCGCCATGATGGATTGATGGTGACAGTGTGAGTCGGGAAGATAGACTTTTTCTCCTCTGTCACCTTTTTTAGTATATTTGTTGGGATTCATTAAGTTTAAGGACGCGTAAACCGTAAGGTCGTTAATATAAGGGGAGAGTTCCCCTACGACGACCGCCAGAGCTCCCCTCTAGTTTCGGGGAGTAATATACTATAGCTGATGTTGGCGAGATGGATTCTATCTCTTACCCCGCCTTGAGCCATACTCTGGCCCAAAATAAATAAAATCAAACGGGATTGGGAATGATAAATAGCATGACAATGTTAAGTTTAGAACACAACTCTTTAGATTGATTTGGCAGATCGTGCAGAAATGCAACGACATACACACTCAATGTATTACACTTTTTCATTAATCTCACCATTTTATCGAACCCGAAGTAGTTGTGTATGAACAGCATGTTCCTCCACCAGCTCTTCTTGCATATGTTTGAGTGTTCGTTGATTACCAGGTTCCACTGTGGTCCAGACCCTAGCCAGGGTAGTATGAAGGTGCAGAATAAGATGATGGCACCCAAGTTCGGCAAAAGTCTGAAAACAATTGCAATGTGTGTTTATAAGTGCTTGATATAGACTCTTTTAAGTTTATTTGGATTCAGGGCGCGTCAACCGTTAGGTCTTAATGCGCCACTGTAGCCTATAAGGGATGTGGGGGGAATCCTACGCTGGTCAGAACCAGCCACAGGTAGGGGGAGGAAAGGGGGGTTCTCACATCGTGGTCGTCATCGTCTTTGTCATAGTTTGTGTTGTCTTGGTCGTCGTCGTCGTCGTCGTAGTCGTCGAGATCGTCAAGGGAAGTGGGCAAGGTTCCTGACGACGAGCGCCAGAGCTCTCCTCTAGTTTCGGGGAGAAATATTCTCCCCTATTAGCTGCAGATGTTTGCGAGATGGACTTTTATCTCTTTTTATGATTAGCAGAGCCACGCTTTGGGCCAATTCTATCCCGGGCCCAGACGGGGGATGTTTACAAGAGCGTAAAGAATATGCTCAATGGAATTAAGTATTGTTTTATTGTCAACTATATATTGGTTTAAGGGTGCGCGTCAAACTTAAGTTTATAATGAGCCACTCGAGCCTAGGGGATGTGGGGAGGGGTTATGGGGTAGGAGGAAAGGGTAGGGGCACGCATGATTATCACAAAATTATAGAAGGTGCTGGTGAGTCTGTTCTGATATAAAATTCTAGACATGACCATATAGGCCTACACGTAAAGTCTAATCAAACTGAACACACACATAGAAACTTTTCAAGTTCCTTCAATAGTTCAATTAATGGTTTAGTTCAAAATGAATGAATAATTTAGATATAGTTTGTCGCCGTTGTCTCTCACGTCATGATTTACATGTTCCCCCATGCTGAACTAGCCAGGTGTAGGGCCTGCTGGGAGGGCGCTTCGAAAGTATGCAAGGAAACTTACCGAAACATCCTTGAAAGATACTCTTTGGGCAGATCCAAGCGTCCCTTGCGGTCCAGCTGTCTGAAGAAGCTGTGCGCAGTCAGCAGCCCACTCAGCATCACGAAGGGGTCTGTATACAAAGCAGCGCCTCGACCAATCACAGTCCAGGGCTGAGAAATCAGCTAGAATAACACACAGAAATTCGTTTCAGTGATCCAGCTTTTTCTCAAAAACTAAAAATTAACTATTGATTATGTTTGATGTTTGTTTATTTAGTTTAAGGGCGCGTCAACCGTGAGGTCATAATGCACCACTCTAGCCTAGGGGTTATGGGGAGAAGGGCCCATGCTAGGAGTTCTCATTGTCATGGTCGTCATCATAGGCGTGCGCAGGGGGATGGGGGGGCAGGGGGGGACCAAGGTCCCCCATTAATCTAAGCGTTCTTGAAAATTCACTAAAAATAATTTATTAAAAATAAAAATTAAGAATTGTAATATCTACTTTGTTTTCCGAAACCTTTACCAACCTTCTTCTTTCATCTAACTTTTAAATAAGTTTTATAACAAAAATACCTTCAGGTATTTAGTGTAAATAATAGCCATTCTTAGTTCTCTTACTCTCAAATACGTTTATATAGCCCTCCCCCAAAAAATTAACCCCAAAAATTTGTACTCCGGCGGCTAGGGCCAGACCCCGTCACTCCACGCCACCGCCATTCCATCATTATGGCGACCCTGTGGCAGTGGCGGAAACAGGGGGCGGAGTGGGGGGGGGGCAATCGCCCCCCCCATGATTTCTTAAATTGCAAATATTTCATATTATTCCATAATAACAGTTTATTATTTTATCGTGCAATTTTTTTTATTTTTGGTTTATTTGGATTAAGGACGCGTCAACCGTTAAGTCTTAATGCACCACTCTAACCTAGGGGGGGGGGGGAGGAAGGGCCCATGCTGGTCAGAACCAGCCACGGGAGGAAGGGGGCTTCTCACGTCGCGGTCGTCATTGTCTTTGTCATCGTTCGTTGTGTCATGGTCATCGTCGTCGGGGAGGTCGTCAAGGGAAGGGGGCAAGTTCCCCGGCGACGATTGCCAGAGCTCGCCTCTCGTTTCAGGGAGTACTATGGCAATGATCGTTTGGATATTATGTGTAGCCTATTATTGCTATTTGGACACTTTAAGTTTAATGGTATGTCAATGCGCCACTCTAGCCTAATGGATGGCGGGAGGAAAGACCCATCCTGGTCAAAACCAGCCACGGGCAAGGGGAGGAAAGGAGAAAGTTCTCACGTCGTGGTCGACAAAGCCTTTGTCATCGTTCGTGCATTGATTATCGACGTCGTTGGGTTATTCTTCGAGGGGAGTGAGGTGGTTTTTCCCACTACTGACAGAGCTCGCCTCTAGTTTCAGGAGTATTATCCTACTCAATACTACTAACTGATGTTGGCGAGATGAACTTTTCCTCTTTTGAATCTTTTACGATTAGCAGATCCAAGCTCTGGGCTAATTCTACCCCGGCCCCCAGACGGTGATCAGTCTCACCTCTGCCATGTAGGTTCTGTTAATGTAGGGGTTAAACAACAGGGCCATGGACTTGTGGCAGACGATCAGCATGTAGGCGTTGAGGAGGCGAACTGCATGGGCGCTGGCCACCTCGTCTTCAGTCACTGTGATGTCCACTAGGGCGACCACGTTCTTGCGCAGAGAGAATGCGCGGAGGAGCTGAACAGCTTTGCTGGGGGTTTCTTTGCTCTCGTCGTTGCCGGGAAGCGACGTTACGATAGCGACCGCTAAGATGGTGAGGAAAATTGACCTGGAAATAAAAAGGTCCATTAAAGTTGTTTGTTTTTGTATACATATTCTTGTATTAAGCTTGCATTTTGGTTTTGTGATATAGTTTTTTGTTTATTTTGATTAAGGACGCGTCAACCGTTAGGTCATAATGCACCACTCTAACCTAAGGGATATGGGGAGGAGGGGCCCCTGGTCAGAACCAGCCACCGGTAAGGGGGGGAAAGGGGGTTTTCTCACGTCGCGGTCGTCAAAGTCTTTGTCATCGTTCGTTGTGTCATTGTCAACGTCGTCGGGGAGGTCGTCAAGGGAAGGGGGCGGTGTCCCCGACGACAAGTGCCAGAGCTCGCCTCTAGTTTCGAGGAGTAATATACTCCCCTTTTACTAGCTGATGTTTGCGAGGTGGCCTTTTTCTCTTCAATCGCCTTGTACGATTAGCAGAGCCATGCTCTGGGCCTATTCTACCCCGGACCCAGACGGGGTTTTGTTTGTTTGATTTAGGTTTATTTGGATTAATGGCGCGTCAAGCGCGTTAGGTCATAATTCACCTTTCTAGCTTAAGGGATATGGGAAGAAGGTGCCATGCAGAATCAGCCACGGGTAGAGGGAGGAAATAAGGGTTCTTACGTCGCGGTCGTCATCGTCTTTGCAATCGTTCGTTTTGTCAATTGGTCGTCGTCGTCGGGGAGGTCGTCAAGGGATGGGGAAGGGTTTCTTCTCCCCGACGACGACTACCAGAGCTCGCCTCTACTTTCGAGGAGTAAAAACTTTAACCTCTTACCTGTACTCTATTATCTGTGCTCTTACTAGCTGATAGCTGATAGCTGAAGGGTGCGTCAACCGTAAGGTTATTATGGACTACTTCAGTCTGAAGGAGGTGAGAATCGAGGAAAGACCCGTGCTGTACGGATCCGTGCACACAGGTAGGGGCAGGTAAAGGGGCCAAGGATTGTTGTCCTCGTTTGTAAATGTTGTCCTCCTTTGTAAATCAGTTTTTAAAACTGAATAGGATAGACGTTAAATAAATAATAAATAAAATAAATAATAAATAATAAATAAATAAAATCTAAAATGTCAGCATGTAACGACGACGTGAGAAACTAAGGCGCTTCAATAACTAGTTAGGTAAAATTTAGCCGCATGTGATATTTCTTCTTTCATTGTTTTTTAAGTTTGTTAAATAAAATAAAATAAAAGTAGAACCTTTAGGTCATAATGCTCTTAATCTAAAACTCCCATGCTGTCAGAACCAGACAAGTGTAGGGTTATTGGAAGTGGGAGTTAGGCTTCGTGGTCATCATCGGCTTTGTCATCGTTCGTTTTGTCATTGTCATCGTCGTCGGGGTGGTCGTCGATGGTAGGGCGAGTGGTCCCCGACGACTGCCAGAGTTCGCCTCTATATTCGGGGAGTAATATTCTCCCCTACTTACTGGCTGTTGTTTGCGAGATAGTCTTTGCATCTTTTCTCGCCTTCTTCGATCGGCAGAGGCATAATATCTTGCCCAATCCAACCCCGGGCCTATACGGGGTGTATTTGTACTTAATTTTACTGATTAATTTCGAAACACTTTTCTTGAGGGAATTGCAATACATTAAGGAAAGTTTTTTAGTCCAGGTCCAAACCATCAGCGAATGTTGAATGAACAAACAGCAAACAGCAAAAAGTGATACAAATGCGCCCATTCCAAACCGTAAGGAAATCATTTTTTTAAATGGTTTATTTGGATTAAGGACGCGTCAACCGTAAGGTCATAATGCACCACTCTAGCCTATGGGGATGGGGAGGATGAGCCCATGCTGGTCAGAACCAGCCACGGGAAAGGGGAGGAAGGGGGGTTTCTCACGTCGCGGTCGTTATCGTCTTTATCATCGTTCGTTGTGTCATTGTCATCGTCGCCGGGGGGTCGTCAAGGGAAGGAGGCAAAGTCCCCGACGACGATTGCCAGAGCTCGCCTCTAGTTTGGGGAGTAAGATACTCCGCTCTTACTAGCTGATGTTTGCGAGGTGGACTTTTTCTCTTGAATCGCTTTTTACGATTAGCAGAGCCATGCTCTGGGCCAATTCTACCCCGGGCCCAGATGGGGACAAGGAAATCATGTTTTATACGTAGGCCCCGTAGGACAGTCATCCCAGTTCATTAAGCGCAGACTCAGATTCGAAAGGTCGCGGATTTAACTATACCAAAATTTATGGCAAGAGTGCGAGTATTTTTTAATTTCAATGATCTGCCCTAGGCCCAGTTTTTTTTGTTTATTTGGATTAAGGACGCGTCAACCGTTAGGTCATAATGCACCACTCTAGTCTAAGGGGGGTAAAAAGGATGGGCCCATGCTGGTCAGAACCAGCCACGGGTAAGGGGAGGAAGGGGAGTTTCTCACGTCGCGGTCGTCATCGTCTTTGTCATCGTCCGTTGAGTCATTGTCATCGTCGCCGGGGGGTCGTCAAGGGAAGGGGGCAAGGTCCCCGACGACGATTGCTAGAGCTCGCCTCTAGTTTCGGGGAGTAAGATACTCCGCTCTTAGTTTTTTAAAGAATAAATGTCTGTTCAGGTACAGTAGACGTATAATGTGCAACTAAAACCTAGGGAATATAAAGATATTGAATTCGGATAGGCACCCAGCCTGGAAAATGGCCTATAATTGAAATTGTAAAATGCACCATAGCTACCATCCAAGAAACGCAACATGGAAATAAGGAATTCCTGAATGCCTTGGACGACAACGTGAGAAACTAGGAAGCTTCAACCTGTTGGGTCATATTGAACCGACTGCGATATTGTAAGTCAATGAAATGAGTGTATTGATGGTTTGATAATTAAATTGTTCTCATAGTTTTAAAATGAAAAAAGGGACCGGAATAGTTTTTGTTGTTGTTTGTTTTGCCACGACGATGTGAGAAACTAGGGCGCTTCAACCGGTTGAACATATTGCGCCGCTTGATTTGGTTTATTTGGATTAAGGACGCGTCAACCGTTAGGTCATAATGCACCACTCTAGCCTAAGGGGGGTGGGGGGGGGTGGGGGAAGAGGGCCATGTTGGTCAGAACCAGCCAAGGGTAAGGGGAGGAAGGGGGGTTTCTCACGTCGCGGTCGTCATCGTCTTTGTCATCGTTCGTTGTGTCATTGTCATCGTCGCCGGGGGGTCGTCAAGGGAAAGGGACAAGGTCCCCGACGACGATTGCCAGAGCTCGCCTCTAGTTTCGGGGAGTAAGATACTCCGCTCTTTCTAGCTGATGTTTGCGAGGTGGACTTTTTCTCTTGAATCGCCTTTTACGATTAGCAGAGCCATGCTCTGGGCCAATTCGCCCAGACGAGGTTAAATAAGATTATTTGTTGTTGTCTTATTTGTATTAAGGGCGCGTCAACCGCTAGACATAATGCGCCACTCTAGCCTAGGGGATGTGGGGAGGAGGGGCCCATGCTCGGTGATCACTGAATCGCTCTCTGAATGTAAACCGCGTTAGACAAGAACGGCAACCACACAGTGGGCCCGGAATCCACAGAAGGGGAGAATCAGATTTTGGTGGTTTCTCAATTCTCCCGCACGTCATGATGTAAACTGTGGATTCCACCAATCACAGACAATAGCTCCGCTGCACTACTACATAAAAGGATCCATTATCGGAGATTTATCGACTTGTGTGGGATTTATTTCTCCCAAAATTCTCCCAACAAAACACCTACTATCATACTTGGTGTTTTGGTTGGGGAAATGCATTTTTAAGAAAATGGCGGCAACAAATCCATCTCATGATTTAATTAGCCTTTTGTTATTGAAATATATTGTTTACATGATGGTCATCATAAACACATGAAAACTGCTTGTAGTAGCTATAGTTTATGTATTGTTATCAATAACATAGAGATAGGGCCCAGCCTAGGATCGACAAAATGATATGTGCTAGCCTAGGACTAGCCTAGGCTAGCACGTTCACGCCTACCTCTATCCACCTCGATGAAGTACTAGTCCGTAGCAAGTCACTAGGGCATGACTAAGGGTAAGTCTAGTCCCTGGTATCCAAGGAGTTTAGAAGTCATTACTAAATATGTACATATATGCACATTTAACCGCTGCCAAACAAAATATGAAACAATTAAGCATCAATCACAAACAAAAACAAAACACTGACATTGTTAGGTCACAGCCTTCTAAAGTCGGACTCTTTGTTGTCGTTCAGCGGTGCTAGCGTCTGTGATTGGTTGAATCCGGTGTTTTCATCATGACGTGAGGGAGAATTGAGAAACCACCAAAATCTGAATCTCCCCTTTTGTGGATCCGGGCCCGGCTGGAATGTTGATGGCAGAATATATGCCATCAATGAAGTCAGCAAGAAGATAACCAACCCTCAATGGAAATCCCAATACGACGACGTGAGAGACTAGGGCGCGTCAACCGTTAGGTCATAATGCGCCACTCTAGACTAGGGGATGTGGGGAGGAGGGGCTTATGCTGGGTGATCACTGAATCGCTCACTGAACGTAAACCACTTGAGACAAGTACGGCAACCACACCTGCTGGAATGTTGATGGCAGAATATGTGCCATCAATGACGTCGGCAAGAAAATAACCATCAGCCATGAACGGTAACCGTATACGACGACGTGAGAAACTAGGCGCGTCAACCGTTAGGTCATAATGTGCCACTCTATCCTAGGGGATGTGAGGAGGAGGGGTCCATGCTGGATGATCACTGAATCGCTCACTGAATGTAAACCGCGTTAGACAAGTACGGCAACCACACCTGCTGGAATGTTGATGGCAGAATATGTGCCATCAATGAAGTCGGCAAGAAAATAACCATCAGCCTGGACGGACTAAGCACAAACGACGTGAGAAACTAGGGCGCGTCAACTGTAGTCTGTTAGGTCATAATGCGCCACTCTAGCCAAGGGGCAGTGGGGAGAAGGAGCCAATGCTGGGTGTTCACTGAATCGCTTACTGAACGTAAACCGCCTAAGACAAGTACGGCAACCACACCTGCTGGAATGTTGATGGCAGAATATATGCCATCAATAAAGTCGGCAAGAAAATAACCATCAGCCTGGACGGACTAAGCACAAACGACGTGAGAAACTAGGACGCGTCAACTGTTAGGTCATAATGCGCCACTCTAGCCTAGGGGATGTGGGGAGGAGGGGCCCATGCTCGGTGATCACTGAATCGCTCTCTGAATGTAAACCGCGTTAGACAAGAACGGCAACCACACCTGCTGGAATGTTGATGGCAGAATATATGCCATCAATGACGTCGGCAAGAAAATAACCAACCCTCAATGAAAATCCCAAGACGACGACGTGAGAAACAGGAGCGCTTCAACCGGTTAGGTCATATTGCACCGCCTGTGATATTAAATGTTTATGAAATGAGTTAATGGTGTGTTTTATTTATATATTTTTTTTAAAGTTTATAATTCTTTTTTATTCATTAAGTTTTGGGCGTGTCAACCGTTAGGCTGAATTGCGCCTCCTGTGATATTGAAGTTTATGAGTTACTTAATATCTTTATATCTTTCAATACGTGGAACGTAAGTGGGACGCGTGGTAGATAGACCTGTGCTGAACGAGCCACAAGCAAGGGGTGGGCAGGGGGGCAGTTGGCCGGTGGCAGGGACCGTGGATTTGGTTTATTTGGATTAAGGACGCGTTAACCGTTAGGTCATAATGCACCACTCTAGTCTAAGGAGGGGGGAGGGACCTATGCTGGTCAGCACCAGCCACGGGTAAGGGGAGGAAGGGGGGGCCATCTGTCTTCGTCGACCGCGACGACAAAGTGGGCGGGTTTTGGTATGTTCTATTTGAAATAAGGGCGCGTCAACCGTTTGGTCATGATGAGCCATGCCAAGGGTATATAGGAAGGAAGATCCCATGCTGGTCAGATTCAGCCACGGATAATGGGAGGAAATGTTTTTTCTGGTCGCGGTCGTCATCGTCTTTGTCATCGTTCGTTTTGTCAAATACTCGTCGTCGTCGGGGCCATCGTTAAGGGATTGGGAAGGGTTCCACGACAACGACTGCCAACTCGCCTCTAGTTTCGAGGACTAAAAACTTCCCTTCTTACTAGCTGATTGCTAATATATGTGAAGGGCGCGTCAACCGTTAGGTCATAATGCGCCACTCTAGCCTAGGGGATGTGGGGAGGAGGGGCCCATGCTGGTGATCACTGAATCGCTCACTGAATGTACACCGCGTTAGACAAGTACGGCAACCACACCTGCTGGAATGTTGATGGCAGAATATGTGCCGTCAATGACGTCAGCAAGAAAATAACTATAAGCAATGATCGGGTACCCATAATACGACGACGTAGAGAAACTAGGGTGCTTCAACCGGTTAGGTCACATTGCACCGCTTCTTATATTGAAATTTATTGAAATGAGTTAATGGGTGTGTTTGATGATTTCATTGTTTTCTAAGTTTATAATTTCGCCACTTCAACCATTAGGTCATAATGCGCCACTCTAGCCTAGAGGATGTGGGGAGGAGGAGCCCATGCTTGGTGATATTGATTTTTTTTATTATTTATTTATTTGGATTAAGGACGCGTCAACCGTTAGGTCATAATGCACCACTCTAGCCTAAGGCGTGGGGGAGGAGAGGCCCTTGCTGGTCTGAACCAGCCACGGGTAGAGGGAGGAAGAGGGGTTTCTCACGTCGCAGTCGTCATCGTCTATGTCATCGTTCGTTGTGTCATTGTTATCGTCGCTGGGGGGGGTCGTCAAGGGAAGGGGGCAAGGTCCCCGACGACGATTGCCAGAGCTCGCCTCTAGTTTCGGGGAGTAAGATACTCCGCTCTTAGTTTTTTAAAGAATAAATGTCTGTTTAATTTAAGGGTGCTCCAACCAGGTACAGTAGACGTAATGTTCAACTGAAACCTAGGGAATATAAAGATATTGAATTCGGATAGGCACCCAGCCTGGAAAATGGCCCATAATTGAAATTGTAAAATGCACCATAGCTACCATCTAAGAAACGCAACATGGAAATAAGGAATGCCTGAATGCCTTGGACGACAACGTAACAAACTAGGAAGCTTCAACCTGTTGGGTCATATTGAACCGACTGCGATATTGTAAGTCAATGAAATGAGTGTATTGATGGTTTGATAATTAAATTGTTCTCATAGTTTTAAAATGAAAAAAGGGACCGGAATAGTTTTTGTTGTTGTTTGTTTTGCCACGACGATGTGAGAAACTAGGGCGCTTCAACCGGTTGAACATATTGCGCCGCTTGATTTGGTTTATTTGGATTAAGGACGCGTCAACCGTTAGGTCATAATGCACCACTCTAGCCTAAGGGGGGTGGGGGTAGGGGGGAGAGGGCCATGTTGGTCAGAACTAGCCACGGGTAAGGAAACGAAAGGGGGGGATTCTCACGTTGCGGTCGTCCTCGTCTTTGTCATCGTTCGTTGTGTCATTGTCATCGTCGCCGGGGGGTCGTCAAGGGAAAGGGACAAGGTCCCCGACGACGATTGCCAGAGCTCGCCCCTAGTTTCGGGGAGTAAGATACTCCGCTCTTTCTAGCTGATGTTTGCGAGGTGGACTTTTTCTCTTGAATCGCCTTTTACGATTAGCAGAGCCATGCTCTGGGCCAATTCTACCCCGGGCCCAGACGGAGTTAAATAAGATTATTTGTTGTTGTCTTATTTGAATTATGGGCGCGTCAACCGCTAGACATAATGCACCACTCTAGCCTAGGGGATGTGGGGAGGAGTGGCCAATGCTGGTGATCACTGAATCGCTCACTGAACGTAAACCGCGTAAGACAAGTACGGCAACCACACCTGCTGGAATGTTGATGGCAGAATATGTGCCATCAATGAATTCGGCAAGAAAATAACCATCAGCCTGACGGACTAACCACAAACGATGTAAAAAACAAGGGCGCGTCAACCGTTAGGTCATAATGCGCCACTCTAGCCTAGGGGATGTGGGGAGGAGGGGCCTATGCTGGGTGATCACTGAATCGCTCACTGAACGTAAACCGCGTGAGACAAGTACGGCAACCACACCTGCTGGAATGTTGATGGCAGAATATATGCCATCAATGAAGTCGGCAAGAGAATAACCATCAGCCTGGACTGACTACACACAAACAACGTGAGAAACTAGGGCGCGTCAACCGTTAGGTCATAATGCGCCACTCTAGCCTAGGGGATGTGGGGAGGAGGGGCCCATGCTGGGTGATCACTGAATCGCTCACTGAACGTAAACCGCGTTAGACAAGTACGGCAACCACACCTGCTGGAATGTTGATGGTAGAATATATGCCATCAATGAAGTCGGCAAGAAAATAACCATCAGCCTGGACGGACTTACCACAAACGACTCGATTAACTAGGGCGCGTCAACCGTTAGGTCATAATGCGCCACTCTAGCCTAGAGAATGTGGGGAGGAGGAGCCCATGCTTAGTGTTTACTGAATCGCTCACTGAACGTTCACCGCGTGAGACAAGGACGGCAACCACACCTGCTGGAATCTTGATGGCAGAATATGTGCCATCAATGAAGTCGGCAAGAAAATAACCATCAGCCTGATGGACTAACCACAAACGATGTAAAAAACAAGGGCGCGTCAACCGCTAGACATAATGCGCCACTCTAGCCTAGGGGATGTGGGGAGGAGGGGGCCATGCTCGGTGTTCACTGAATCGCTCACTGAACGTAAACCGCGTAAGACAAGTACGGCAACCACACCTGCTGGAATGTTGATGGCAGAATATGTGCCATCAATGAAGTCGGCAAGAAAATAACCATCAGCCTGACGGACTAACCACAAACGACGTGAGAAACAAGGGCGCGTCAACCGTTAGGTCATAATGCGCCACTCTAGCCTAGGGGATGTGGAGAGGAGGGGCCTATGCTGGGTGATCACTGAATCGCTCACTGAACGTTCACCGCGGGAGACAAGTAAGGCAACCACACCTGCTGGAATGTTGATGGCAGAATATATATGCCATCAATGAAGTCGGCAAGAAAATAACCGTCAGCCTGGACGGACTAACCTCCAACACGTGTGACACTAGGGCGCGTCAACCGTTAGGTCATAATGCGCCACTATAGCCTAGGGGATTGGGGAGGAGGGGCCCATGCTGGTCAGAACCAGCCACGGGTAAGGGGAGGAAAGGGGTTTCTCACGTCGCGGTCGTCATCGTCTTTGTCATTGTTCGTTGTCTCATTGTCATCGTCGCCGGGGGGTCGTCAAGAGAAGGGGGCAAGGTCCCCGACGACGACTGCCAGAGCTCGCCTCTAGGTTCGCCGAGTAATATACTCCCCGCTTAAGGGCCCTTTACACGGGGAAGTTGAAAAAGTAAAAGAAAAAGTGAGGAGAAAAAGTAGCTTTTTTTTAGAAGATAGCATGCAGCTTATGGGACTTTTCGAGTTGCCTTCACACGGGGAAGTTGAAAAGTAAAAAGTGAAAAGTTTCCCAACTTGTCGGGCTCTGCTCGACAAGTAAAAAGTGAAAAGTAGAATGGCCTTGAAGAGTTGACCGTGATTGGTCGACAACGTTGTCATTGAGTTCATTTTTGGCAAGAAATCGAGATGCAGAAATAAGTAACACCTTTGTCACAGCTTGATATATAAGTGGCGGTGGAAATTCCTGCCCGACTGTCAGCTGAGTGTCATTCTGTCAACTATTAAATACGCGCAAAAATTGTGATTCATAGCGTCTACCGAACTAGCCATTTAGTTTGCCCCAAAATAGAGAGGCAATGCAGAACCCGATCGCGACTGAAGAAAGGCTGGCAGTGACGTTGCCGTTTATAGCATCAAGTTTGTACCTAACCTAGGCCTAGGCCTGGGCTCCAGAACCTAGGATAGATAGTAAACAAACACGCGCCAGTACTGTGTGAAGATCATGGATTGAAGAAAACAATTGTCATGGTTATTGGTTAGTTACCCCTACTTGCCGCATCAGTTTCGCACAAAGGCCGAGAGGTGACGCCAGGCACAAACTTTTACTCTTCGTCCGTGTGAAGGCTTCGAAAAGCTACTCGTTCTTTTCACTTTTTACTTTTAACTTTTTCAACTTCTCCGTGTAAAGCGGCCATTACTAGCCGATGTTTGCAAGTTGGACTTTTTCTCTTGAATCGCTTTTTACAATTAGCAGAGCCATGCTCTGGGCCAAAAAACGATGGCGCGTCAACCGTTAGGTCATAATGCGCCACTCTAGCCTAGCGGATGTGGGGAGGACGGGTTCATGCTAGGTAAACCGCGTGAGACGAGTACGGCAACCACACCAGCTGGAATGTTGATGGCAGAATAAATGCCATCAATGAAGTCGGTAAGAGAATAATCAACCTTCAATTTGTAACCAGAAAACGACGACGTAAGAAAATGAAGCGCTCTAACCGGTTAGGTCATATGCACTTTTTGTGATATTGAAAGTTAATCGAATGAGTTAATGGTGTGTTTGATGATAATATTGTTTTCTAAGTTTATAATTTTTTTAATTCATTCATTTTTGGGAGCGTCAACCGTTAGGACATCATGCGCCACTCTATCCTAGGGGATGTGGGGAGGAGGGGCCCATGCTGGGGATCACTGAATCGCTCACTGAACGTAAACCGCGTTAGACAAGTACGGCAACCACACCTGCTGGAATGTTGATGGTAGAATATGTGCCATCAATGAGGTTGGCAAGAAAATAACCATCAGCCTGGACGGACTAACCACAAACGACGTGAGAAACTAGGGCGCGTCAACCGTTAGGTCATAATGCGCCACTCTAGCCTAGGGGATGTGGGGAGGAGGGGCCTATGCTGGGTGATCACTGAATCGCTCACTGAACGTAAACCGCGTAAGACAAGTACGGCAACCACACCTGCTGGAATGTTGATGGCAGAATATGTGCCATCAATGAAGTCGGCAAGAAAATAACCATCAGCCTGGACGGACTAACCACAAACGACGTGAGACACTAGGGCGCGTCAACCGTTAGGTCATATGCACCACTCTAGCCTTGGTTATGTGGGGAGGAGGGGCCCATGCTCGGTGATCACTGAATCGCTCACTGAATGTAAACCGCGTAAGACAAGTACGGCAACCACACCTGCTGGAATGTTGATGGCAGAATATGTGCCATCAATGAAGTCGGCAAGAAAAAGACCATCAGCCTGGACTGACTTCACACAAACAACGTAAGAAACTAGGGCGCATCAACCGTTAGGTCATAATGCGCCATCACTCTAGCCTAGGGGACGTGGGAGGAGGTGCCCATGCTGGTGATCACTGAATCGCTCACTGACGTAAACCGCGTGAGACAAGTACGGCAACCACACCTGCTGGAATGTTGATGGCAGAATATATGCCATCAATGAAGTCGGCAAGAAAATAACCATCAGCCTGGACTGACTTCACACAAACAACGCAAGAAACAAGGGCGCGTCAACCGTTAGGTCATAATGTGCCTCTCTAGCCTAGGGGATGTGGGGAGGAGGGGCCCATGCTGGGTGATCACTGAATCGCTCACTGAACGTAAACCGCGTAAGACAAGTACGGCAACCACACCTGCTGGAATGTTGATGGCAGAATATATGCCATCAATGAAGTCGGCAAGAAAATAACCATCAGCCTGGACAACTTACCACAAACGACGTGAAATAACTAGGGCGCTTCAACCGTTAGGTCATAATGTGCCACACTAGCCTTGGGGAGGTGGGGAGGAGGGGCCCATGCTGGTGTTCACTGAATCGCTCACTGAACGTAAACCGCACGAGACAAGTACGGCAACCACACCTGCTGGAATGTTGATGGCAGAATATATGCCATCAATAAAGTCGGCAAGAAAATAACCATCAGCCTGGACGGACTAAGCACAAACGACGTGAGAAACTAGGACGCGTCAACTGTTAGGTCATAATGCGCCACTCTAGCCAAGGGGATGTGGGAGAAGGGGCCTATGCTAGGTGATCACTAAATCGCTCACAAAACGTAAACCGCGTTAGACAAGTACGGAAACCACACCTGCTGGAATGTTGATGGCAGAATATATGCCATCAATGACGTCGGCAAGAAAATAACCAACCCTGCAAGGAAAATCCCAAAACGACGACGTGAGAAACTGGGGCCCTTCAACCGGTTAGGTCATATTGCACCGCCTGTGATATTTAAAATTAATGAAATGAGTTAATGGTGTTTTTGATGATTATTATTGTTTTCTTAGTTTATAATTTTTTATTCATTAAGTTTTGGGGCGCGTCAACCGTTAGGCTGAATTGCGCCTCCTGTGATATTGAAGTTTATTAGTTACTTAATATCTTTATATCTCTCAATACGTGGAACGTAAGTGGGACGCGTGGTAGATAGACCTGTGCTGAACGAGCCACAAGCAAGGGGTGGGCAGGGGGGCAGTTGGCCGGTGGCAGGGACCGTGGATTTGGTTTATTTGGATTAAGCACGCGTTAACCGTTAGGTCATAATGCACCACTCTAGTCTAAGGGGGGGGGGGGGGGAGGGACCTATGCTGGTCAGAACCAGCCACGGGTAGGGGGAGGAAGGGGGGCCATCTGTCTTCGTCGACCGCGACGACAAAGTGGGCGGCTTTTGGTATTATCTATTTGAAATAAGGGCGCGTCAACCGTTTGGTCATGATGAGCCATGCCAAGAGTATATAGGAAGGAAGATCCCATGCTGTTCAGATTCAGCCACGGATAATGGGAGGAAATGTTTTTTCTGGTCGCGGTCGTCATCGTCTTTGTCATCGTTCGTTTTGTCAAATAGTCGTCGTCGTCGGGGCCATCGTTAAGGGATTGGGAAGGGTTCCACGACAACGACTGCCAACTCGCCTCTAGTTTCGAGGACTAAAAACTTCCCTTCTTACTAGCTGATTGCTAATATATGTGAAGGGCGCATAATATAATGCGCCACTCTAGCCAAGGGGATGTGGGGAGGAGGAGCCAATGCTGGTGATCACTGAATCGCTCACTGAACGTTAACCGCTTGAGACAAGTACGGCAACCACACCTGCTGGAATGTTGATGGCAGAATATGTGCCATCAATGAAGTCGGCAAGAAAATAACTTTAAGCAATGATCTGGTACCCTGCATGATACGACGACGTGAGAAACTAGGGTGCTTCAACCGGTTAGGTCACATTGCACCGCTTCTTATATTGAAATTTATTGAAATGAGTTAATGGTGTGTTTGATGATTTCATTGTTTTCTAAGTTTATAATTTTCGTTAATTCATTAAATTTTGGCCACTTCAACCATTAGGTCATAATGCGCCACTCTAGCCTAGAGGATGGGGAGGAGGAGCCCATGCCTGGTGATATTGATTTTTTTTATTATTTATTTATTTGGATTAAGGACGCGTCAACCGTTAGGTCATAATGCACCACTCTAGCCTAAGGCGGGGGAGGAGATGCTGGCCAGAACCAGCCACGGGTAGGGTGAGGAAGGGGAGTTTCTCACGTCGCAGTCGTCATCGTCTTTGTCATCGTGCGTTGTGTCATTGTTATCGTCGCTGGGGGGTCGTCAAGGGAAGGGGGCAAGGTCCCCGACGACGATTGCTAGAGCTCGCCTCTAGTTTCGGGGAGTAAGATACTCCGCTCTTAGTTTTTTAAAGAATAAATGTCTGTTTAATTTAAGGGTGCTCCAACCAGGTACAGTAGACGTAATGTTCAACTGAAACCTAGGGAATATAAAGATATTGAATTCGGATAGGCACCCAGCCTGGAAAATGGCCATAATTGAAATTGTAAAATGCACCATAGCTACCATCCAAGAAACGCAACATGGAAATAAGGAATTCCTGAATGCCTTGGACGACAACGTGAGAAACTAGGAAGCTTCAACCTGTTGGGTCATATTGAACCGACTGCGATATTGTAAGTCAATGAAATGAGTGTATTGATGGTTTGATAATTAAATTGTTCTCATAGTTTTAAAATGAAAAAAGGGACCGGAATAGTTTTTGTTGTTGTTTGTTTTGCCACGACGATGTGAGAAACTAGGGCGCTTCAACCGGTTGAACATATTGCGCCGCTTGATTTGGTTTATTTGGATTAAGGACGCGTCAACCGTTAGGTCATAATGCACCACTCTAGCCTAAAGGTGGGTGGGGGTGGGGGGGGCGGAGAGGCCCATGCTGGCCAGAACCAGCCACGGGGAGGGGAGGAAAGGGGGTTTCTCACGTCGCAGTCGTCATCGTCTTTGTCATCGTTCTTGGTGTCATGGTCGTTGTCGTCAGGTAGGTCGTCAAGGGAAGGGGGCAAGGTCCCCGACGACGATTTTCAGAGCTCGCCTCTAGTTTTAGGTAGCAAAATATTTCGCTTTTTCTAGCTGATGTTTGCGAGGTGGATTTTTTCTCTTGAATCGCCTCTTACGATTAGCAGAGCAATGCTCTGGGCTAATTCCACCCCGGACTCAGACGGGGGCGTAATAGGGACTGGTATAAATTTTGTTGTTATTAATTTGGGTAAAGGGCGCGTCAACCGGTTGGGTCATTTTGCACCTTTTAGTTAATTGTTTTCTTAGTTTATAATTTTTTAATTCATTATTTTTGGCCGCGTCAACCGTTAGTTCCTAATGCGCCACTCTAGCCTAGGGGAGTGGGGGGGGCCCGGATCACTGAATCTCTCACCACAAACGACGTGAGAAACTAGGGCGCGTCAACCGTTAGGTCATAATGCGCCACTCTAGCCTAGGGGATGTGGGGAGGAGTGGCCTATGCTGGGTGTTCACTGAATCGCTCACTGAACGTAAACCGCGTTAGACAAGTACGGCAACCACACCTGCTGGAATGTTGATGGCAGAATATCTGCCATCAATGAAGTCGGTAAGAAAATAACCATCAGCCTGACGGACTAACCACAAACGACGTGAGAAACTAGGGCGCGTCAACCGTTAGGTCATAATGCGCCACTCTAGCCTAGGGGATGTGGGGAGGAGTGGCCAATGCTGGTGATCACTGAATCGCTCACTGAACGTAAACCGCGTAAGACAAGAACGGCAACCACACCTGCTGGAATGTTGATGGCAGAATATCTGCCATCAATGAGGTCGGCAAGAAAATAACCATCAGCCTGGACGGACTAACCACAAACGATGTAAAAAACAAGGGCGCGTCAACCGTTAGCTCATAATGCGCCACTCTAGCCTAGGGGATGTGGGGAGGAGGGGGCCATGCTCGGTGATCACTGAATCGCTCACTGAACGTAAACCGCGAGAGACAAGTACGGCAACCACACCTGCTGGAATGTAGATGGCAGAATATATGCCATCAATGAAGTCGGCAAGAAAATAACCATCACTAGTAGGAAAGCCAAAGACGTCGACGTGAGAAACTGGGGCGCTTCAACCGGTTAGGTCATATTGCACCGCCTGTGATATTTAAAGTTAATGAAATGAGTTAATGGTGTTTTTGATGATTATTATTGTTTTCTTCGTTTATAATTTTTTTTACTCATTAAGTTTTGGACGCGTCAACCGTTAGGTTATATTGCGCCGCCTGTGATATTGTAGTTTATTAGTTACTTAATATCTTTATATCTTTCAATACGTGGAATGTAAGTGGGACGCGTGGTAGATAGACCTGTGCTGAACGAGCCACAAGCAAGGGGTGGGCAGGGGGGCAGTTGGCCGGTGGCAGGGACCGTGGATTTGGTTTATTTGGATTAAGGACGCGTCAACCGTTAGGTCATAATGCACCACTCTAGTTTAAGGGGGGGGGGGGGAGGGACCTATGCTGGACAGCACCAGCCACGGGGAAGGGGAGGAAGGGGGGGCCATCTGTCTTCGTCGACCGCGACGACAAAGTGGGCGGGTTTTGGTATGTTCTATTTGAAATAAGGGCGCGTCAACCGTTTGGTCATGATGAGCCATGCCAAGAGTATATAGGAAGGAAGATCCCATGCTGTCAGATTCAGCCACGGATAATGGGAGGAAATGTTTTTTCTGGTCGCGGTCGTCATCGTCTTTGTCATCGTTCGTTTTGTCAAATAGTCGTCGTCGTCGGGGCCATCGTTAAGGGATTGGGAAGGGTTCCACGACAACGAATGCCAACTCGCCTCTAGTTTCGAGGACTAAAAACTTCCCTTCTAAATAGCTGATTGCTAATATATGTGAAGGGCGCGTCAACCGTTAGGTCATAATGCGCAACTCGAGCCTAGGGGATATACACGGAAAAAAGGGTTTTGATGTTTGATGTTTATTAGGTTTAAGGGCGCGTCAACCGTTAGGTCATAATGCGCCACTCTAGCCTAGGGGATGTGGGGAGGAGTGGCCTATGCTGGGTGTTCACTGAATCGCTCACTGAACGTAAACCGCGTTAGACAAGGTCGGCAACCACACCTGCTGGAATGTTGATGGCAGAATATGTGCCATCAATGAAGTCGGCAAGAAAATAACTTTAAGCAATGATCTGGTACCCTGCATGATACGACGACGTGAGAAACTAGGGTGCTTCAACCGGTTAGGTCACATTGCACCGCTTCTTATATTGAAATTTATTGAAATGAGTTAATGGTGTGTTTGATGATTTCATTGTTTTCTAAGTTTATAATTTTCGTTAATTCCTTAAATTTTGGCCACTTCAACCGTTAGGTCATAATGCGCCACTCTAGCCTAGAGGATGTGGGGAGGAGGAGCCCATGCTTGGTGATATTGATATTTTTTTATTATTATTTTTTATTTATTTGGATTAAGGACGCGTCAACCGTTAGGTCATAATGCACCACTCTAGCCTAAGGCGGGCGGAGGAGATGCTGGCCAGAACCAGCCACGGGTAGGGTGAGGAAGGGGGGTTTCTCACGTCGCAGTCGTCATCGTCTTTGTCATCGTGCGTTGTGTCATTGTTATCGTCGCTGGGGGGTCGTCAAGGGAAGTGGGCAAGGTCCCCGATGACGATTGCAAGAGCATCGCCTCTTGTTTCGGGTAGTAAGATATTTCGCTCTTTCTAGCTGATGTTTGCAAGGTTGATTTTTTCTCTAGAATCGCCTTTTACGATTAGCAGAGCAATGCTCTAAGCCTATTCTACCCCGGGCTTAGACGGGGGATGAAATAGTGACCGGTATAGTTTTTGTTGTTGTTTATTTGTGTTAAGGGCGCGTCAACCGTTAGGTCATAATGCGCCACTCTAGCCTAGGTTATATGGGGAGGAGGGGCCTATGCTGGGTGATCACTGAATCGCTCACTGAACGTAAACCGCGTTAGACAAGTACGGCAACCACACCTGCTGGAATGTTGATGGCAGAATATGTGCCATCACTGAAGTCGGCAAGAAAATAGCCGTCCCTAAATGGAAAACCCAAGACGACGACGTGAGAAACTAGGGCGCTTCAACCGGTTAGATCATATTGCACCGCCTGTGATATTGAAAGTTAATGAAATGAGTTAATAGTGTTTTTGTAATTATTATTGTTGTATAAGTTTATAATTTTTTTCGATTCATTAAATTTTAAGCGCGCCAACCGTTAGGTCATAATGCGCCACTCTATCCTAGGGGATGTGGGGAGGAGGGGCCCATGCTGGGTGATCACTGAATCGCTCACTGAACGTAAACCGCGTAAGACAAGTACGGCAACCACACCTGCTGGAAGGGTTGATGGCAGAATATATGCCATCAACGAAGTCGGCAAGAAAAAAACCATCACTGGACGGAAAACCCAAGACGACGACGTGAGAAACTAGGGCGCTTCAACCGGTTAGGTCATATTGCGCCGCCTGTATTTATGACAATTGACTAGATGAGTTAATGGTGTGTTTGATTATTATTTTTATTATTATTATAATTACAATTATTATTATTTCTATTATTTTTATTGAGCGAGCGAAGCGAGCGTCTCCACTTGACTCTTATGGCTCGAATGTCTGTTTTTTTTTTTTTTTCTGTTACTGCTTCGATACAGGTCGCACCGTTTCTCTGATCGACCTGAAATTTTGCACACATGTACATACCACCTAGGCGGGTTGCTGTATAGTTTTGTGGCAAAATCGTTCAAAAAGTTAAAAAGTTACATTAAAGTTAATTGAAAGTTTTTTTTCAAACTTTAACGGAGACAAAATCTGAGGTGGCCAAATCATTTAGAATGTCCGTCCGATCACGAATATGTTATTTTTATTTTGATCCGATAAGTAGTGTAGTCGGAAATTACATTATAACAAAGTCCCGTTACCATGGCAACGGCGCACGTGGTTTCAGGTCACTATGCACTGCCACCTAGAAGTAATCAAAACACTATCGAGGAAGCAGTGTATTATTTGTAACTAAAGAGTTTAACAAGGAAATGATGTCAAGGTCTTCTAGATGGCGGTGGATTTTATCCATTCTCTCCTATTTTTCAAATTTTCAGCTAAATCGGTCAAGACCTTAAAGACTTATTGGTATGTAACATTATGGGAATGTCTTACTCGGGTCGTGTTGCACGTACCGGTGCTCGCTCAACAACGCGTCCAACTGAGCGTTTTCCTAGTTAGTGATTCATAGCAGTTGTCGTAAAAGTTTGCCCCGACTGGGGTTCGAACCCAGAACCTCCGGCTTAACGTGCCATAGCTCTACCAATTAAGCTACCGGGACCACAGAACAAACCTTTAGGAAACTGCTATTTGTTGTGACTGTTGACTTACATGACATAAATCCAACAGAAGACGGCAATGTAGCTGTCAAATCTGAAAGATTGCATGGATAAATTCAATCACATCTCATCTCCCATGAGTTGGGTAGTATGAATATATGGTTTTTAAGCATAAGCCCGCTTTAAGGACATAGTTATTGATTGATAGCAGTTGTCGAATATATGCAATCTTTCAGATTTGACAGCTACATTGCCGTCTTCTGTTGGATTTATGTCATGTAAGTCAACAGTCACAACAAATAGCAGTTTCCTAAAGGTTTGTTCTGTGGTCCCGGTAGCTTAATTGGTAGAGCTATGGCACGTTAAGCCGGAGGTTCTGGGTTCGAACCCCAGTCGGGGCAAACTTTTTCGACAACTGCTATCAATCAATAACTATGTCCTTAAAGCGGGCTTATGCTTAAAAAACCATATATTCATATATATTATTATTAACGTAAACCGCAAGACAAGTACGGCAACCACACCTGCTGGAATGTTGATGGCAGAATATATGCCATCAATGAAGTCGGCAAGAAAATAACCATCAGCCTGGACGGACTAACCACAAACGACGTGAGAAACTAGGGCGCGTCAACCGTTAGGTCATAATGCGCCACTCTAGCCTAGGGGAGTGGGGAGGAGGGGCCCATGCTGGGTGATCACTGAATCGCTCACTGAACGTAAACCGCGTGAGACAAGTACGGCAACCACACCTGCTGGAATGTTGATGGCAGAATATATGCCTTTAATGAAGTCGGCAAGAAAATAACCATCAGCCTGGACGGACTAACCACAAATGACGTGAGAAACTAGGGCGCGTCAACCGTTAGGTCATAATGCGCCACTCTAGCCTAGGGGATGTGGGGAGGAGGGGCCCATGCTGGTGTTCACTGAATCGCTCACTGAACGTAAACCGCGTGAGACAAGTACGGCAACCACACCTGCTGGAATGTTGATGGCAGAATATGTGCCATCAATGAAGTCGGCAAGAAAATAACCATCAGCCTGACGGACTAACCACAAACGACGTGAGAAACTAGGGCGCGTCAACCGTTAGGTCATAATGCGCCACTCTAGCCTAGGGGATGTGGGGAGGAGGGGCCCATGCTCGGTGATCACTGAATCGCTCTCTGAATGTAAACCGCGTTAGACAAGAACGGCAACCACACCTGCTGGAATGTTGATGGCAGAATATATGCCATGAAAGAATTCGGCAAGAAAATAACCATCAGCCTGGACAACTTACCACAACCGACGTGATTAACTAGGGCGCGTCAACCGCTAGACATAATGCGCCACTCTAGCCTAGGGGATGTGGGGGGAGGGGCCCATGCTGGGTGATCACTGAATCGCTCACTGAACGTAAACCACTTGAGACAAGTACGGCAACCACACCTGCTGGAATGTTGATGGCAGAATATGTGCCATCAATGAAGTCGGCAAGAAAGTAACTTTAAGCAATGATCGGGTACCTTGCATGATACGACGACGTGAGAAACTAGGGTGCTTCAAACGGTTAGGTCACATTGCCATCGCTTGTTATATTGAAATTTTTTGAAATGAGTTAATGGTGTGTTTGATGATTACATTGTTTTTAAAGTTTATAATTTTAGTTTATTCATTAAATTTTGGCCTCTCAACCTTAAGGTCATAATGCACCACTCTAGCCTAGGGGATGTGGGGAGGAGTGGCCAATGCTGGTGATCACTGAATCGCTCACTGAACGTAAACCGCGTAAGACAAGTACGGCAACCACACCTGCTGGAATGTTGATGGCAGAATATATGCCATCAATGAAGTCGGCAAGAGAATAACCATCAGCCTGGACTGACTACACACAAACAACGTGAGAAACTAGGGCGCGTCAACCGTTAGGTCATAATGCGCCACTCTAGCCTAGGGGATGAGGAGGAGGGGCCCATGCTGGTGATCACTGAATCGCTCACTGAACGTAAACCGCGTGAGACTAGTACGGCAACCACACCTGCTGGAATGTTGATGGCAGAATATATGCCATCAATGAAGTCGGCAAGAAAATAACCATCAGCCCGGACGAACGAAGCACAAACAACGTAAGAAACAAGGGCGCGTCAACCGTTAGGTCATAATGCGCCACTCTAGCCTAGGGGATGTGGGGAGGAGGGGCCCATGCTGGGTGATCACTGAATCGCTCACTGAACGTAAACCGCGTAAGACAAGTACGGCAACCACACCTGCTGGAATGTTGATGGCAGAATATGTGCCATCAATGAAGTCGGCAAGAAAATAACCATCAGCCTGGACGGACTAAGCACAAACGACGTGAGAAACTAGGCGCGTCAACCGTTAGGTCATAATGCGCCACTCTAGCCTAGGGGATGTGGGGAGGAGGGGCTCATGCTGGGTGATCACTGAATCGCTCACTGAACGTAAACCGCGTGAGACAAGTACGGCAACCACACCTGCTGGAATGTTGATGGCAGAATATATGCCATCAATGAAGTCGGCAAGAAAATAACCATCAGCCTGGACGGACTAACCACAAAACGACGTGAGAAACTAGGGCGCGTCAACCGTTAGTTAATGCGCCACTCTAGCCTAGGGGATGTGGGGAGGAGGGGCCCATGCTCGGTGATCACTGAATCGCTCTCTGAATGTAAACCGCGTTAGACAAGAACGGCAACCACACCTGCTGGAATGTTGATGGCAGAATATATGCCATGAAAGAATTCGGCAAGAAAATGGCCTTCACTTGTTGGAAAACCAAAAACGACGACGTGAGAAACAGGGGCGCTTCAACCGGTTAGGTCATATTGCACCGCCTGTGATATTAAATGTTTATGAAATGAGTTAATGGTGTGTTTTATTTATATATTTTTTTTAAAGTTTATAATTCTTTTTTATTCATTAAGTTTTGGACGCGTTAACCGTTTAGGTTATATTGCGCCTCCTGTGATATTGTAGTTAATTAGTTACTTAATATCTTTATATCTTTCAATACGTGGAACGTAAGTGGGACGCGTGGTAGATAGACCTGTGCTGAATGAGCCACAAGCAAGGGGTGGGCAGGGGGGCAGTTGGCCGGTGGCAGGGACCGTGGATCTGGTTTATTTGGATTAAGGACGCGTCAACCGTTAGGTCATAATGCACCACTCTAGTCTAAGGGGGGGGAGGTAGGGGCCGATGCTGGTCAGAACCAGCCACGGGTAATGGGGAGGAATGGGGGGCATCTGTCTTTGTCGACCGCGACGACAAAGTGGGCGGGTTTTGGTATGTTCTATTTGAAATTAGGGCGCGTCAACCGTTTGGTCATGATGAGCCATGCCAAGGGTATGTGGGGAAGAATTGATCCCATGCTGGTCAGATTCAGCCACGGATAATGCAAGGAAATGTTTTTTTCTGGTCGCGGTCGTCATCGTCTTTGTCATCGTTCGTTTTGTCAAATAGTCGTCGTCGTCGGGGCCATCGTTTAGGGATTGGGAAGGTTCCACGACGACTGCCAACTCGCCTCTAGTTTCGGGGACTGAAAACTTCCCTTCTTACTAGCTGATTGCTAATATATGTGAGGGGCGCGACAACCGTTAAGTTCATAACGCGCCACTCGAGCCTAGGGGATGTGGGGAGGAGGGGTCCATGCTCGGTGGTCACTGAATCGCTCACCAAACGTTAAGCGCAGAAGACAAGTACGGCAACCACACCTGCTGGAATGTTGATGGCAGAATATATGCCATCAATGAAGTCGGCAAGAAAATAACTATAAGCAATGATCGGGTACCCATAGTACGACGACGTGAGAAACTAGGGTGCTTCAACCGGTTAGGTCACATTGCACCGCTTGTTATATTGAAATTAATTGAAATGAGTTAATGGTGTGTTTGATGATTGAATTGTTTTCAAAGTTTATAATTTTCGATAATTCATTAAATTTTGGCCGCTTCAACCGTTAGGTCATAATGCGCCACTCTAGCCTAGAGGATGTGGGGAGGAGGAGCCCATGCTTGGTGATATTGATTTTTTTTATTATTTATTTATGTGGATTAAGGACGCGTCAAGCGTTAGGTCATAATGCACCACTCTAGCCTAAGGTAGGGGAGGAGATGCTGGCTAGAACCAGCCACGGGTAAGATGAGGAAGGGGGGTTGCACACATCGCAGTCGTCATCGTCTTCGTCATCGTGCGTTGTGTCATTGTTATTGTTGCTGGGGGGTCGTCAAGGGAAGGGGGCAAGGTCCCCGATGACGATTGCAAGAGCTCGCCTCTTGTTCGGGTAGTAAGATATTTCGCTCGTTCTAGCTGATGTTTGCAAGGTGGATTTTTTCTCTAGTATCGCCTTTTACGATTAGCAGAGCCATGCTCTGGGCCAATTCTACCCCGGACCTAGCGGGGGATGAAATAGTGACAGGTATAGTTTTTTGTTGTTGTTTATTTGGGTTAAGGGCGCGTCAACCGTAAGGTCATAGTGCGCCACTCTAGTCTAGGGGGTATGGGGACGAGGGTTAATGCTAGGTGATCACTGAATCTCTCACTGAACGTAAACCGCGTAAGACAAGTACGGCAACCACACCTGCTGGAATGTTGATGGCAGAATAGATGCCATCAATGAAGTCGGCAAGAAAATAGCCATCCCCGAAAATAATCCGAACTCGGAAAATTTCCGAAGATTACGACAAGAGAAACTGAGGCGCTTCAACCGGTTAGTTCATATTGCACCGTTTGTGATATTGAAAGTTTATAAAATAAGTTAATGGTTGTTTGATGATTATTTTGTTTTCAATGTTTAATTTTTTAATTCATTTAGTTTTGGGTTGCGTCAACCGTAAGGTCATAATGCGCCACTCTAGCCTAGGGGATGTGGGGAGGAGGGGCCCATGTGGGTGATCACTGAATCTCTCACCTCAAACGACGTGGGAGACTAGGGCGCGTCAACCGTTAGGTCATAATACGCCACTCTAGCCTAGGGGACGTGGGGAGGAGGGGCCCGTGCTGGGTGATCACTGAATCGCTCACTGAACGTAAACCGCGTAAGACAAGTACGGCAACCACACCTGCTGGAATGTTGATGGCAGAATATATGCCATCAATGATGCGGCAAGAAAATAGCCGCCCCTAAATGGAAAACCCAAAACGACGACGTGAGAAACTGGGGCGCTTATACCGGTTAGGTCATATTGCACCGCTTGTGATATTGAAAGTTTAATGAAATGAGTTAATAGTGTTTTTGTGATTATATTGTTGTATAAGTTTATATTTTTTCGATCATTAAGTTTTAATCGCGCCAACCGTTAGGTCATAATGCGCCACTCTATCGCCTAGGGGATGTGGGGAGGAGGGGTCAATGCTCGGTGTTTACTGAATCGCTCACTGAACTTAAACCGCTTGAGAAGTACTGCAACAACACCTTCTGGAATGTTGATGGCAGAATATATGCCATCAATGAAGTCGGCAAGAAAATAACCATCCCTTGTTAGACAGAAAACCTAAACGACGACGTGAGAAACTGGGGCGCGTCAAAACCGGTTAGGTCATATTGCACCGTTGTAATATTGAGAGTTAATAAAATGAGTAAATAATGTTTTTGATGATTATTATTGTTTTCTTAATTTAATTTTTAAAATTCATTTAGTTTTGAGCGCGTCAACCGTTAGGTCGTAAAGCCCCACTCTAGCCTAGGGGATGATGGGCTTAGGGTCCTGTGTAGGTGATCACTGAATCGCTCACTGAACGTAAACCGCGTTAGACAAGTACGGCAACCACACACTGCTGGAATGTTGATGGCAGAATATGTGCCATCAATGAAGTCGGCAAGAAAATAACTATAAGCAATGATCGGGTACCTGCATGATACGACGACGTGAGAAACTAGGCTGCTTCAACGGTTAGGTCACATTTCATTGCTTGTAATATTGAAATTTATTGAAATGAGTTAATGGTGGTGATTGATGATACATTGTTTTTTAAGTTTATAATTTTCGTTTATTCATTAAATTTTGGCCGCGCCAACCGTAAGGTCATAATGCGCCACTCTAGCCTAGAGAATGTGGGGAGGAGGAGCCCATGCTTGGTGATATTGATATTTTTTTTATTATTATTTATTTATTTGGATTAAGGACGCGTCAACCGTTTGGTCATAATGCACCACTCTAGCCTAAGGCGGGGGGAGGAGATGCTGGCCAGAACCAGCCACGGGTAGGGGGAGGAAGGGGTGTTTCTCACGTCACAGTCGTCATCGTCTTTGTCATCGTGCGTTGTGTCATTGTTCATCGTCGCCGGGGTGTCGTCAAGGGAAGGGAGCTTGGTCCCCGATGACGGGTTTCTAGAGCTCGCCCCTAGTTTCGGGTAGTGAGATTTTTGTTTTTTCTAGTTCGATGGGTTTTTTCTAGAT
>JAMZAV010001339.1:0-175787 GCA_024449915.1 Sweltsa coloradensis
TTTCAAATTAAAATCTTAATCTTGAAATCGGTTTGTTTTTGGCAAAACAAGGAAATAACCTTCAACAGATGCTGGTGTGTAAACTATTAACACAACAATGCTTTAGTCAGGTCAGTAAATAAATAAAAACAAATTTGTACATAGAGCCGAACCACTCGGATGCAACCTTCTGATTTTCAGAGTCTTATGTGCTTTATTGTTGGCTCCAAAGTCGACTTTTACAGTTTAAAAACTTGCTGGAACCGGGATTTGAACCTAGGACCTTCTGCGTTGAAAAGTGGGTGAAGCCCAAATGACCACAAACATTCAGGCACAAACGCTAGCATGAACCTACAAGTATGTAGACTGAATTAGTTAAAAAGTCAATTTACAAAATATGTAAAGTGACAATGATGATTAATATAGGGCCTATCATGTCAGCAATGTTTTAAAAATACACCTTTCTTGTTTGATATCTCTATATTTGATTTTATGTTTGTACTTTGAAATTATAATATTCATCGAGTAAGAAGTTATTAATTGCATGCAACATAATTGCAACGCAACAATTGCATAACGGTATACTTAGGATATCAGAGAATAGTATTTGTATAGTATCAAACTTGACTTGACAAACCGTATAGTGTACATACAATACGTTAAGACTCTTATCTACTCTCCTGTCAACACTACATATAATTGGGTTTGCCAAAAACGAAACCTGTTTCAAGCAGTTTACTTGAAAAACTCAATGACCATCATAATATAGGGCCTGGTATACCAAAGGATATTATATACAAAAGGCCCTACCAGTATCTAAATTTAGTTAATTGTTGTAGCCAAATTGAACAGACCTATTGTTGTTTGCAAGTATGCCAGTCGTCCATGATACATAATCAAGAGAGCTGCCTTAAAGAACAACACAAAACCAGGGCCATTTGCAAATCATGAAGTTATTAATTTAATTATAATTTTTATAAATTTTAGTGAGAAGCCTGCACAGGGTGCAATTCATGCCCCTCTTTAGGTGTCTAATAAGGTATATTGGAGTAAGGACAGTCGTGAAGAGATGTCTGAGGTCTTTTTAAGAGGACTCAATCCCTTGTATTCTCATTGTCGGAGGAAAACCTCAGAAAAAACTTGGCACGATTTCCGGTCTTTGAGGGGATTTGATACCCTGGCCCTCCCGAATCAGAGTCGCGCGCTTAACGCTGAGCCAACACTGTCGATCATAGAGTCAGTTAATCTAGGATTACTGTAACCAGAAAGTGTTTGAAAGCCAGACTGTGATTTGCAATTGACCATAATTAGGGATCCGGATAAATATGCCACCACCTTGGAATATGCGAGAGATTTAAAACCAGTATTGACATAAACAGCAACCTTGTGCGGTAAATCTTGTTGGGTAACTAGACAAAACACCTAAATATTCAAAATTAGTAAAAATAATAAATAAATATATCATATACAGTTGTAAAATGCAATGCTTGAAACAGAATGGGCCTACAGTAATCTCTCTTTAATTTGAAGCCCAACAAACCCCAAAAATCAAAGTTGGAACTATAAAAAAATTAATTAATAGGAATAAAACATTAAGTAAAAAAATAAGCCTATACCAAAAGATTCTGTAAGGACTTCCAACAGTACTTTGAATTAACGAGAGTTTACTATTATTCACCATAGAGAGGATTTGACAAAACCTTACAGCACGGCAAGGAATACGTACACGTCTCTTTTCGCTTCAATTTCTATTTGTGAAACAAAATTGTGAAAAGTTCTCTGAAATTGACTTTTAATTGATGGCATCGTCAACGACCAGCATATAAATTAGAAAGTAATCAAGATTTTGATAAGTAGGTAATTCTAATAATGACCTGCGTGCACTAAAACTGAATTCTATTGAGGTAAAATAAAGTTTTACGTTTACTACTTTATTTCTTGCGCTTACGGCATGTGACGTCATAGTTTGGGTCACCACATTGTTGTAATTTAATGCACTCAGCAGTTTGTGTTAATTGCACATTGTTGCTGTTTACATTTTAAAACCATACATTAAAAAAATACTATATCCTAGTGATGCACTATGTTTGAGATATTAAGTAACAATAACGTGCATACAAATATTTAATAAGCAAATTTGAAACAAGATTTGCTTGTATTTAAGTTATATCAGCAAAAACTTTGTTATTTATATTGAATAGTTTCATTGGGCATTGAATTCAATACTGGTTAGTTGGAATACATTACTGGTTGATTGACAATACCAAACTATGACGTTGTGTATTTTATACATGAAAATCTTATCTAAATAACAAAAATAATCCTTACCTTAATAGACCTTACCATTCTAATAAATAAAGTAGGTAGTACTTAGAAATTCCTTTTTAATTAAGTGCAACACGTTATGAGTAAATTCCTCAATAGGCCTAGATCTATTGATTTAAATTTTGATTGAGCGCCATAATATGTAAAAATATATTACGTGTGGGACAAACGTCGTAACGTTATTTCGATATTGATAGACCTCGTCTAAAATCTTTTGAAGATGCTACAGTACAATGTAGGCCCTGCCGCCCTACACAGTAGCTACACACACAAGATGCTGTTTATGTAATCAAGTTTCAGGCACAAAGGATTGTACCCATCAATCACAAGTTCATGGATGAATTACAAAATAAAGAGCCAACATTTGATCTTCACTCATTCAGTTGCTCAAGTAACTAGTGCAAATGTTGTATGACATTGAGTCAGCCATTCTACCCACTTGGGCAGATTTCAACAGTTACAAAACTAGAGTTTACACTGGTAAAATAAAATGTTATAATATAGCTTTATTCAACGTAATGTGAAGCAATCAAGCTATTTTCTTCAAATTGGCAAAACTTCAAGAGTCGTGTACAGTAATTTCCGATAAATAACTGTAGTCACAAATGAAGAATCAAGTTGTGATCTAAATGAAGATCTATTGTAATGATTTTGTGATTCATCCAATAATGGAGAAATAGAAGGGGGTGGAGGTGGGGTGGGTAGCACAGAGAAAATAACATGGAACAAAGACTAGCAAACGAGTAACAACCAGCCCTATATTTTGGTAGTGATGTCTACAGTCGCTCATCTACAAGCTGTGTGGGTGAGTGATTTGTGTACTGTGTTTATGTGTTGATAAGTATGGTGTGCATAAGGATGGAGATAGTACACAAATAATAATTTCAATGAATGGCTCAAAACTTAAATATCTGCATTTGGATTTTTAAAATGCTTCAAATTTCACAGATAGCCCACAAGATTTGCAAATGAAACAAATAAGTAATTGGGATGTGCTCTGTGAAAAAGGGCCTTCGGTCGGAGAACTGCTCAAATCGTCAATACGAATACCACACTCTACACATTAATTGTATATAAAAACTTAAGTTATTCCATTAGAAATGATTTCAAGAGCAAATATATTTATAAATTGGCCAAGGATTCTGAATATATATAAGATTCATTTACGCAAAACAAAGACAGACAGGATAGACAAGGCAGACACTTTCAAATATTTCAAAAATCTCGGAAAAACTTAATTTTTTGTATTTTCAAAGGGTAAAAGAGCAATTTTAAAAAAATCTCTTGCCTAATAGATAGGGCTACGTAGATCCTTTGTCAAAAATATTGCATATTTTTTCCTCACTTATTCAATTTTTTTACAATTGGTCCATTGGAGACTAGACTAGAACAATGCACGTCAATCAGCAAAAGAATCTCCCACGGGGACAAAGTTTTTTGTCGATAACTCGCCCAAAAATGGTAAGATTTTGACAAATTTGGTACCAAAATGAGCGGGAAAAATTAATTTTTATTGGACAAGTGACCCATGGACCCGTGAAGCACTCCTGTCTCTGGTTTAATACTCTGGTAAAGTTTCGAATTTGGATACCCTGAGAAAAATATAGACCTACCGTTGTTTGTGTTGTAAAAAAAAATTACTATTAGCCTGGGAGCAATTTTTCTAACTCTGGCGTTTGGCCGCATCTAGAAACACAGAACTTTATCAAGATGTCGGCCAAATGCCAGAATTAGAAAAATGGCTTCCAGGCCAAATTTCATCCTTAAAATCCTGGTAATGCATTTTAATCATAAAAAATTTCAAAATCCAATATGGCGGCATAAATTGCACATACATTATATATATATAATATGCAATGCGACTGCATTACCGGCGTGTAGCGCGTATTGATACATCGATTAAAACCATCCGTTTTGTAAACACACCAATCGTCAATCGTTTGTCATGGCGTCTGCTAAGCAGCCTAAGTAGTGGCTGTTGATGTTGTAACAATATTCTTTTTGAGAGTGACTACAGCAAATCTGACAACAATAATATTGTTTCTACTTCTAATATTAGGCATACCTGCCAACTTGCCAAAACCAGAAATAGGGAGATTCTAATTTAACCAAAATTACATGGGATCGGGGATCGGTACTCAACAGACTCAAATATCAGCCATTTAAGGCTATCTAGCCGAATGAAAATGGGAGAGGGGGCAGGAGGGGTGATTTAGAGAAGGTAGGTACCACTAGGGCTGTGACATGCAACACTTGGCTTAGGGTCTAGTACTGATTTTTATGAATTACCGTATTGGCCCGAATATAATAATAAAATATACAAAAATAATTAAACTGACAGGCCATCAAATTCCAACTCGCAACCTTCTCGTGGTTTGGCCCGCGATTAGGGGAGTTCTTCTCCCTGAAACTAATAGCGAGCTCTGGGTCGTCGTCGGGGAATTTTCCCCTTCCCTTCGACTACCTCCCCGACGGCGACGACAATGACAACACGGACGGATGATGACACACGACGGAGACGACCACGACGTGGGGGAACCCCTGCCCTCCCTATACGCTTGTGGCTGGTTCTGACCAGCACAGGCCTGTCCACCCCTTGTCCCCCGCGTCATCCCTTACGTCCCTCCCTTCGTCTCGATTAGCCAAGTTGCATAAATATGAGACGTTAAGCAATATCCAATCAATCACCAATTAAACTGACAAAATAAAATAAATTGTTTTAAACTACGTTTGTTGATTTATACCTTAGTTCGGTGAGTATTTTTCCTTATTTTGATGTTTAGGCCTAGGTAGGACAAGGCCTAGGCCCAAGCAAAAGTGTGGGCCTAGAGCTAGGCGCTAGGCCTAGGCCCTACAAGTCTACGGCCTAGGCCTACGCCTACGAGAGTGCTGTGACGGCAAAAAGTAGGCCTAGTTTGCGTGCTAACAGCGAATTTTATTATCCAATTCCAAAACTTCATAGTTGTGGCTGATTTTGCTTTTTTTAATTGGTCATCGAAGTTTTCAAATGCAAGAACTTGACAGCCATAAGATAAGAGTTTGCTATCACTGTCATTGCTGCCATCCGTAGCTATAGAAAAGGGTTGCTGTTTTAAGATTTTTATCATATCGTCTTCCTTCTCAGCTGCAAACACGCCTATAATTGCAGTGCTCTTTGAGCGCGCACACCCGTATTTCTTACGCTTTCTTACATGGCCAAAGTTGAAATGTTAAATTACGAGAAAAGAAGTAAAACAACGTGTTGCTTGTTGATTCAGGAAAGTCGAGAGTCGAGTGTTCCCACTGGCTGATACCTCAGAAGCGAGAGATGTACACAAAACGACAGCCAATGGTGATGCGTCTATCAGGCATCAGAACTGAGTTGACCAGAAGATAATAAGTGAGTGGGTGGAGCTTGACGCACAGCCAACTCGACTCGTATATAAAAATTCAAAATTGGGCGCGAAAATACAAAAAATCGTAATTTTGATAGTTATACATGAAAATTCATAAAAATCGTACAAATTGCTCAATCAATCGGGAAATCGGGAATTCAGGTAAAAAATCAGGCATTTCCCGATTAAATCGGGAAGGTTGGCAGGTATGTTAGTTCTAGTTCAAGTGAAATGGGAGATTCGGACAGTGATGTTTATTCAAGTCACTCGAGAGTTTCAAATCATGACGGCGGCGGAGATGGACTCCGTAATATAGGCCTAGGCATAAATGGTGGCTGGGATTGGATTCGCCATCCCAACGTTAATTATTAGGCCTAATTACTGTATTGTAGACCTATCCTGAAAATTTTAAGTTAATTGATTGACTAACTTTCAAAGCTACCAGCACAAATGTTTATGGTTTTGCTTTAGTTTTGACCGCTTGGAAATTTAATAGGTATTCCTGTGTGAAATAAATGGAAGATAACCGTATTGGAAAGGGTTTTAAATCTTTAGGTTTCATATCTATCTTTAATGGAACGTTTTTAGAATTGAGTGTAATTTTACATCAGGGTTAACAACCAAACAAAAAAGTGATTTAAAAAATGGTTAGAAGTGTAGATTTTAGGAATTGACAGCCATATTGGATTTTGAAATTTGTCTTTTCAAATCGATATATCTTAGTCTGTAGGGCTTATGTTGTGCACAGCAAGAATTTTTCCTGTGAAGCAATAGAGAGCTTAAATATGGATCGTTGGTAATTTCAAGGAAAATGACTATATCAGCATTGGAAAACTCCAAATCCCAGGTAAATGCACTAACCAATGTCGTTGACAATACATATATATTTTTTGACGGAAGACTTTATTAAAACCCCTTAATGCGTGCCGTGTGGGTCCTTTTTCGACCTAAATTAAACACTTTTGTTTTTACGGTTGCCTATCATGGCTATGTTGTTTGACTTCCATTCGACTCATCAATGTGCACTTCTACTCAACTTGTAACAGCCAATCAGCGTTTAGGATACAATATACAATCGAATTTAATATTGATTTAGTTCCCATGGCAATGAAAAACAACGCGTACCATAGGCCTACTGAAAAGTCAATGTTGTCGTATTGCTTTTAGCAACATACATAGGCCTTTATATTTTACGATAAGGTTAAACACCTTTTAATGTTTTAATTATCTTTGTTATGTATAAAAATATTCAACACACGCAAAAATATTGTAATCACCATTGGTTTGGAGCATTTGAAGGTTTGGGCCCTTTTAGTTTTAGCCCCACCCGGCAATTTAGACTATTACATAAATAAGGGCCGAAATTGACATTTCCGTGAAATATGCTCTCAAAAGCTGGTGTTTTTGTTCCTTTTGGGACAAACACAAGCAAATTCAAAGATGTACAAAAATGAGCAAAAATAAATTAAGGAACATGCCATACAGAATTTTTTTTTCTCTGCCTAAATGCTGTGTGGGTCTTTTTGACCCAAAGCTACATCAAAATTAAAACATGCTCCAATTTAATTTAATTTTTTTTTTTTTTACACATCTTGATTCTAAAAAATCTTAGTAGCCTACAATTTTTTTCCATCATTCCTCCATAATTCAGACATAAGAGATTAACAAAATTGAAAAGGGTTTTCTACAAAAGTGTTTAAAACGTAATTACCTGCAATCGTTCTCTGCTGTAAGTAGCCTATAAAATAGGAAATCAGATGGTACTTATTTGAGGGGGTATATACACTTTGCACAGTGGTAACTTGTATGGTACTAAATTCATTGAATATCAGCCAAATTACATTTTATTAACCCAATAGGCCTATTTTACTTAAGGCTATTCGACCGCTTTTTTCTATTTTCCAAAATATGCTACCAAGTCAAAATATAGTGAATGGCTTTGAAACTTGACTATTTTAGAAAATCAAAAATATATTTTTTTAATTTTCTGATCCGGTACACGGCCAATATAGCCACCTCAAAATAATTTTCATCTTCAATTCGCCAAGGCACACCATTCAACGTAGGGTGTTGTGTTTTTGTGACATTAATTTTCAACTGGTTTTCTGTAGACTGACCGAGAGAAAAAAGGTTTATTTTTAACAATTGTCTTTCCTGCAATTTTTTTCGTTTGGCGGTATTTTTTACCGATTTGTACCTCCAAACGAAAAAATTTGCAGGAAAGACAATTGTTTAAAAAAATCTTTTTTTTCTCTCAGTCAGCCTATAGAAAACCAGTTGAGAATTAATGTCACAAAAACACAACACCCTACGTTGAATGGTGTGCCTTGGTGAATTGAAGTTTAAAATTATTTTGAGATGGCTATATTGGCCGTGTACCGGATCAGAAAAATTTGACAAAAATATTTTTGATTTTCTAAAATAGCCAGGTTTCAAAGCCATTAACTATGTTTTGACTTGGTAGCATATTTGGAAAATAGAAAAATGCGGTCGAATAGCCTTAAGTGTATTCTTATTCTTGTCAAACAGATAAAAAAAGTTAAAAAATGTAAACAGTACTCTACAAGTATGTCGGAACCTTATTATGCGCAAATTTTTTGTCAAAACATGGGCTGGCGTTTCCTTCATAAAATCTGTAAATCTGTATCAAAAAGGCCGATTTTTTTTGTGTGTTCAGAACAAGTCGACTAACAATGTGACCTAGGATTTATCACTTTCAATTTCACCGTTTGAGTTTGACAAATTTAAAAAAAAATGGCTTTCAAAATCTAATTTTTTTGTGAAGTTTTTTTTTATCAAAATTTTCTAAACTATTTTACACACATCCACAATTGTAGGTCATTTTGTTTATATTTACCATACGAAGTTGTGTTCAAAATTTGGTACAAATCGGTTGAACAGTATAGAATTTATCTGGGATACGGTTTGAAAAAAGTTAGTTTCCGGCAATTGTGTGCCAAAGTTTGGCATTTTTGGGGGTAAAATCAAGGGAATACTCACAAACAGATTCTCCAAAATGAAAGGTAGTTGAACATCAACACAGATTCATTTGAATGTATTTTGATTTTTGTATGAGATAATTGAATAATTTTTGAAGCTACACAAACTTAACAAAATTTACAATATGATAAGAGTAAAAAAAATCAAAACCCCCAAAAAAATAATCCAGTTGTATATAATCCCTTAAGCAACAAATATAAAGTGATTTTGTGATGTCACCGTTGCGGCCCTACCAAAGATATGGTTGACACTATTTTTGTAGGGAATTGTAGCCTACAGTGAATATTTTAGTTTTAGTGATTTAAACTTTTTTCTATCATTTTGGATTTATAAACAAACATAACAAACACTTGACAAACACTATGTGGCAGATATTTTTCAAGATGGCGGCCAAACGCCAGAATTAGAAAAATGGTTCCTTGGCTAAATAGTAAATTTCATCCTTAACATCCTGGTAATGCATTCCAATCATAAAAATTGGTTTCCTCACAAAAACACATGGACTTACTTCTCTCGACCGGACTATAGGCCCTATACAGAGCAAGAGAGAAATTGAGTCGAAAATCAAAATAAATAATATAAATATGGACCAACCATAGTAAAAAAAAAGTTGCTAGGGTAACCGCAGACGCCCTAGGTCTAGGCCTACTTTGCAACAATATAGCCGTGGAAAGACACGAAAGTGATTCAGGATGATGAAGAAACACTGAGCTCGTCAACCTCCGCACAAAAAAGTTTTGTGGCCCGGATATCGCCGATCGGTGTAAACAACTCCACTCAACCCAACATAGTTGGAAATTAGTTATAAGCTGTTATAAGTTACCTGTTGCGAAAAGAGGAATAACATGTAATGAAGTGGAAGCAGAAAGACTGGGAAATCCAGGGGAGATGGAGAGAGCTTCTATACTGACGCCCGGTAGAGAAGGAGGTGATCGAGGAAGTGATTGTGTCAGGCCTGGCTAGTCGGCAACAAAGATGTCCCAAGAAATGGAGTAAGGCGCTGCTCACTCCAAACCCAATTTAGTGTTTGATATAATATAATGATGATTAGATTCAACTTGTAGACTTATGGTATAAGTAGGCCTATTGTTATTGTAGTATAATGTAGGCCTACTTTTATTTTTTAAATGTGAATATTACCTATCCTTAAGTATTTTGTGTTCATGCTAGTAGTTTGAAAAGTCATAGTCTTTTGAAATACCTTGTACTAATCAGGTTGATTCAATAGATAGGACAATGTTTACATAATTCTAATGTCTTTTGTTTCCATGTTGTTTTACTCAGAGCAAGAAAAGTCAATAAAAGCAGCTGTGATTAAGTATCATGAGAGATAAGTTTTTTAGCGTTTTAGGTTTTTGATGCAACAAAATGCTAATTTTGACGATTTAAAATGCTAATTTACTAAAAATAATGTTTTTAATGCCTATTGAGAACTAGTTTAGTAATGTATTCTAGCGTTTTATGTGACTATATTGAATTGAAATGTTCCTACAATTCATCATTTACCAGAAGAAGTTTAAGAAACACCCTACATTTAGGGTTTTGGTGGAAAAGAAACCAATTGATGCTACAAAATGCTAAATTTGTCAAAATTAATGCTAAATTTTCTAAATTTAAGTGCTAAAAAAACGTATCTCTAAGTATCATGTACTACAGACAAACACCACACCGAAACCCGGGTGACACTAGGGTCCACTCCACAGTTCACTACAGAGAATTAGCTCGCTGCCATTTAGCCTGTAGGAAGCAACCTGACCATGATACCATTGTATGACAGATCTAAACAATAACAGCAGTCAAGGATGGTCCCGTTAAAAGCTAGAGCGTTTGGTTTAGGACTATAAAACAATTTGTGTTTAATACCTTTCGGCAATATTAAATAGGAATGCGGGCAATTATTGACATGTTAGTCACTTTTAGGTATTAATCGTGAACTGATTTAATACATCAAATCACGGTGATCGTGAAGGTGAACTGTGGTGTGAACTAATGTAGGCACAAACATGCTGGTGCTTCTCCATGACCGCTAACTGAACGATAGGCCTATCAGCTGACTGACAATTGGTGTGAGACCACCAGAAAAATAAGGGGTCTTAAAAAGTTGTGGGTTGAGGTACGAAGTGATGATTGACAGATGACAGATGAATCAGTTATCGAGAGTCTGTCTGCCTGCCTATATTCGCATAAATTCAGTACAGTAAGAACTCCATTATCCGATCTCCGATTATCCGATGTACCGTGTTAACCGAGCTCCATTAAAAAAAATTAAAAAATTAAAAGTTTTAAATACAAAAATAAAACATAAAAATAAATTCAGACGCCGCGCCGCGCTTTTTTAAATGCACTCTCATACATTTGTAGGCCTAGCGGGAGTCATGCCTACAAGTGAGTGCAAGAGAAGATAGATCGGCGATATATCTCAACTTTCGAGCAGTGTACGTCAGTGTCACTGAGCATATAGAGGTCAGTGGTCAGTGTACGACTTTCGAGCAGTGTGCGTCAGTGTCGAGAGCTCAGTGGTCAGCGCGCATCGCCGCCTGCGCATACGATCCAACCATCTCAGTCACAGCTGATCAAATCAAAGATGGTCGTTTTGGGTGGAAGAAGAATTGCGATGCGATCATGTTTCAACCGATTCACGAAATTCGTAATCACGACGCATTGAATTGTTATTCCTGGGCTTATCTTATTTCTTTCCCAGACTTATCTTGCGACGAGAGCTTCAGCGCGGGCGATAGTAGTGAGAGGTTTTCCCACATGAGAAAGAGAGCTAGGCCTAGGCCTATGTTTGCATTCTAGGCCTAGGCCTATGTTTGCATTCTAGGCCTAGGCCTACTGCGTCGAGTTTAGGCCTAGACATGCGTTTTTATTACGACATGTAGGCCTAATTGTGTACGTGTGTTTGTGAGCTTGATTTACAAGCTATTAAATCATTTGGTTTACCCTGTATGAAGTGTTCAACATTCAAGATGGCGGCCGTGTGACGTGCGGTATCTGGAGCGCTCCTAAAATTAAAGTTATTTGGGAGGTCTTTTGCGTGTTCTTGAGTGTTTTGCGTATTGTTTCTTAAGCAGTTAGTGATTATATTGAAGTGTTATTGTTAGGAGTGATTTTTAGTGACTTTTAGGGAAGCTGTAGGTGTTTGAAATTAGGCCTAGACTAGCTAGGCGGTGGTGTTTACATTCACGCGTTTTAGGTTAAGATAGGCCTAGGCCACAGGGCTAGGGTAGGCCTAGACGTGTTTAGCACATAGGCCTACTGTGTGTTTGGGTATAATTATTCTATTAGGCCCTAGGGGTACTGTTAGGAGTGTTTTTAGTTAGTTCTTAGTTAGTGTAGGTGCTTGAAAGTGTAGTCCTAGGCGCACGTGGTTTTCGGTTTTTTCATTTCTTGAGTTAGGCTAGGCAGTAGGCCTACTAGGCGTGCTTGTTTATTCTTTACTTTATTGCTAGTTCTAGTTAATTGTGAGATGAGTAAGCATAGTTTTTGTAAGGGGTGTGGGGTGATAGTAGTTGAGTCTGATGCCGCGGTAGGGTGTGAGGGAGAGTGTGAGATGTGGTTCCACATAGGGTGTGGTGGGGTGAGCAAGGGTGTGTACAAGATGCTGCAAGTTGAAAGTCATGGTCTTGTGTGGAAGTGTAAGGAGTGCAGGGTAGGCCTACCTGGGGTTGGACGAGTGTCTGTGAGGAAGGATGAATGGGATCAGATGGTGAAGGATGTACAGGATGTGAAGAAGGAACTAGAGTGCCTGAGGAGTAGGGAAGTAGGCCTAGGCCTAGGGACTGGATGCAAGGGGGATGTGCTTAGGGATTGTGGGAGTTTGAGTGTGCGTGAGCAGGTTATGGGGGAAAATAAGGGCGTGAGTGTGAGTGAAGTTGGGGGTGTAGGCCTAAGTTTAGGTTTAGTTTCAGGTTCTGGTGGGGTGTTAGACAAGGGGGTAGAGGGTGCAGGGGCTGATGGAGTAGGAGAGTTGCTTGGTATAGTTGGTGGGGTGATGCAAGGGGGTGAGCTGGTAGAGAATGAGGTTTGGTTGAATGTTGGGAAGGGGGATGCGAATGGGGGAAGTAAGGAAGCTGATCGAGTGTTAGGGCATGTTAGCGAGGGAAACGTTAGGAAAGGGTTAAGTGTAGGGAATGGTGGGGAGATGGGCCAACACAGGGAGACACTACTAATGGGGGATTCAATGATTAGGGGGCAGCTCGGGAGTGGCAGGCAAGTGGTGGGGAGGTTGAGGTGTATGGTGGGATTAGAGTGAGTGAAGTGATGCTGAATGTGGGTACAAATGATCTTGGTGCGGGTGTGAATGCAAGGGATGTGGCAGGGAGGGTGAAGGAGTTAGTGACAGTGGTGCAGGGAAAGTATAGGCAGGCAAGGGTGGTTGTGGCTGGTATTCTGGATAGGGAGGATGGGAGAGGGATTAGGAGGGAGCTAATAGATGAGGTGAATGAGTGTGTGGCTGATGTGTGTGATGAGCAGGGTGCGTTATTTGTAAATAGCAGATCATGGGTAGGTAGAAGATTCTTGGCAAGGGACGGATTGCACTTAGTTAAGGAGGGGGGTAGGGAACTTGGTAGACTTTTTGTCAGGGTTGCTGAGAATCTTAAGTGACCAGGCGGGGGGCCATGCAGGAGGGGTAAGGGAAAGGAAGCAAGGGGTTAAGGTTATGACTGTTAATTGTAGGAGTATTAGGGGAGGGGAAAGAGTTGAAAAGCTGTGGGGTCTGATTGAGGTATATGAGCCTGATGTGATTGTGTGTGTGGAAACATGGTTGAATGATGACATTTATGATGGGGAGGTTAGCCGTCAAGGGTATGATATATTCAGGAGGGATAGAAATAAGTATGGGGGGGGTGTGATGATAGTTTGTAGGCATGAGCTTAGGGGGAGACTGTTGTGGTCAGATGAGGTGGTTGAGATGCTGGGTGTTAGGGTTACCTTGGGGAGGGAAACTTCCATGGATGTGGTAGGCGTGTATAGACCTAGTGATAATGGGGAATGGGAGGTTTTAAATAAGCTAGAGGAGGTAGTAGTGCGTAGTAAGGATAGAGTGTTGGTTATAGCAGGGGATCTAAACTTGCCCGGGGTGCATTGGGAAGGGGGGAGAGAGGATGTAGGAGGTAGGAAGCAGGAGTGGGCTTGTATGGTAGTTAATGAGGGGTTTATACAGGCTGTAGGGGGGGGACAAGGGACACCGGAAGGGGGAAAATAATATTTTAGATGTAATATTAGTTAGGCCGGAAGAGGTTTTAGTCAGGTCCGAGGTTGTAGAGGGGATAAGTGACCATAGAGTCCCAATAGTTGAGTTAGCGTTAGTAGGGCATGGTGACGAGGGAGGTGGGGATCAAATTGGGGGTAAGTTGATGAGGCGGTATGATAGGGCAGATGTTCAAGGGTTGCAAGAAGAATTAGGAAGAATGTATGAGGAGTGGTCTCGGGAGGAAAGGGGGGTAAATGAGATGTGGGAAAGTTTTCTAGATATATTTAGGGCTCTTTTGGAAAGGTTTGTACCGCAGGTAGCAAAAGGGAAAATGGGGATCCGGTTTATTACAATAGAAGAATTAGATGGTTGAAGAGAAAATGTAGGAGCGTGTATGGGAAGTATCGGAGGACTGGGAGGGGTAAGAAAAAGCTTAAGGAATGGGAGGAGATACTTGATAGGGCTAAGGTTGACGCTAGGGACGATTATATGATGAGGTTAATGGATGGGGACCGGGGAATTAGGGACAGCGGGACAAGTTTATACAAGCACTTAAGGGGACAAAAAGGACGGGTGGCAATACCTACTCTTAAGGGGGAGGGGGAAAGGATATACGTTAGCGACCAGGATAAGGCGGAGGCTTTAAATTCCTATTATGGGGGGGTGTTTCAGGAGAATAGGGATACAGGAGAGCAGTGGCAAGGGGAAAGGGGGGACACCCCACTCACAATTTCAGATAGGGATGTAAAGAGGGTGTTGGGTAAGATGGTTGTAGGAAAGGCTCCAGGGCAGGACGGCTTGGGGTGCAGATTTTTAAAAATTGGGGGTGATGCCGCGGTAAGGTTTCTAGGGGATGTATGTAGAAAGTCTTTAAGTGAGGGTAAGATCCCTGAAGGTTGGAGGGAGGGACTCGTGGTGCCAATTCATAAGGGGGGCGATAGATGTACAATAGGAAATTATAGGCCAGTTAGCTTGACTTCAGTAGGGAGCAAAATTATGGAGAGGGTAGTTGCAGACTATGTTAGGAACTCATTGGAAGGGGAGGCGTGGTTCACGGATGCTCAACATGGTTTCAGGGAAGGTTTTTCTTGTGACACTCAACTGGTAGGATTAGTTCAGGATATTGGGGACATTTTGGACAGTGGGGGGGAAGTAGATGCTGTTTTTCTAGATTTTGAAAAGGCTTTTGATAAAGTCTCGCACGATTTGCTAATGGAGAAGGTAAACAATGTGGTGGGGGATAAAGGAGTGGTGAGGTGGGTTGGAGATTTCTTGAGAGGTAGGTCTCAGAGGGTTAGGGTTGGGGGTACCTTGTCACATAGTATAGAGGTTACATCGGGGGTACCGCAGGGCTCAGTGTTAGGACCTTTGTTGTTTATTATGTTTATAAATGACATAGGGCAGGGAATAACATCAAGAATAAGATTATTTGCAGATGATTGTGTTTTGTATAGAGCAATAAGGGGGATTGAGGATGTTAGGTTGTTGCAGGCAGATCTGGGGGTAATAGAGGAATGGGTCACAGCAAATAAGATGGGTTTGAACATAGGTAAATGTAAGGTGGTTGGTTTCTCGCGAAGAATAATTAAGGTAGGTAGGACGTACACTTTAATGGGGGCTGTTATGGAGAAAGTAGGAACGTATAAGTACTTAGGGGTGATGTTGGCAGAGGATTTGGGTTGGGGGGATCAGGTGCAAGAAGTTGTTAAGAAGGGAAATAGGGCTCTGGTTTTGTTATGAGAAATCTAAGAGGGGCCAGCCGGGAGGTTAAAAATCGGGCATATAAGGTAGTGGTTAGACCTGTCCTGGAGTATGGGGCGGCGGCATGGGATCCGTATAAGTTGGGGAGGTTTTGGAAGTAGAGAAAGTCCAACGTAGGGCGGCAAGAAGGGTTACGGGAAAGGTTAGGCGGTGGCGGTGGGAAGAGGATGATAAGGGGAATGTAGAGAGAGTATATGACAGTGTCACTGCAATGCTAGGAGAGTTGGGGTGGGAGTCATTAGAGGGAAGAAGAAGGGAGGTTAGGTTGTGCAATATGTACAGGGCAGTTAGGGGAAATAAGGGGTGGGGGACATCTGCGATTGGCTACAAGAGGGGCTTTACAGGGGAAGGGGGGATCATTCATGGAAGTTCCAGCGTCAAGTAGTAAGAACGGATCTGGGTCGGTATGGTTTCATGGAAAGGACTGTTAGGGAATGGAATGACTTGCCGGGGGATATTGTAGGTAGTGGGTCTTTAAGGGAATTTAGATCATTTTTAGGGGGGGACAGTAATTAGGTCTGGGGGGAGTGAGTGGTTGCCACCGGGCGGAAGGGCCCATTTGCAACCGTAAGAAATGTTATGTTATGTTATGTTATGTTATGTGTTTCGTGTGTATTTTATGTTTCTTTATCCATTGCATGTGTCATATATCATTTTACCATATCAGGCTATGCTACGAGAGCAAATAAACAAATGAACCGCGCCATCCGAGTTTTTCGCAAATCCGAGGTGCCCCCGGTCTCATCCAACTCGGATAATAGAGTTCTTACTGTACTTTGAATGAGAAATTTACAAAGTTCATTTAATTCGTCAGACTCAGACTGTGTTCACAAGGCATCATATTTGGTACCTTCAGTAAACATCTGATAAAATAAATAATTCTTAAGTGCAACAAGTATATTTAGCAGGCCCACATCTATGCATTCAAGTTTGATTCAATGTTGTTTTCTTTTAAGGTAGAGTAGAACCTAGCCTGTGTCCAGCTTGGCATCTTCCTAATCAATCGGGATAAAAGCAGCCCAGAGAGATAAAGATAAACACGTTTCAACTGTCAATCATTACTTTGTTCCTCAGCCTTGAATAGACTTTAGGACATTATTGAACGCTAACAAATGATATTGTTCAGTAAACAGTCGAGCACCGTACCAAACATGCGGGGAAAAACTCTTAAGGGGAAGGATTGAAGGATTAGGAGTTAATCAAGTGTTCCAAGAACTGACTTACACACAGCCTATTCAATAGTTAGAACGATGCGAGAGTTGGCGGTACGTTCAAGACAATGTCTGAAGATGGTGAAGTTGGAGAATGACTCGTGAGTCCGACGACGATCAAGGTTCTCTTGGAGCTGCATCAACAATCTTAGGTTCCTCTTACTCCTGAAATGTTTACAACAATGAGTAACAATTCAATATTGAAGTATTAAGTGGTTCATTAATTATTGGTCAATAGTCAATACATATTAATGAAATGAACATTTAAGAAGGAACAGCATGATCAGGTACTGGTAGTACAAACTTGCAAAATCTTTACTTACAATCTTCATGGAAGTCCACTGACACGAGCGCTGGCGGGTGAACACATAGATGCGAGCGACGTGTGAGCAACATCAAGTGATAATACTGAAAGTTCTCGTGGGCCCATCTGTCTCTACGCTTGTTGGTTTCCTCACTGCTGAAATGTTAAAACAATTTATCAATATAAGTAGGCCCTACTAAATAAATCCAATAATAAAATATTCCATGAAGTTTCATCAAGATCGGAGTAACCGTTTGTCCGCTTGTGGGCCAAATATCATAAAAATATTGTAGGCTTACTAAAATTTGTAAAAGTACGATATTCATGAGAAAAATGGCTTCGATTGTACCCAAAAAGGTGGCAGGTCTAAGGTCTAGGTTCAGAGATTTTGAAGGTCCCCTCAAAATTTAATCGGGCGTTTGTCCGGTAGAGAGCGAACAAACAGACAAAAAAAGCAACACAAACAACACAAAAAGCAAACAAAACCAGAGCTATTTTGTTATGGTAGGCCTATAGCAAATTTGGTCTTTGCTGCGTTCAAACAAATATAGGCTTAAGTTACAGTAGGGTACACGTACCTAAGCATTTTGTCGATATTTAAGACCAGACTACGTATTCCCGTGAGTAAATTCTTGTACTGTACCAATTTTGATTAAGGTAGGCCTATGTATAAATTAAGGTTACTCCACGATAACAATAAAAAAAATGTCTTAACCACTTCAGTGGCGAGTTCTTTTGTGCTAGCCTCCCCCATAGTGGCTACTTTATTTCACGGTCAAGGAGCAAAAGCAGAGCGGGCGCGCGAGCTCTCTTACATCTCTACTACATCTAAAAAACTTATAAATTTATCTCCTGTTGATTTTGCCTAAGCAATTCAATGAATGGAAACCGAGGTCTAGGCCCGCCTATGTAAGACCAGCCTGCTTATTACACAACAATTCTCGTGTCATCATCTGAATAATCATCAGCATTGGAATTAGGGAAGACGACCCGGTACCAGGGTACCCGCCCGACGAAGTCGGGTACGGGTACGTGTTTCCACTACCCGTTTACCCGTAAAACCCGAATCCTGAATTGAAGTGTCACATTGTAGGCGGAAGGCTGATGTAAACATGCGCTTTCTCATATCTTTTGTGCTTGGCGGCGTTTTTGTTTTGAATTATAATGTCCTTAGTTCATGCCGCCGACTTGTGGCAGTGTGCTAAGTATGCCGCTCCTGCCTAAACACTCGTGCGATCTTCCAGAGATTATACTGCGTAAATAATTACCACAACATCACTTACCGTATCTCCCGAATATAGTACGGGGTTTTTATCCGAAAAAAATTCCTCCAAATTCGCACGTTCGTATTATATGCGCGGACTAGACATTTCCAATGCTATTTCAACACGTTTGAATATCCCGCGCCCTACAACGAGTTCCAACGATGGCCGACAGAGCGCGCCACGCGTACGCTCACTAGCGCCCTCTATGGCAAACGCGTTTCCTCCAATCGCAACGCTCGGTGATGGTGAGTTTGACCTTCAGAGACGCTAGCAAAGATGGAAGAAACTGCCAACATAAAAAATGTCAAACCACGCCAACTAGGACTTAGAAGACGTATAAAAAGTGTTCAAATGGAATACTCTCCGACATTCTTTCTTCAGGATAGTTGATCAGAAATCAGTGATATAGGCCTAGTCGCAAGAAAACCAATAAAGGATGTTTATTTTCGACGCCGTGTAGAAATTCACGTCTCCCTGTCCTCGCATCCAAGTCCTGTTATTGTTTATCGTAATAAATTACGTGGTAAGCGTTATCATACAAAAGAAGAATCAGTGAAAAAAATGAAGTTTCGGAATTGGATAATAAAATTCGCCGTTAGCACGCAGCCTTGGCCTACTTTTTACACGCGTAGGGCCTAGGCTGTAGACTTGTGAGGTTCTAGGCTGTAGACTTGCGAGGGCCTAGGCCCAGCCTAGGCTAGGGCTAGAGTAGGCCTAGGCCTAGGCCTAGGCCCCTAGTCGATGTGATGTTTGGGCTAGGCCTAGGCTTAAGCTCTAGGCCCACACTTTTGCTTGGGTCTAGGCCTAGGCCTAGGAAAAATACTCACCAAACTAAGGTGGGCCCAACAATATCAACTTATAACACATTTTAAAACTTTATTTTTATTTTGCCAGCTTCATTATTTTTGTATTTTTTCTCGTTTTCTCTTCTCAAAATGACTACCCGTATTATATGCGAGACCGTACTATATTCGGGTCAATACGGTATGTTTTCAATCTGCTAGAAGTCAAAACTTAAAAGCTATCACCCATGGTGATAAACCTTCCTTATCTTGTTTACTCTAACTCGGGCTCCAGTCCCCCCCCCCCCCCCACCCTCGCCACGCGCCAACGCATCACATCACATCGTGAGTCGTGACCTTGACTTGACTGTGATATAAAGCAGATGCAAGGAAACAGTGAGTGTTAACTTAATGGCCCGCTGCTGTTCCTCTTTCGTGATTATGAAATACTACTTCATCGGCACGTCATTGTTATAGAACAGCATTACGTCGTCCGAGGTATTACGATAATTGATGAGCGCGTTTCTTCACAGTTCATTAGACACCTACACGATTTTTTTATGTTACTACCCGGGTAACCCGCGGCCGCGGGTAATGTGGACGGGTACCCGGGTCATAAAAAAGTCGGGTTTCGTCATCCCTTATTGGAATTACTCTGATTTCCAGAATACCAGACTTGCCGTCACTGTCTGACACTTCTACAACAGTATTACGTACTATCAAATTAACCTTAACTATCAATATCACTGAAATAACTCACACTACAAACTATCAATAGGCCTAATACTGTTAATATCAATAAACATCAAAGAACACGCTAACGAGATGTTGACTGCATCGTGTTAAACACCTGTGACCTATCCGAAAACTCAGTTTCTGCGGCCAACCAATGATATAGGCTAATCTATTCACATTTAGCCGATGAGAATGAGTAAACGGATAATAACATTTTAAAGTCAGCGGGAATATTCAAACTCACACACAGCTCGTCACGGCCACTGTCGGAGCGTTTCAAAATGCGTATGACATAATATTACGTCCAGAGCGCTGCGGGGACAAACCTGTTGTGACGAGATAACTCGTCATAGCCACTGAACTGGTTAAGATACGATATCAATATTTATGAAAAATCGATATCTATAAAGAAATCTTTACTCAGTATCGCAAATTTTGTTTTTGATAAGAAACTAAGAAAGATAGAGTGCGTTTTAAAATAAGAAAAAACCTTCATGATAATGCAAATTTTAAATTTCAACCAACCATTTCTTATCCAATCAATGTCCATCACATGACACAGGTATCCAAGGGCATCCCAACGACGAGTGCTGGTGATGATGGAAGTCGGTGCATTAACCTAGAACAATAAACAATGCATGAGATGTAGGCCAAGTTTGAAACTCAAGTAACAACATGACAACACAATTTAGCAAATAATAACCTACCTTCATGTTTATGATAAGAAATGAAGTGTCCAGTACAGCATGAGAAGTTCCTATAGCCCCTACTGACTGCCATGTGCTGCTGATGAGATGGTGATACCACTTGAGATGAAGCGAGGCCTAAGTATTAACCTAGATTGCCAAGGCCTATATAAATACTACAAACACAAGCATGGCTACTTGCATAACATAAGATACAATGCTGCATGTTTTAAAATCTTAATCGTAGGTAGATCTCATCATTATCAGTCTCTTTCTGTCACAGTTCTTGAAAAAATCTTGATGCTTTGAAAATAAAACACTTATTGCTGCCTAGCAGGACTAATAGTCTAGGCCTTGGCCTACATGATTAAATAATTAATAGAATTTCGTAACACTTTTGATAAATAATAACACAAAAAACGGATGGCAAATTAGGCCTAGTTACAGTTTATTATTTAGGCCTACAAATATAAAACAGCTTCTTGCTATTGGACTCGGGGGTAGATTCTCTTCTTTTCTGAAACAAATAGAAACATACATTCAAATAATTTAGGCTATGTAGATAGGCCTAAATGAATGGTAGGCCCCTACCTGGAAATACAGATTTTTTAAAAATATCTCTGTTGTCCTTATATGGAATGATTGAGATGTAGAAAGCTTTTTAGGGCCTACCCATTTATAATTTGCATGGGTGGAGTGAAGGGAGCCCATGATGACAACAGCAATCGGCCACTAGTAGGGGTGTGTAGAAGTGGTGTCATCACTTGGGATAGGGTACCGGTATTTAATTACCAAAAAAAGCAAAAAGTGGTGTTATACCTAGACCATTACCAAGGGTCATAGGGCCTAAACATGATTTATTTCCTCACTACGGTAGATGAAGACTATTAGTAGTAGGCCTAGGCCTACCGGTATACTGTGTAATTCTTTCCATCAAGGAAATAGAAAGTGTGACTTGATTTGCTGTTCTAAATACCTAGCCTACTAGGCTAGTTACAGGGTAGGCCTACCTAGGCCCAAATTGTAGGCCTTATTATACGTTAAAGTACAATAACAATTGCTTCCGGTTGCAAATAGGCCCGTTCGCCCAGTGCCAACCACTCACTCCCCCGACTAGGGCCTACATCGAATAATCGGAAACCGGTTTAAAACCGGTTACGTAGGAAACCGGTTCTCATTTTGTAAACCGGTTTTTCAAAATTCATAAATTAAGTTTTTACAATTCGACGCGCTTTCCCGTGCAACACAGGTGTCGCATTGTAGGCTGAAGGTTAATGTAAACATGCTCTTTCTCATTTCTTATGTGCTTGGCGGCAATTTTCTTTCAAATTATAATGTCCTTTGTTCATGCCGCCGGCTTGTGGCAGTGTGTTGAGTATGCCCCTCCCCCCCCCCCATCCCTTCTGTCTAACCACTCGCGATCTTATAACCAACCATAACAATTCTAATGTTTTCAATCTGCTAGATGTCAATGCTGTCACCAGTGGTAATAACTGAAATTAATCACATGGGAACAGAGATACTGTAGAGGTTGGCCTTTCCTTATCTTGTTTACTCTCCAGCATTCAGGCTCCAGCCCTCCCCCGCCCTGGGCCAACGCATCGTGACCTTGACTAGACTGTGACAAGATACAAAGCAGATGCAAGGAATCTCGAGTGTTATCTTGATGGCCTGCGGTTGTTCCTCTTTCGTGATAATGAAATACTACTTCATCAACACGTCATTGTTTATGGGACAGCATTACGTCTTGGGATATTACGATAATTGATGAGCGCTTGTCTTGAGAGCTGTTTAGTGCAGTGGCGGGGGGGGGGGGGGGGAATATACACACAAAATCTTGCGGAGCAAAAACCGGTTTTTAACCGGTTTCTTAAACGATTATCCGGTTCGTAAAAATACTATTCGGTGTAGGCCCTACCCCGACCCAATTACTGCCCTCCCCCAAATGCGATCTAAATTCCATTAAAACCCACTAGCTAGGGGAGGACCTACAATATTCCTGGACAAGTCATTCCACTCCCTAGCAGTCCTTTCCAAAAAATTAAAACAAAAAACTGCAACTCTCATCATCAATTACCCTAGCCTATAACATTTGATCAGCTGATAAAATAATGAAGGCCTAGCCTAGGCTAAGCCTACATTTTTAACAGATTATGGACAACTTGATTCCATTGGTTTCAGTAAGTTTAAGCTTGGCAAAGTTGACATTGCTGAGATATGGTAATGGGAGCTCTATTGTGCATCAAATCAAAGGTTAACACAATGATCAAACTACGTTCACATTTATCGTTACTGGGCGATTGTGCATCAACCTTTAGGCTTAGACCCAAAGGTGAGTTAAGGCCTAGCGTAGCCTAACTGTAGTCCTACAGCCCCAACTACCCTAGAACTAATGCCCAAGGCCAAGGGCCTAGGGACTAGGCTAGGCCTAGGCCCTATGATGCATTTAGGCCTAGGCTAGGCTATAGTCCCTAGCTTACTTGCTGTAGGCCTACTTTATATCTTAGATCCAGACTAGAGCCTTGGAGTTGGTGGGCTTTATGATGGTTTATAGAATGTAGACGAAGGCTGGGAACTTAGAATTACAAGTACAAAGTTGGAATATAGGCCCAGTAGGCCTAGGCCGAACACACCATCAATGATCAACATGATAAAAGAGTATCCACACACCTAAGAACAAAATGTATAATATTATTGTTTATACAAATTTAAAAATAGACTGTAAGTAGGATTATACAAAGCCCATACATACCATAATATAATATAATATACTGCAAACCACGTTCAGTCCCAAAATTTTGCTGGTCGCCATCTTTGCTAGCCTGTTTTCTCCTTGGCTCATGGCTGTATGCTTGGCTGTGAGAACAGTGTTTACTGTTGAGATGTGACAAAAACTAAAATATGACCCAATATGCCAATTCTTGGGCACATTATTTTTGCCATTTATTATCACAAACGACGTCAAATTTTATCAAATTATTTTCTTTATTCTGTTAAATGAAAACTTCTAATGTATGCTACATAAACTTTCTACTACTACTACTACTATTATTCCCAACAATTTATGAAATAATGAAAAATGTCAGTTTTATATCAATTATGTTGGTACAAGACAACATATTACGCCGGGCATTTTAAATTGAAATATTTTGATTCTTTTGATGCTCTTAACAAAATATGTTGAATAATGTATGTTTGTATTTAAATCAACTATATTAGAATTTAAAATAGAGTCTAGAAAAGTAATATTTCAATTATTTTAAGGTTGAGAGCATGTAAGGAACTGTGAACTTGAGGAAAGTACGGTACCGTACCAACCTATAAGCAGGGCATTGAACTGGTTCATGGCATTTATTCGGATGTCTCAAAATCGTCAAATCGTCAAAATTGCAAACGAAATATTGATTTTCCCTTTAACAACTTCAACCCATACTTTCTTCCATGTGACGTGTTGATGACAATGGAAAGGGTACAGAATTGTGCACTTCTTATGCCTTCTTGTGTACGACGCACAAAACCCTTTCAGAACAAACTAAGTTTCCTGGGAAGTGGAGATGAAGACTGAAGAGCCTTACAAACCAAATACAGATGTTGACACTGACTTCATGATTTTTGTGGCACTAAGGCTATTCGATACGATGAGTGCCGATAGATGACGATGCGACGATTACAAAAATCCCATGCCTTATGCGGGGTTCAAACCCACGTCCTCACAGTCACACGCTTCGGACCAGCACCCTAAACGTGAGTGCCACCGTGGCGACTCCGACTTGACACTTATCCAATAACTATGGGGTTGCATTTATCAGTGTTAATAGGCCTACTATGATTTAAAAACCCTATACATGTTTTCAACATTTAAAAAATACTATACTATAATATAGCCCCTACTAATATTATTTACTTATAACATTTGAATTTATTAAAACAACCGTTGTTGAGCGTTTTTTTCCCGGTTCCAACTGAATCGTTATTTTTACGTTTTAGGGGTCGAACCAAACCAAACTAAAACAAAACTCATTTTGATTTGATACCCTGCCTAAGGATGGCACTTTGGCATGACCAGTCAAATTAAAATTGGTCATTTGACCAAAAGTCGGTCAAATATATAAATTAAAAAGGTATATTTTGCTTGTATATTGTGACAGGATACTTACGAGACATTTTGTCGGCAATCCTGTTAATCAATATGATCAACATGATAATATCATCAATGGTGATGATAATTACTGACGAAAATGATTTGAGTGAAATACCATTTACTAGCACTTTGTCTGCTCCTATCTATAAGTACTGTACTATTATTTGACCGGCTTGCCACCCTACCTGCCCTGCCTACAAGACCATTCAGACAGAATGCGTAAACTTTTAGCATAATACATTACTACTAAGTACTATTAGTTGTTTCCGAGAAGTTTGTTAATTTTTTTTAGAACTATTATTACAAGTTACCGGATAGTACCAGGAAACTTGGAACAAAACTAAGTATATAAATAATAATAATAATAAATTGGTCTTTATTGGCAAAGTTAAGAGGGAGGGATAGTAGCGAAATTAAAATCACGCGAAATTACAGTTTTTTGGTGACATCTCGAAAACGATGCAAAATATCTAAAAACTGATTGCAGAGAGCCCTGTAGTTTTGTTGGAGCAATATAATGCAAAAAAAAATATTCAAATATAATAATCGGTGCGGTTTGTATAAGAAATGCATTTAATTAATTAAATATATCAAATAAAAAACTTAATTACCATCACATTACAATATTTTTTCGTACAGGCTATAGTTCTCCCAAAACCACAGGGCTGTCTGCAATCAGTTTTTAGATATTTTGCATTGTTCTCGAGATATCACGAAAAAACTGTAATTTCGCGACTATCCCATCCTCTTAAGCTTTTTGCTTTTTTACAACTTTACCATACTCCATTATAATATATTTCAGATGGCACTACACATGTTACTACATACATGTTTATTTATATTTATTATTTACATATTTTTAATTAACACCAGCATTTGATTTTGAATGATGAGCTGTGATTAGTTAGTTAGTTGTCAGAATTAATTTGGTTACATGCGAGATATAAAAATAATAGGGAGTCAATTAATGTCAACATTATTTTTCTATAATGAATACTAATTGAATGTTTCTGTAATTCGCTTACCAATGTCACCGCGTTATTCTCCGTTGTTGGTGAATTTTCAACGAAGGTTCCCTCGTTTTCATCCAGCCATGCTATACCAATGCCACCTAAACGCGTCACTTCGGCTAGACACCGTGCAGTGTTTTGGGTCAATACATAAATGTAAACAATAATCAACCACCAGAGGTGCTGGTGGAAAGCTAGAGTTTGTTTGTAAGTTACTTAGGCATTACAAATTATTCTGCAGTGCCAACTTCAGACTCGGACTCTTTATGTGATGCTTGAACTTCGAAAGTGGCGCTAATATTACATACAACCACACAACATAACCTAACTTTTATTCAATCAACTAAGCTGTAGAGCAGGCCTTCCCAACTATTATATTTAAAGGGCCACAAACTTAAATGTGACATCGTTTGGCGGGCCAGAATATATAATTTACCTAGAACCCCCCCCCCTCAGCACCACGCTGCAGGTAAAAATTACTGTTCATGTTCACTTACCCCATTCCTAGTTGCCATGACTACTTCTCGCGAGTGACTTAAAGTTTGGCACGTAGGAAGAGGTGGCAATACGAAGGCATTGTTCAGTGTGAATGGTACGACCTATTCTTGTTTTTGTTCATAGCAGAAAATGAACATTCACATATCTAAGTGGAATCAATGGCACACACAACACAACCTTCCAAAAGTACAGTAAACTCACTACTGAGGACCAACCCTGTGAAATTCTTACAAGCCACGCTACCACAGTGACGTGAATGACCTGAGGGGGAGTTAGTGGGGGTAGGTTTGTCCTTCACTGTTATTCTCTATTGAAAATAATTGCTCTACGCCCGAGACAGGATGGGTCTTAAGCGAAACAATATGCGTCAAGAGGCATTGACCGTACAGGTAGCTACAGTAAGCACCAAAATTGTATCGCGATTTCACAAAATGCTAAATCAAATCGAAGTTTCCACAGACATAAATAAGAGTGCGGGCCAGACCAGAGAACGCCGCGGGCCGCCTGTTGGGAAGGCCTGCTCTTATCAGATATTAATTTGGCATTTTCCTGTTCCTCCTCAAGAGTAAGAAAATGATAAATTTACTCTGACTAAAGCCTGATCGTAGTAACTCGGTCTTTCTCTAAAGTAGAACAAATGAACACACCTTTAGAATGTCGAACCACTGAAGTTTTCCTAGAAAATTATGTAAAACTACCAAAGCAAAGAAATATTTAATATGAAATATAGATTTTTTAATCCCACTAGACTATCTCCTAAAGGCTTCTACCTTGGGAATGCTCCATATCATATACTAGTTAGTACTAATGTAATTGTAATACTATGTAGTATAGTACTACTGTAAATTGTAATGCAGTTTAATACTGGCATTAATCCGTGCTCAGGATTTCTGCCTGCCGCCATTTTAACTAATCATGAATTCATGAGCATACCTTGGCTTTTTACGACGGACCTTTACTCACCTTAGCAACGTCAAGCCAAACTATGCACACAGCCTTTAATGTTGTGTGTAGGGATGTGCGGGTACCCGAAAAACGGGTAATTTTCGGGTAGGTAAAATTACCCGACCTCGGGTCGGGCCGTCAATTCCTACCCGAAAAAGTCGGGTCGGGTAGAAGTAATAAAGAAACGCGCCAATCTGCTCCTTTTAAACCTCCCGCTCAGACGCCAAACGAACAGCTGACGTCGGAGCGGACCAATCGCTACGACGTGGGCGCGGCTATGCTATGATGCTGTGTCCTTGGCTCTTCCGTCGCTGTCCCCGCTAAAGTAATAGGCCCTACTGACCGTCATTACTCGTCTTCTGGTTATTCAACGCTAATAACGGCATAAAGCAAGTTGAATATTACGTACGTAGGCGAATGGTGAAAAAGAAACAACGCTAATAAACATCGTCTAATGCCTAGGCGGCAGGCCTAGAACAAAGTTGCAATTCATCTAGAAGTTCGATCTAGTGCGCATCGTTGCGCGCAGCAGAGCGTTGGGCGGAGTCAGACCGAAAGGCTGGTGCAAACGCGCGATTTCGTCAGATGCATGGCTGGTACAAACGCATGATGATGATTTCGTCGGCCGGAAGAGAAAAATACGCGATCGCATCGGTTTTTCTTGGGGTTTTCGTATCGGAAATATTAGAAAACGATCGTTACGATATTATTTCCGAGAATAACGAACGATTGATGCAGGAAAACGATAATAGCGGGGTTTCACTGTACTAGACCTAGGCATACTCAAGCAAAAGTTCACAAGACGCCGATTTGGATGTTCTTCGTGTCAATACAGCCCAGAGTGGCTACCTGCAACCAATGCAAAACTGTTTTGTAGGATTTTTTTTTTTAAATGAATTCACAAATAAAAAAATTTCACTACCCGAGCCCGACCCGAGGGTACTTCAATTACCCACCGGAAAACGCGAGCCCGACCCGAGTTCAAAAACCACTACCCGCACATCCCTAGTTGTGTGATTAATTGAACTACCAGGGGTGATCATAGGAAGTGACGAAAGGCAGAGGAAGTAGAATGGGGAGGCATAACAGCCTAACAGTGAACACCTGATGGTGAATTGATGCTCAACATACCAGACCAGCTATTTCATACCTTCCCATTTTCTTCCAAATGCCCAAGGGAACAAAAGTAAACGGGGCATTCTGTTTATAAACGGTGTTTATTTAATAAAATAAAGAAAACCATGACAGGCAGTTTCAATTTCAAGATTGCTATGGTGTATGCAAATTGTTTCTGTTGGAAATAACAGTCTTTTATCATTGTAATCAGCATTGTACTTCATAAAATGTTGTATTGCACAATTTCCGTTTACAAAATACTGTAACATCATTAAAACTAACATGAGGGAACTGTATTCACTGGTATTAAGACAAAATGTTTGCTAAATGCAAACTCTAAAAATTACCTTTTCGATAATTTCTATAGGGCTGTGCAATCAGATAGTCGAGACAGAACAAATATTTGGTAGTACTTCAGCACCTTATTAGTACCTAGGCTATCATCCTGATCATAGTGGTTTTCACAGTAGGCCTAAGCATACACACCACCCACTCCTCTGTGCCTGTCGCACTGGCAGCCCGCCATGAGTCAAAACTCAAAATGCAAGCGCTTGTCAGTCTCCATGTGTTGAGGTTGTCCAGCAGATGGGTGGAATTAAGCAGGCTGGCTCATAATTTTCGAGTTTACCTCTCGTTTAATGTAAAACTAGGAAGTTAGGTTAACAAATAAAATATCATAACTGTAACAATTGCAGTTGAGTAGACTTGACGAGTCTTAACAGCACCCAGAATAAGAACTCTAGATTTGAAATGTATTTCATACAAAATGCGTGCGGCGTACGCACAATCGAGAATGAAATGGTGCTCGATCTGGACTCAAAACTACACAGCCCTTGATTTACATCTGCACAGTACAGTAGTCATATGCACCATAAAACAATAGGATAACAGGCCTACACCTTTTTTGTAATTCCAAGGCAAATGGATTTACGAGAAAAAATTGTTCGAGCATTCTTGATTTGTACGAAGTACCAGTAATCACCATTTATCTTTTCTTTCAATATCTATGTAAACTTGGTTTACATACCAAATTAGATACTGAAGTGCACTAATTTAGAATATAGAAAGTGCAATGAACATTGCTTTTGAAATGAATTGCCAAAATTAAAATATAATTTAACAGATAAGACAGGTACAGTAGTTCATTATTTAAATCCTTAACTGACAGATTAGTTGTCCGACAGTTATGGTTGAATGAATATGTACAATCTTTCGTGCACTGTGTGGTAAAAAATCTTTTTTTTATTTTAATAGTTAAGTATTTTCAATTTTTTTGTACTCTCCTTAGTTATTAACAAGAGTTTGTTGTATAAAACTGCGCATTTTCAATTTTTTTGTTTTGACTAAAACTACTAAATGAGATTAATCACTTGGTTTTATAATTGCTTCTCGGAGGTACTAAAACTGCACAAGAGTACACATTTATGTGAAATATGTGTAACAATTCACAATTGAGAACCTAGTTACCACCCATGTAAGTCAAAAGATCTTAGTACCTCAACCTGGATACTTTTGTTCATCTTTTTGGAATGTTAAAATTAAAATGTTGGTGATTGATCTTTGATCATAAAAACTTTTAAGGTAGGTAATCAAAGTTTTTGCACATTTCACACAAATATGTCCCTGTAGATACCACATCAACTTGAGTATTAACCAACAACGCAGAGGATGTTCAAAGAGCTCTACTACTATTTATGAATAAGAAAAGAAAAATTAACCACAATAACATAAAATATGAATAGAACCAGATTATTAATCAAATAAATGGGCCTCCAATACATGTTTGCCTGTCCCATACTAAGAAAGTCAGAGAGCCAACACCAAGATTTGTGATGCTTTTTTAACGTCTCTATTACTGCATCATTGCTATTAGGGACGATGGGGACAAGAAACTAGTAGTGGAAATACGTTGTACATCAAAAGGCAAGATTCACAACCAGAAACGTTTTCATTAAAGATAATGTGTAGCCTAACAATATTATGGGACAGGCAAGGTAAAGACAAGTTAGCAAATTTTGAATTTGCTGATAAAACTAATGGTAAAGACAGGGCTCAAAAAATATCATGCCCGAGATGCCCAGGGCATGTAAAAAAAGTGGTCAGGTCAAGGGTAGGAAGTACACTTTTAAATCAATTTTTGTACGTAATACTAATAGATAGTTTTAGACAGGAAGTTTTATAGGCCATACAAACTATAAAAACAGTGTTTAATTCAGACATGTTGGTCAGGAAAATGCCTATGCAGAGAACGTTTTAGCAGGATTTCATTTATATGTCCGTCCAGATAACCTAGTTTACAACATAAAAAAAATTGTCATACAATTTTTCTGTCTGGGCATGTAAAATTATCTCCAACATGCCCAGCCGGGCATGTGCCATTTAATAAATCTTTGAGCCCTGGGTAAAGAGCATAAATAAATTCAACACAAGAATTGAATTGGAGTTTTCAGAACTGGCATGGAATTTGCGACTGATGAGTCTTGACCATGTCCACAATAAAAAATTACGTAGTTGTGACCTTTAAAATGTTCAGTAAAAAGAGACTTTGAATTTGAATCAATATATATCCATAATATGATTAATATCTCTATGATCTTGCGTAGCCACCCAAATCAGCCACACTAGTGACTACGGTAAGAAAAAATCATGTAGACACAAGTCTAATTAAACTCGATTGAATCAGAAACAGAACACTTATCAGCAAGGAAACATGAAGCCTTTATAAGGCATAAATAAGAACTCTAGACCTAGACAAACAACCTCCGCTAAACAAATTAATCACCTCCGGCTCCAATCATCGCTTACTCGGCCTTTGTAGATGCAGCCTGCTTGGCTTGATGGGCCTGGAGGACAGCGACCGCCTCCTCCACCTTGGTCTTCAACGATTCGTTGTGCTCCAACATGTGAAGCAGCTCCGAGTTGTCAATCTCGAGAAGCATTCCGGTCACCTTTCCAGCTAGCTCCGGGAACATGACCTGGATAAGCGGGAAGAGTCGTTCGCCAAGCATCTGCTTTTGCTCCTGCGGCATCGCAGCTGCCAACATTGAGGCTGTCAAAGGCTCCTGGCCCTGAATGTGCACAGCCTGGAAAAAGTAAAACAGGGGATCAGAATTTGTAACATAAGCTCAGCCATAACTCAGAACTTCATAAGGCACAAACATTTCACAATTTTTCACTAAAATTACCACATTAGTACAAATACAACACGGCTTCCAATATAGCATGGCCGTTAAAGAGCCCTTAACCTACTAATACTAATACCTCAATTTTGAAATCAGTTTCACGAAAAATAAATAAATTATGGAAAAAGGTAAGAAATTCTAAATATTGTGTACCGTATAGATAGAGTATCGTTCCGAATTTAGTGCGGTAGCGAATATAGTGCGAGTAGTGATAGGCTATACACCTTCCTCATACCAAAAACTATTTACGTCTAAACTTAATATGGCCAAAATAATTTTTTTACAGATTTAACAGTTTTCGGTAAATTACCAGTTTTAAATCTTCGGTAAATTCACATCACTACTTTTTGAGAACAGAAAATGAAGAAAAAGAAAAAAGGAAAATCATGGAAATTGATCAATTAGGCCTAAAAATAAACTGTTTTATTAAAAAGCATAACTTTAGATTTGTCAATATCATCCCTAATTACTTGATAACATAAAACTAGGGATGTGCAGGTACCCGAAAAACGGGTAATTTTCGGATAGGTAAAATTACTCAATTCCTACCAGAAAAAATCGGGTCGGGTAGAAGTAATAAAGAAACATGCCAATCTGCTCCTTTGAAACCTACTGCTAAGAAGCCAAACGAACAGCTGACGTCGGAGCAGACCAATCGCTACGACGTGGGCACGGCTATGCTATGATGCCGTGTTCTTGGCTCTTCCGGCGCGTAAACCTGCCCCCGCACCGTCCTCGCGTCTTTTATTTCCCAAACGTGTTTTGCTATTTATTTTACTTTTATTATTAAGATTATATTACAAGTACATTATCGTACGAACAAGGTATTTTAATAATTGTCATTCTAAGATTACATTTAACGTCTTAAGATAAAACAAAATATAAAAATTTCAAATAACAATGTGAACAACTTTAACTCTAGTTAAATTAGACAGAGGGGGGTGTATGCTCCAAGTACTCGCCCACACGTTTATTCCAATCGCTAGAGGCCTAGGCCTAAAATATTGCTTTCTTGTCTGCTAGGCCTAGCGTTGTACTTCTGTTTGCGTGTGTATTAAGAAATATAAAGTTAACCAGAATTATGGACCCGATTATTATCAAGTGTTGGCTAAATTTTTCACTACCAGAGTCCGAGCCCGCGGGTACGGTACTTTCAATTACTCGACCAAAGTTCAAAATCCACTACCCGCACATCCCTACATAAAACCTTTTACAAACGAGCTTATCTGGCAAGCCAATCGGCCGTGTACATTTAAAAACGGCAAAACTCAAACGGATAGTCTCTTCTATTAACGAGCAAAAAAAAAATTAGTTAAGCTCCAAATTTGTTGCACTAAGGACTAAGGCTATTTGTGACGATGAGTGGCTATGGATGATGATGAAAGACGATTACAAAACACCCATGACTTATGCAGGATTCGAACCCACGTCCTCATAGAGCAATGCACTTCAGACCGGCGCCCTAATCGTATTTGCCACCGCGGACCGCCGTTATTATTAAAGCTTTATAATAATCAATTAATCAATAATACAGAGATGATCTGCCGGAGCTTACCTGCACTTGTTGAGGCGGGGCCGCTTGCTGCACGGGCATCTGCTGAGGGGGATTTCTCATGTTTGCAGTATACTTGTACGCAGTTGTGCGACCTTGAGCAGATACAGTTGGTGCCGTCATCGGACGGCCCTGGATTCCCACGGCTGCTGGCTGGCCAGCCAATGGACGGTTCGGCATGAGCGCACGCATTTGGCCTCCAGGACTGGTGGCACGCATCGTTGAACGATACGGACCGCCTTGCAGATTTGGATATGCTGCAACGTTGGCCTATAAAATTGCACAAGATTAATTTAATGTGTGTGTTAATTTAGTACATAGATGGGCCCAAAGACGATGTAGGTTAAGATGGTGTATGAAAACCCAAAATTAATGGTGGGCAACAAATGTAAATGTGGCCTATTTAAAACCTTGGGAGTTATTATTGATACTTAAGTTAGAATGATATTTAATTGTAGATTGTGAATCACATGTCGAAGGCAGCCAGCGCCGCCATAGCACTTAGGCTCTGTGTATGCCATCCTAACAGTATTTGAACTTTGAAGGCTTCACAGAGCCTAATATACCGCCTAATGATAAGCAGCTTGGCAGACAGTAAATGACGCTAGATTTTATTTTTAGATCAGACCAAAAAACAAAATCACCAATATAAAATTGCCAACAGCAGTTCACATAGTAAAAGCCGATCATACCTGTGGATTTGCTGGCCAGCGAGGAGTGGCTCGGATCTGGGCCATTTGGGCCGGGCCATAGAACCGTTGAGGTTGCGGGATTGTCGGCACAAAGTATCCTCCGGGAGCCCCCCCAGTGAAGATCTGTCCCATTTGTTGCATACGCACATTTGCCATGCGCTGCATATACTGGGAGGCGAGGTGAGCCTTAAAATTCAAAGATATTAATTGTTAAGGCCACTATAATTCAGTCATGTTTCAAGCTAATGTTAGGGCAAATAGCTCACTGATAATAATTTGCACCCAGGTGCCTAGGCCTATATAGATACGTACTGAGAGTTTGGTATCTAGGCAAACTATAGACCAAAGAAATTAAAGTTAGATAGAAGTAGGTCGAAGTCATTATAAACACCACTACTGCCGGTAAGATCCAAGGAGTTAACTGACCTTATATAATAGGCTAACTGTAGAGATATGCAGAAGTGGTATTATCATTGGGGATATTTTGTTTCCCAAAACGCAAATAGGGCCTAGTGGTGTTACATGGTTTAATCCTCCAAATACCATAGAAGCACGGAACTATCTAGGCCTACGTAATGAGAGAAGTCACCAACAACAATAGTGGTAAAGTAGTATCGAAAAAGGTCAGTTTAGTTAAGATTGAATCGACTTTGAAATTTGGGCATGGCCCCCGAGCCATGATGTTCACTTTTGTATCGGAAGTAGAATTTTTAGAACCAATTGAAAAATACGCGATAGCCTGAAAAATGTTTTGTGGTAGGCATAGGCCTACTATTAGGAGCAAATATTGAAGATAAAGCGCCATGGCAAAAATATATCAAAAGCGATAATATCACGAAATAAAAATGTAGAATTTTGATTTATTGTGACATAAGAAATGTTGGATAATATACTCATCTCTCCTTGTCAAGTTAAGAAGAGCAAAAATAGCACTTTGCTTTAGGCCTGAATAGGGGTTAAATACAGTTCGTCATTACCTCGAACACAACCGTGTTTCATTTTCGTTAAAATTACAAGCCATTTTTTCTGTTAAATAATTGATCCCCACTTCCCATATCGTCCAACATGGGTACGGAGGGCACATACCTTTCGGTCTTCTTTGCGCTGAGCCAAAGCTACGTAAAGCGGCTTTGATCCCACAATACGGCCGTTCATCTCAGTCACCGCCTTGGTGGCTTCCTCAGGGGATGAAAAGCAAACAAAACCAAATCCTTTGCTGCGGCCTTCTTCCAGCATAACCTGAAAAAGATAACTTCATTTAGCAAAAGCAATCAAGCAAACATTTACCGGTACCACTGACCCAGCACAACAAATTTCAATTGAAAGGAGACTGTCGTAAGGTTAGAGTAAAGATGTTGAAAACCTTTAGCTAGGCTACAAAATATCCAATACGTTCTTAGCTGATCAGTTTAACGAACCAAATAGAATCGACATTAAAAAACAGAACCATGATATTAGGTAATGGAAATCATTAGACCTAATGGAAATACTCAACGTCCGTGCCAAATTTACATGGTTTTCAATATCAACAGTAGCCTCTTCCTCTACGAGAGGCCATATAGGACTAACAACTTATCACCAAAACAAAATTATGCCCCTAGTTGGTCTTATTCAAAATGACATTTCTAGGCCTAGACGTAAAAAGCCCACAGCATTCAGAAGTAGGTTCAAGTAGCCTGGGTGGTGAACATAAATCGGATATATATTTATTATTTATTTATGGCAATAATAAACAATACATACCTTTGCACTAGTAATAGTACCAAACGGAGTGAATTCTTTACGCAAGCGCTCATCATCAATAGTATCGTCGAGGTTTTTCACATACAAGTTAACACCTTGATAGCGGTTAAGGCGTTCGATCTTCAGTTGTTCGAATTTCCGTTTCAGCTCTTGTTGCCTTTCACCCTTTTTTTGAGCACGTCCTACGTACAACGGTTTGCCCTCGACCAGCTCCGTGCCGTTTAGTTCTATGACGGCGGCCTCCGCTGCTTCGGGAGAGTCAAATGCAACAAAACCAAATCCTCGGGATTTCCCATCATCCTTGCTCATAACCTAAAATGTAAAATTGTTTTACTACACTCACTAAAACAAAAATTGTCTTCGACGTAACATCTTTAATCAAAGACCTCCCTCCAAGAGTGGAAGGTGCCTTTAAAAGGAAAGAAAGAGAAATGAAGTTGGGAAAATAATACGCTTACTACCTACAATAGGCTACTCTTTTAGTGTATTAGAAAGTTTTCAATAAGATTAGTGATTTACATCCAAAGAAATAAACCTAACCCACATCAATTGGCCAATTTTGAACATAACCCCCAGCCCCCCCAATTAAGCAGACTTCTGAATTTGTCTTTACTGATAAATTATAACAAAATCAAAGTGTCTTTTGGGGCTTGAGATAGAAAATACGGATACCAGTTTTACAAAATGAGAAGATTGTCTAGGTAATTTAGACTAATAATCTAGTAAACATGAACTAGTCCAGAGGCTAAGTCCTTACATTCAAATCAATTGCCCAGTACGGTTCAGTGTATGATGGTTGGCGGCAGCCCCTGTGTAGAGCAACGAGACTGAAAGTGACATTTAGCCTTTAAAATCTATCCACTCACTGTCTTGGTAACATTTACATACCTTGTGACTTGTAATAGGCCCGTATTTCTCAAACATTTCCAGTAACAATTCATCGCTGAAATCTTCACCGAAGTTCTTCACATAAACATTTGTGAACAGTTTAGCACGCTCTCCAAGCTCCTTCTCGCGTTCTTTACGAGGAACAAACTTTCCAACGAATACTTTCTTTCCATTAAGTAACATTCCATTTACTTTTTCAATGGCTTTAGTTGCAGCTTCTTCAGTTTCGAAGTGCACGAAACCATAACCCTTGGAAGTACCAGCTTCATCAGGTGCCACCTTGAATAAAAGGACACCCTCAAGATAGAAACACTTCCGACTTTCAGCTTACGGTACTTACTCACTATAGGCCTTAGTAGAACTACACACATGTACAGAATACTACAGGGAATAGATCACTGCCCAGCTGACTAAAACTCAACACATTAGGCCTACTACCTTGGTTGGTTTCAATGACTAAAACTTGTAGAGAAAGTAAGGTAAAGCGTAACGTTCACTGACAAAGGTATGTTTTGTGCGCTTACAAGATACACCAACATGAGCCAGAAGTAGAGTAGAAATTAGTGTTATCTTACTAGTAAACCAAATGGGAATGAAGAAGTGTACGACTGATCTATTCAGATACCGTGGTAGTCAGCGATTTGCTTTGCAAAGAGCAAATAATCACAAATGTGTAGAGTTAGTAGGTAGGTAGGTAGGTACCAATGATCTTAAAACTCACAGGGCTGGCAAGCAACAAGGCAACATTAATCTCTTGTTTATGTCTGGGCTAAGCCTATGTGAAGGTAATAAAATTAAACAATGAACTCTTTTTAAGCATATGCAAATGGTAAATGATTCTTTAATTTCCATGCCTTCAACAGTTATGATAGGCCAAAATACTTACACCCAATTGTTGCAATAATCATGATTATATTTTCACATTTAACAGCGAGGCTAAAGAAATTTAAGAATAAATTGATTTTTTAAACATGTTGAAATCTTGTAGGCATTAAGGACGTGTCTGAACTATGTTCTCATTCTTATTCTCATTCTCAGTCTTGGTCGGAATAAGAATGAAAACGAGTGTGGTTATTTCATTACTAGGTTTCATTCACGTTCTCAGTCTCGATCGGGACCCTTCGTACATTGCTTCTGACGTCACCGACGATTGATGACGTCAAACTGAGAATGAGAATAAGAATAAGCCACGTTTTTCAAGCAATCAGACACGTCCTAAATACAACCCTTGACAAATCCACTAGATGTCAACTTGCATGGTGTGCATGATGTTTTACTATCAATTTACTATATTAACACCACATACTTAATACTTACATTTACTTTACAACTAAGAATATTTCCAAAGGCTGAGAATGTGTCGTACATAGCCTTGTTGTCTATGCTTTTATCTAAGTTCTTAATAAACACATTTCCGACCCCTGACTTTCTTAGAGATGGGTCCCGCTGGGACCACATGATACGGATTGGGCGGTCTTTAATGATGTCGAAGTTCATTGTGTCCAATGCCCGTTCAGCTGCAAACATTAGAGAAACGAGAAAATCAATAAACAAGCTTTAGAAAATTGTGATGAATGATGCAAGTAAGGCTACATCTATGGGCATGGTCTTTAAACAAATTTAAAAATGCACAGTCCCCAACAGTACTGCAATTAAAAAATAAAACTCTCTAATTGAACAAATAGCACAACCCACAAAACCTTTTGGGCTGGTAATTACTAAGGATTTGATTGGATATTGCTTTACGTCTCATATTTATGCAACTTGGCTAATCGAGACGAAGGGAGGGACATAAGGGATGACGCGGGGGGACAAGGGGTGGACAGGCCTGTGCTGGTCAGAACCAGCAACAAGCATATGGGGAGGGTAGGGGTTCCCCCACGTCGTGGTCGTCTCCGTCTGTGTTATCATCCGTCCGTGTTGTCTTTGTCGTCGCCGTTGGGGAGGTAGTAAATAATTGCACATTCATAGTCGTTCCCAAGACCAACCTTAAAGGCCCAGTAAACCCAAACATACATGTGGATTAATTACAAGCTTAGACATATATAACTAGGTTGACTGATCTAGCGCCGCGCCTCTACGACCCTCCGTTTAGCTTGCAGCATTGAGTTTGTCTCGCCTATGATGTAGATCCGTACATGATATCACTCGGCGGCCCCGAGCAAGGTTCAAAACAGCACGCGTCCAAGCGACTCACCACTTATACGTCTCAAAACGTATCTAATTTTGGTCCGATTTTCAAACGAATGACATCATTGTCATCTGTGAACCATATCGAATCCAACGCAGGTTTTAAAATACTAGATTACTTCATGTTAGCGGATGTGCGATGATGTAAACACGGCCTTGCATAGTGCATCCGTCGCGTCTCGTCGTGTTAGGTGCGGAAGCCATGCGCATACATACAAGCCACGCTAAAAACATTTGCTACGATCTCCATGTAGCAGTCTCGATCATACAACGTGCTTCCTAAGGCTTCCAACTTTTCAGGTTGTTAGCTGTAATTTGGTAAAAGTTGCCAATATTAGCATTAAATGATAAAAAGTTTAATGATACCGTGTCCGTAGACATGTCGTATGTGCACTGCTAGCCTACTGCTGAAGAAGCAGATGTTTTTAGAGTGGCTCGTAAACACATTCTTCCACAGATCGGCCAGCGTTTCGCGAGAGCTCGCCGGGATGAAACATTCCATATATTATATAATTCACTTAACTATAAGTAATTCATTCCTTTAAATGCCTGGCATCATTATTAAAGCTAATTATTTTTCACGCAATATGGTATAAAAATCTATATCGATTAACAAATAAGTTTGCTTGGTTTACACCTATAAAGTTTTGTTTATTTTCCCGTTGGCGCGCTATGTAAGCGATTCAGATAGTTTGGAGGGTGAACTGAGTGATTTAATTAATTACAGTGATGATACCATTTTTATTGAAATACTACTTTAAAAAATAACATGATGGTTTCAACTCGTAAGTGTAATGGGTATTTTATAATTACCTTCAAATTAATACACAAGGGATGAACTTCAGAAAATTAATTCCACGGTTAAGCGGCCTAAGGGGTCGTATGTCTAAAAACAAATGAGGTTAGAAGTCTTCCATTTTAAATTCCACAGTTGTGCTTCCTGCTTGGGTTGGCATTTCTTATGTTTAGAGTGTTGCTTGGAAAAGTAAGTTCGGCCACTCGAAAACGACATGATAGTCACAAATGCATACTCAGTAAGATGACCAGACGTACTGGCCAGTACAGTACCGTTCTCAGAACACTTGTACCGGTGTCCCGAGAGACTCATAAAAATGGCGTATTTGTACCGGTTTGCAATTTGAGGGGCAAAGTGTCCCGGCATTCTGTCAACTAGGGATGGGCAAACGCGTGTATCTTACTACACGTGTACACGCTGGGCTGTCCGTTCGCGTACACGTGTTCTATGTATTGCGATAATTATCGGGAATCTGGATTTTTCCGTTCGTGATCTACCTACTTCACGGTATCACCCCCAATCACCCACCGAGAAGATCGAGGAACAGCACTCGCAGCTGGCTCTCTCTCTCTCTCTCTCTCTCTCTTTTCACCGCTCACTCTCACACTCTCGTGGGAGGGGCATCGAGTTGGCGGGCAATCCGCCAACCAGCGTTGAGATGGCGCGCAATTCAAATTGACACAAAAGCGAATTTTATGCCGATATACATGATTACAATCATTACATGACCGTATCGGCGATCGCAATCAACTAACAGTTTTTTCGGGAAAGCGGCGGCGGCTGAAAGAGCGCGTATTTCAAAATAAAATTATTGAAATCTTGACAACTGAACAATGTCTGCAGAACCAGAAAGTCGACGTGTAATTTTTTTTAAATTTAAAATTATGTAGGCCTACACGTCCTATCCCTACTACCAACTGTACCGTGTATGGAAGAATAATGTTTTACTTAAAACCATCCACTTCTCTGATAAATGATAGAACAGTAATAATATTTAAATAAAACCATTTTAAAAAAAACAGAATTGTGCATATTAAACCCATATAGGCCTATCATTAATATTTTCATGTCTGGAAGCTGTTTTCTGTTTTTTAACTCAAATATATCTTGATTTTTCCACCTCCGGCAGCTGGGGCTTTACCCAAAACCCCATGCTAATTCACGTAGGCCTATAATGGTTACATTTTAGTTGTCCCGGTTTGTGACTTTCAAAATATGGTCACCTTAATACTCGGGCGTGGTCTCACTTGGACCGTGAATTTCAAAACATCGCATGATGAAAGTGATATGAATAAGAAGTATAATTTAAGAACCTGTTCAGAATTTAAAACACAATCATTCCTAGGCTGGGCGAAAGCAAGCCAACGGGCTGCGGCAAAATTTGATAGGGCTTTCATAACAATCAAAAATACAAAAAAAATCATGGCAGCCATGTTTTAAGAATAAAAAGGCCAGTAATACAAGCTTGTTAATTAGGTCTACCTACTATTTTATTTCATGTAACTTAAAGCTAGCCTTGCTTTTCGATTACTTTGGTATCATGCCTTCTACTGCCATTTTTTTTAATGATTTATTTTTTATTATTTATTTATTATTTATTGGTATTACCAAGATTGTCTCTGGTATTACCCTTGGTATAATATCTGTAAAAAGTACTAAGTGCACCTTTAGTAACCAGAAAACCAATTTTTATTAGTTTAATGTGTTTACACGTTTACTGTTTCTACGAAAATAATAAATTTGTGTGTGTGTCCCTATGCTGTGTGTGGCCAGCCGCCGGCAGGCCAAAATCTCGTCGCACCGTGCAATCGGTGCAGGTCACGGCAGCTGACAAATTGATTGTAGCATTTATTAGTTGGGTCTTCTGCTTACCCCTCGCGAAATTTTCTGGTATCGTTACCGCTTATCCCCCCTCCTCCTGCCCCGCCTGTCACAACTGACAGGTACAGGAAGCAGACTCTCCGTCTCCAGGCATGTGCTTGCCCGTTCGGCCGCTCCGGTCGGCATTTTATCGTTTGTCTCTCGCCGTTACATCATGACGTGTGTGAAATACAAATGTACACCATATTTTTTTAACAAGTGGCAAACATTAAACAGTGTACGTGTACACGCACCGACAGCCAAGAGTGTGCACGTTTAGGAAAGTACACGCATTTGCCCATCCCTACTGCCAATACTTTTAAAAGTATTATTTCATTAGGCCTATGTACATATGAATTATGATCACTAAAAAAAAATCCTTAGAAATATTTATTTTTAATGTCTTTTTTTTCATCTCAAATGTGTCAGATTTGAGAAAATGACCCTTATATGCGAGTGTAATTGTCTTATTTGCTATTGAATTTCAATTTAGTGAAAATGAATATTCACGAATACGGTAACATGAGTTTAAATGGTGGAGAGTGGAGTGTTCGGCTAATCAAACTCACGCAAATACCCGAACGTCAGCTGTTTTTGTATAATTTAGGCTTTCCTAGAAGTAAAAACACGTTTGCGTTGTATTTGGATGAGCGTAGCGAGCGAACGAAGATTCCATTTCACTACACTGAAGAAAAAAATCCGGAATGTTTTTTTTTTTTTTTATATATTTTTGTCTGTTTGTTAGCACGATTCCGGCTAAACCGATACTCCGATTGTGATGAAATATTATGGAGGCCTTCAAAATCTCTGAACTTAGAACTGCCACGTTTTTGAGCACAATCGGAAAATTATTTCTCATGACAATCGCAATTTTACGATTTTTTTTGATTTTTTAAAGATTTCTTCGACTTATAACACCTAGGCCTAGGCCTACATGCTTTATCCGATTTTTAAGATTTTTTCAAAGAATCATAATTTTATGAATTAAGATATTCGTGTAAAATTTGAGCGCAATCGAAAAATTATTTCTTATGAAAATCGAAATTTTACGGGTTTTTTCTTTTTTTAAACAATTCTTTGACTTATAACACCTACATGCTTTGTCCGATTGTAATGATTTTTTCACAGAACCTTAATTTTATGAATTAATATATTAGTGTGAAATTTGAGCACAATCGAATAATTATTTCTTATGAAAATCGAAAATTTATGATTTTTTTCTTTTTTTAAATTACGATTAATTAAAAAATTAAAGATTAAAGTTTTATTTTTTATTTAATTTAAATAAATTTTAAAAAAAATCTTCAACTTAGTAATGATTTTTTTTTTCACAGAACAACAGAAAATCCACATAACACATGGTAGCTCAATGCACCAATTACGCTCATCCAACAACGCGGCGGGACTTAAGCGTTTTCCTAGTTTATGTTAATATGTCCTGTGCTTGACGTTCATTTTATACTCAGGGCTTCCACTGCATGTCTTACCTAAATATAGTTGCATTAGTCTCCTAAAATCTTCAAAATAGTCTCCTAAAATCTTCAAAATAGTCTCCAAATAGTCGCCTTAAATCCACAAAAAAGTCGCATTTAGTCCACAAAACAGTTGCAAATAGTAGTCTCTTAAAAAATAACTCACCTGAAATGTGCTGAAAGTTACAAATTGAAATTCTCATTATTACTATATGTCTAATGTCTAATGGGAAAATAACGCACTGAACTATCTTTCCCATATACATTTGCTCTTGGTTTATTATAGTCTTGAATAGTATAACATTGAAAATAAAAATAGGCGCTAAATATAACAAGACAAATGAATCTTTTGTACTACAATTACTTCAAATCATGAATAAGAATAACCTAAACAATCAATTTATTATAAAGGATAAACAATTGAAAGGAAGTTTAAAATCCGCGCGTCAATTCTCCGAAAATAGATTCAACTCCAAAACGGGAAATGTTGGAATGTTGGCACTTCCATATGAAATAGGCCTGTGGCCTGATATATGTTCGATGCACAGAGTTAATGAAAAATGGTGATATAAAAATCCAAATTTTGTGTTTTTGCAATTTCCAAAAAATTCTTAAAAACGTCACCTTAAGTTAGGGATGACACCGATTCCAAAAAGTTAGAATCGATAATTGTGACCCAAGAATCGATTCAGAATCGATTCACAACAAAAAATAAATATTTGTACGCACCGTTATTTTGGTGGACTATTTCCGCGGAATTTGTGATACGCGCCGTTATTTTGGCGGTCTATTTCCGTGAAGCCCGAGACGCCACGGTACGCTGTTGCAGGCGCGGACTGGGTCGAAAAGGCCCGGGACGCTGGCATGTAGTAGAGCCCGGATGAGGTCGCATAGTAAAGCAGGGGTCTGGGGCGAAGCCCCAGCCGCCGGAGGCAAATTTGGGTGGTTCGTTATATTTTAGGGTCTAAAACGCTATTTTAGGACGCGATTAATAGGCGCCAACTAAGTAACACTACCCGAGCACGCAATTCAAATCTTGCGAGAATTATATTTGAGGAAGCCTTACAACCAATAATGTAACTCGCAAGTACCAAATTGACACTCTCAAAATGCGAGCTAGGGGGATGAGTGTATACTGGACATTTTGATTGAATCATGCATAACTTTCCAATAATAATGTGTAAGCGTAAGCTGTAACCTGTAATGAGACGATTCACGGTACTACTTCTACATCCCCTAGCCGACGCCAGCTGCCCCCCCCCCCCCCAAACCCAACGCCATCCCCTTGCTAGTTGGAACTGGCAAAACAAAACCAAAATACTTGCAATTACATCGAAATTTCTTCTCGTAGCGGGGCGGCGAGAAAGTCAATTAGCTATACATGATAGTCACTAGTTCCTACTGAAAACTGAAAAGTGAGAACACTGAACAACCATACTCTTTTGAAGAGCTGCCTAAGGCACCCCATGAGTCGTCGTTAATATTATCTAATGTATTTTGTTCGGCAACTCTTTTTCGCAGTAAACAAATATACAATCATATATATTTTGTCTGAAACTGAAAGTGTAGTGTGTACAAATGTTCCACAGGGGCCCGGAATGTCAAAAGCCCGGGGTGCGATCGCACCCCAGCACCCCCTGCCAGTCCGCGCCTGCGCTGTTGTCTGTTTACTGTACCGCCTACTATTAATATTCGGTCTGGACCGGCACATCCAAAATGCCCTTAATTTTGCACACTAAAAGGTTCAATTTCGTGAGTTAATTCGCGCTTAGACCAGTTTGATACAATTTTGTTCGTTATTTCGCGCTATACGCGAGAAATTCGCATTTTCAAAATGTGTTTTTTTCCATCTCTAAATGATGTAATTCGTCGATAATATTACATTTTAGGCAATTCAATGGACATTAAAAAAAATCGCGAAATTCGATATCACCATTTTTCTCTACCTCTATGCAAGAACACTGACTAAAGTAAAAATAGTCGCATTTTTACTCAATTTGCCGAAAAAAGTCGCCTAATAGTCGCATTTTTGCTAATATTGCCAAAAATAGTCGCCAAAAAGGGACCTTGCTAAAAAAATAGTCGCATAGTCGCCTCAGTGGAAGCCCTGTATACTTGAATATGGTTTTGGTAAAAAAAAAAACGGACAGAAAACAATTCGCCTAGACATTGCTTTATTTTTGGATGAGCGTAGCGAGCGAAGCGAAGATTCCATTTCACTACACTGGAGAAAAAAATCCGGAATGTTTTTTTTCTTTTTGTCTGTTTGTTAACACGACTCCGGCTAAACCGATACTCCAATTGCGATGAAATTTTATGGAGGCCTTCGAAATCTCTGAACTTATAACTGCCACGTTTTTGAGCGCAATCGGAAAATTATTTCTCATGAAAATCGCAATTTTACGATTTTTTTCGATTTTTAAAAAACTTCTGCGACTTACAACACCGTACATGCTTTATCCGATTTTTATGATTTTTGCACAGAACCTTAAGTTTATCAATGAAGATATTCGTATGAAATTTAAAAACAATTTAAAAATTATTTCTCATGAAAATCAAAATTTTACGTGTTTTTTATTTTTTTAAACAATTCTTTGACTTATAACACCTAGGCCCTACATGCTTTATCCTATTGTAATGATTTTTTCACAGAACCTTAATTTTATAAATTAATATATTCGTGTGAAATTTGAGCGCCATCGAAAAATCATTTCTTATGAAAATCGCAATTTTACATTTTTTTTTAAATTACGATTAAAAAAATTTAAAATTTAAATTTATTTTTTATATCATTTCATTTCATTTTTAAAAAAATCTTCAAATAAGTAATGATTTTTTCACAGAACAACAGAAAATCCGCATAACACATGGCAACTCAATGCACCAATTACGCTCATCCAACAACGCGGCGGGACTTAAGCGTTTTCCTAGTAATATTATGGACACTACTATATCAGTAATGATAATGTCCCCTTCCCTTTGACATTAATGGGTTTTACACTCGTTTCCGTAGATCGTGGAATTTCCAAACAGTTGTTTAGGGGTAGGGTAAATGTCAAGTGAGAAAGTCATGAAAATGGCTAATTATTTAACATTCCAATATTAAATTACCTCATCTACGCCCTACTACCCGGCAGCTATCAATTTGGAGACTACATATATCTTTTAAGGACAAGTGATCATTACCATAAACAAAACTCTAGTAGGCCTAGGGTCAATAAATTAATATCTGGTCTTAAGGGAGGGTGCCAAGAGGGTGTTCGGCTTACGTCGTTTTAGAGTCGTTAGCTATTGGGTACTTGACCCTAGGCTAGGCCCTAAAAGCCCCCTCAGATGATCGAGTAACTTAAATTAGTAAAAACGCCTCCCAGGGTAGACCTACCCGTCGATCTTACGGTCGGGTACCAGAAATTGCGAAATTATAAGCTTTTTTTACGATTACAAAAAAAAGTTTTTGTGAAGTTTATCAATTATTTATTTTATGTTGACCGGTCGTCACTTTTTAAACAAGTTCTCATGAACGTGAACATGTCGACGATCTAGGGCGCCAAAAATACTCGTTTCTAATGTCCAGCTGTTGAAAACGCAATTGCAGAAGGAACTGATATTGCCGGGATGCATAAATATCTCCGCCAGTCACTTATCGGCTGATTACGATGAATAGTGGTGCGCGCACAGCGTGTTGGTGACGTCACTCACTCGAGCGCTTATTTATGAAGAATCACTGCCGCTGCTGCGCACTGACGAGTAAAAGCCTGACCGGCGGCGGCGTTAATTGAGCGGAATTTGAGACGAAGAACAGTCAAACGAGTTCCCGACGACTCATTTCATTACCCGGGCTATTATCAACGGGCGGGTACCCGTTCACAGCCCTACTCGCGCGAATTTATTACTTTTACACGACAGACAATGAAGGAGCAAAAACGCTATCTATCATGTCGCGTGTTATGGTTGGTAGTGGGTTCTGATTGGCGTTCGCTAACTCGACTCGCTAGGAAGTTGAACTAGTTGGACATTTTTGGGGACTCACGCGAGCCAAAACGAGCTGGCTCCACAGTCTGATGGCGAGGCGGAGAGTTCCATGTAAACTAATGTAGCCTAAGCCTACTCCCAGAGAGTTACTCGATCATCTGAGGGGGCTTTAAGCCTACTACGTAATGACGTCGGCAGTGAGCTATCGGCCAATCAGGTGACGGGACGATGTGACGCACCCTTCCAGACATCATCAAAAATAGAACCAATTCCTATTTTCCACGCCTCAAGTTCAGCATACAAGCCTAAAATGATAAAAATATCTACGAAAATTAAAGAATGGAGCTCCTTGTTGGCATTTTAGTTAGTCTGTTATTGTTCTGTGCACTTGTGTAGGCCTACTAGAGATGCAAATAAAAAAAAATAAAAAAAACGCGACCCGGCCCGAAAGGTGATGATCTTGGCCCGGCCCGAAAGTCAGCCCAGAAGACCGGTTCTTACGAAGACTATAAAAATCATGCGGATTTTTAGACTTTTTTAGACTCGGCAGAGGCTCTGCCAACATCATTTTAGATAACAGATTGTCTTATTATGATGGTACCGGTATTTATTAGTTCAACTAGTATATACCGTTGTAACTGGCCCGAAATGAAATTTCAATGTTACGAGCCCGGCCTGGCCCGAAAATAAATAAGAAAAGGGGCCCGGGCCAAAATTCCAATCTCCAAGGCCAACACTTGAAAACGTCTGAATACGATATAATCATAATTTTAAAATCCGGTTTGTCGCTCATTGCATGTGAACTAGAAGTGGTCGCGTGACTCACAACTTTTTCTCATGATTGTGCGTGAACGTGAATGCTTTGATTGCGACTAAATGCTCCAGCGCAGAACGAGCCCTCCAAATCCGCGAGGCCAGGCCACCCTCCTCTTAGCTTGCCTTGAGTCGCACCCTGCCCTAAAATTCAGCCATGAATACGCGGACAGGAGAGTAATAAACCAACAATCTCTTGAATTTATTGTCTGCCAATCACTTGTAGTATTTATCTCTAGTTAGGCCTATTTATTTGTTCACCACTCTCAAGTGGAGCAAGCAACGACAGGATTGTATTTGTATTGTATTGTATTTATTTTTGTAAAGCTGAACCCTTGCACAGCGTGTTCGGGGTATTTTACATGTCAGTAACTTAAAATTAAATTAAAAATTTACATTCATATATGCCATATTCTGACAATGCGAATATGACCAGGTTGGTGGCGATCGGATTAGAAGAGTGCTCCTCAAAATACCAACAATTGAGTACAAAATCGTATTTGCGCGCGAGTGCTTGAAAACGCTATTTGTCGTGAGTGAGCAAGTAGGCCTATAGCTACTTGAAAAATATTACGTGATCGTGCGCGAGTTAAATAAAAATTATGTTATTCGTGCGTGACCAGAAAATGAGTTTACGTGACGTGAGTGAAAAATTGATCATGCGACTACCTCTAATGTGAACACCTAGTGGCCAACATCAGCATTGACGACGGAACGTTGATGTGGCTATGTTGGCTTGGGAACCCATCATTACTATTAGTGCTAAAATTGAGTTCATTGATGAATGATGATTGATGAATAATTGAAATGAAACTGATGTTCTGGCTCTTTACCACAGCACTTTGGTCAAACAATTTCACTAGGCCCTAGCCTAGACATGTTAATTCAACAGTGAACTGAAATCTGAAGTGCCCTAGGTCTAGCCTAGCCCTAGGCTAAAGACCGGGGCAATTGACCCAGCGCGTAGGCCTAGCATTTATTAGCAGACTAAAATTTGGATAGGGCTGGCCAGGCCTAGGGCCCTAGGGGGATCAAGTCTTACGTAAATAACAATCGGTCCTATGCCTCAGGTAGCCTAGGTAGGCCAACTTACCATCAGCTGGTTGCTGAAAATTAACGTAGGCATAGCCTAAGGATCGCCGAGTTACCATGTCACGGCATACTCTGATAGATAAGACGGGCCCTGCGGATGAAAATTTTTCGAAGAGCATTGCTTCAGTGACATCTGGATGTAAATCTCCTACGTATAGTGATGCCATGGGGTAATTGGCACCTCCTGGATTAACTGCCATCGTCACTGTTGGCCAAATAAATAGTGTGTGTCAGAAAAATAACAAGGAATAGCTTGCAATAAATAAAATTGGGAAAATTCAGGCTAGTCCCGAGAGCATGCTGTCGCAGAGACACCAAGATGGCGTAGAAACACGCACCTTTTGCCTCGTAGAACTAGCTAAGCCCTAGCTTTGTGGCTCAGTAGGCTACTTACTTGTTAGATTGTATTGTTTGCTGCGCGGCTTGGACAAGTTACTTCAGTTTTCCTTCAATTTTTATGAGTACTCTTTTGATTTTTCAATTTTTATTCACTTTTTTTATAGGTTTTGTATTTTTTTTTTGGGGTTTTACTTTATATTTAAATATCAGAAATTATAATCCAATACACACATGCGAATGAAAACGGCTTCCCTTCGCCACTTGCGTGAAAGGAATGGCATAGAAAGTAGGTCGCCAACTGGTTTTATAATACGCATTAATATCACTCCGCCAACGGCCTTGTTACGACCACTGTTACGACAGTGACATCGTGTCAGTATAAACGCAGTAACAACAATGCCTCGCTTACAAGGCGGGGATTTAAATTTATTTCATTTTCAACTTAAAACTAGATTCAACTAGATTCCTGACATGGACGTCGGGAGCGGACTAGTAGTAACAGTCTACAGCTCATATTTAAAATCTCATCTCATTTACGGAATAACCCTATGGGGTACCTCACCATTAACACAACAAAATCTTCAAAATCCAAAAGAGAGCAGTACAAACATAAGGGCAAATCCAAGAACACCAAGCAAACCCATCTTTACTCAATTAAAAATACTCTCCTTATACATTTTATACACATAAAAAGTAGCACTTCACATTAGGAAAAATATACACACCCATTCAAACACGAAACCAAACAGTGCAAACACACCAACACATGACTCGACACAACACCGAACTAGAAAAAAATCATTATAAAACAAAAGAGGGTCAATATTTAACTCAGAATACATAAAAAATTCAAATTTACAATAAGCTTCCAGAAACAATAAATAGATCAAACTCTACAAATATATTAAAAAAAGACTTATAGATTTTCTAATTAAAGAAATGACCTACACTAAATAAGCATGGTAAAACTAAAAACACTAGGTACCTCTCTAGAATTGAGTTAAGTAAAATTAAATATTTAAACTAAGTATTATTTCCTCTTCGTTTTCTTCTTATTTGTACTATAATTTTATTTACAGTACCTTTCACAACATAGAAGAATATTTCTTACAACACACAAGAAACAGAAATCACTGTGTATATAAACTACATGTAGGTACGTAAACTATCTCTCACGGTAAAATGTATTACTACTCGTACCATATTGTTATATTATACTTGATTAAAAACAATTCTTCAACATTAACTTTAATCTTATAGGTACATATTATTAACATATGTACACAACCTTAGAAACGTAAGCAATTATTGCTAAACTTCTTTTAGTTCAATCATAAATATTATTAATCATTATAAAATTTACCAGTTTGTTCAAAGATTAGTTTGTAATTTATAGGCCTAGCTCTTATAGATAGGCCTATTTATAATGTAGGTAGCCTATGTATTTAAACTTTAAAGCAATGTTATATATTTTAAAACATGTACTTCAATATTCTATTTTTCTATATCCATATGCCAGGCCCAATACAGATTATTGTACCTGTCACCAGATACATTATGTTATATGCCAAAACATGTTTTGTGTTGTATTAAATTGGCCAAATATTTTGCTATTGTACAGAGGTTACATTCATGTTCATATGGTTACATATTTTATGATACTCAAGATAGCAATAATTAATAACTATCAAGGTTACATTAACTATTTTGTCAAAGTTTTAAATAGGCCTACTTAAAGGTATATTATCAGATAGCATTGTTGAATTTAGAAACAAAAATGAAATAAATATGCCCCCTTTTTACTCAACTGGTAAGCAATTTTGTTAGTTGGTGACGTCACGCAGTGTGACGTAGATGGTGGTCTACCACGCCTGGCTCCAAGAGAAGAAGCGCTTCAATGGGTGCACAGTCTAGACCAGGTAGTTGAGTTGAATAGTCAGTGATCACATTACTTACAATTTTCTGCTTTTTGTTGTTTGGTGTAATCGTTATGTTTTCAATAAGATCACATTTGTTTCTAGCCAGAGTATACGTAGATATTCATTCCTTCTTTACATGCACTTCTAATTTACTTCTCAATTTGACAGAAGGAACTTCTTCAATACACGTTTTGATCTTACATGTCCCTAAGACTTTATTTTCAGACAGTTGGCAGTTTCATAATCGTATTCAACGAAGTTTTCGGAACATACTCGGGTATGTTTGCTATAAACAAATTTATCCAGTTTAATTTTTGCTAGCCAGGATTTGTATCCCACAAAACTTGGAGATTTTTCCTTATTTGGAAAACGGTGAAAATATATATATTCCGTTCTAGTAAATCTTTTACTGCATCCATATATACACACACATCACCATGGTACCTTGTGATACCATGTTTATTTTTCTTGTGAGACATTGACACTATATAGCCTATTTACAACAATATGTACACGTGATTTACACATACTCCTGCTTAGCAGTCACATGCAGTCACTTGCATTATCCATAATACTACAATGATGAATGTAACCACTAATATTATATTTAACAAATTACACTGAAAAATGAAAGCAGTACTCAAAACTAGTGACAAAGATGCAAAAACATTCCATGCAGACACTGTTAACCTGTAACTGCAGGTGCCGCGTGCTAGAGCAGTGAGACTCGCCTTGCAACTCGATCCGGTGACCACCACCAACGTCACATGCCGCCGGGCTTGCGTCAAAAGCACCCATTGTAGAGGGAGTAGACATCATCCACGGATGCCAAACATAACGGAATTCTATTTTTTTATAGGTATTTTTGATGATAATAGTTACTTTGTTTTATGTGACAATATGCCTTTAAGATGATAAAATTAAATAACAATTCAAGATGCATAACAATAATACGTGATATTGATTGATAATACTTAATAACAAATCAAAGTAAATACTGCCTATACTAGACCGACTAAGTTAATGGCATGGTTCAATTAAGACACTGACAATTACTGACATCACACTTAAGTGTATTGTAGACTCTTTATACAATACAAAGGAATGGATAAAATATAAAAATAATAGGAAATCATATAGAAGGCTCCAATGTACATTTAGGGTGCTCCGACTCCCTATGCTACAACACGGAGAAACGAGCGTTTCTGCGTTCCTCCCAGCTGCGCTCCAACATCTATGTCAGGAACCAAGCATAAGCGAAGTCAGCCGCTTTCGCTTGGATATATTCTTAATTCCGTACTAATATATTGCATTGCTTGAAGAGCTGTTTGAAGGTTTTATTATTTTGATGGTTTAAGAGCTATAAATACTTACCGGTACACAGTATCCCTTAGTTTCCAATCGGCTTGTACATTTTTAGAGTTGACGTGTAGCTCAGATGGCAAGTAAGTGTTTCAATGTGCAATATCTATGCTTACTTGTTATGTTCTTGTGAAACCTCTGTATCTGGTGATTATGAGAAGTTAGACAAGAAAGAGAACATAAACATACAAAATGTCACAAACATGACGCTGGGATTAAATTTAATGCATAAGCATTACCTTACAGTTGAAATTGTGAACTCCCATTTTTACTTAAAATAATTTTTGGTGGCATATTTTCACAGAAACATTACAACTAACTGAATGTTTTATAATTGATAATTATATTAGTCACAAACCAAACGTGATCAATTGAATTCATTACAAACACCCTGGGAGTATTTATTTCATATCATTTAAGAGTAAATACTACTAAAACAATTGTATATTCTACCATTATGTAAACTACTACAAACAATTAAGAACAGTCTTATTATGTATGTTTCATATGTACAGGGAAAATCAATATTTAGTAATAGCACAGATAACCGAGTACACTGTGGTAATAGTATATGTGAATCTCACAGTCAAGGTAAAATTGCTTATTGGTACGTAGTGGTATAGTATTGTTATCCCACCTTTAGTGGTTACTATTTGAGTTTTTAATTGAACCATCATCGATAATAAATTGATAAACTTGAATTTCACACATCCCTAATTTAGTGTAAGCATATGCCCTCAATAAGTTGATCTGACTTGCTCAACCACAATCTCTGTATCTGTGTTCCAGTAGAGAGTAGGTCATGGCCTACCTTTCCACTTTTTGTGTCTTCTTTGTTATGTATTTGAATATGTGGTCCACCAGGCCGTGGATGTACTTTGTATGAGGTATCCAGCAGGAGGTGGTTGTAACCGTTTTCTGAATGTACCTTGGGCGTGGCACTGTCTGTAGCTCGCCGCCTGTGAATAAACATGTTGACTTGACAATGGCTTAATCACTGATTATCCGAACCTACGAATATGCCCTAAGTCCTAGGCCTAAGAAGTCCATGAGGTATTGGACACAACATTCTTGATGGAAGATTATATATAATATTTAAGCAACAAAACAGCTGGTAATGGAGAATGACAACGTCATCAAAATCTATCAAGAACAAACCAGAGGAAAGATTTATCAAGTTTATCATGAAGAACACTGAATAACATGCATTACGGTACTTAAATCAAGTTTGCCTTTCATTTTGGTGGAAGGACTGCTGACCGACCAATAGGAAAATTTAAATCTTGGGTCCACCTCAACAGTTAATTATACATTTTTAAATACCTACTAGTACCGGTGCCTACTTGTGCTTATATTCTTTTTGTTAATGTTATGTTTCTTGAAACTGAAGATGTATGTATAACTTTAAAAAAATATTATAGCCTAGATATTGGCATAGTAGCCTACAGACTGCAAAGGTGTTTCATTAAAATTGAATTAAGATAATAAAACAACTGATGTGACATGTTTTAATTTTAACATGTAGGCCTACTTTAGGATCTACATTATCATAACTATCTTCAATCTACATATACACAAATTAAATCCATGTCTTTGTGGTATGTTGCTAGTTTCATCAAAAGCATAACCTCTTCCTATTTCTTCGTCTTTGCACTATGACAACACAAAAGTGTATGGTTAGGTTGTATTGTGTGCAAGTCTTGGAATAATTTGTTATCATCGGGTGTGGGAAACGGTTGGTTGGTTTTAGGTTCATGCCAAGAAAATTGATTCCAACTGGTAATAATAATAATAAATAATAATAATGATTTTTTTATTAATAGTACACATATGCTTGATAAAGGCACAACTTTTTAGGTATGGTGACAATTTGTATTGTAACATTGCAAGTATTCAAACATAAATGAGTGATAATTAAATATTATTTGGCAGGAGTGGACGAGGTGCATACAGCTATACTTGGGAAACCAAATCCACTTCCCATTGTTATCAATAAGTACACCCTATAAATATTAAATAGTGGTTTGGAGTGATGTTGCTATTTTGCTCGTCTTGTCAACGTTGAACTGGCGGAAGAGACAGGAGCATTACTTTTTTTCTGTACAAGAGGTCTAGAAGATGTTGACGTCTGACTAACATCACTTCTCTGAAAAGAAAATGTAACAAAATAAATTTTAAGATTTTAAAAATATTGTGAAGGGAGGAGAAAAAAGGAGACTTTATAGAGGGGAAACATTTATTATAAATTTGATTTCCATCAGTAATGTTTTAAAAGCAACAAAGCAAATCAAATGTTAACAAAGGGAAATGAGATAGCAAAAGTTGAAATTGCTAATAGTTTTAACTTTTAAAGGAGAAAAATTCACAAATTATGCACAATAATAATACAGTACCGATACATAAAACATGACTTGTTTAGGAGCTAGACACAATTTGTTTAGTAATTAAGCCTGCTATTTGGTTCATAAAAGAAAAATGTAACTCTGGACAGTTGGGTGTGGGCCTACCTTATTAGTTGTGTTATACTTATGTGGCATGTCACCACTAGAGTTTGAATTGATCAATATAACTTATAAAGGAACAAACTTACTTCATACAGGTGACTTAATAATAAGTAACTACTGAACTTGGTGGGACAAAATGTCATGGTTTGGTTTGGAAATTTGTTATTGATCAAAGGGACAATGCTACTGAATGTTAAAGTAGGTTTCTAAAGAAAGCAATCAATAATGTATTGTGTAAACATAAATTGTGTTTTACCCACTATGAAGGTTTAGAACTGTGTTTCAACTGTGAACATACCGCTGGCGATGGTCTCTGGAGTGTACTTGCAGCACTGCTAACTAGCGGTCTCTGCAGTGATGAAACACTTCTGTCAGGAAGGGCAGGGCTTTCTTCCTTCTTGTTACGCTCCACACTGTTGCTACGAGAGCCTCCTTTCCGGAAAATTCCAGTAAGTCTCTCCCGAAGATCCTTCTTGCTGCCCTTTTCTTCTGCTGCTATGCTTATGTCAGAACCCGAACCCTAAAATATATTTTTTGAGATTGATTTAATATTATGGTCAATCAGCTTTAAAAAAGACTTGTTGGCAAATTTTTACCAAGAGTAAATTAAATCTACTTCTCACTCTAACAAATGCACACTGTGAAAAGCATTCCAAATTTGAGTTGGATCGATGTGAATATCTGTCTGTGAGTCTGAATGACCGAATAAATGGTGTGTGAAGTAACATTGTTGATGTTGATATCAGCAACATACATAGGTACAGTTCAGTTCATACATACATACATACAGCATCGACTTCATGAAGACTAAATGACATTGTGCATACTTATTAAAATACCTAACTAATCAAAAAATAGTGTTGGGCTTGTTGTGATAAGCTGAGGGGGAAAAAACCATAATAATGTAATAATAACAAAAAATTATACTATGTTAAACCATTGTCAGATAACACAATAATATATTTCATACCTTAGTGTAGTGTTACAAGTTAGATACCCATATTCCTTTATCAAAATAGAGTAGAATCTGAATATTACTAGATTAGATCCATACGAGCCATTATATTATATTATATCCACTAAAATAGTTTCTTATCAATATCATAGTACTTGTTTGTTTTAGAACTAAGTATGGAAAAGGCCAATCGGCTAGTTTTATAGTTATTTATTATCATAATGATCAAGGCTCAATACAAGATACCTCTCCCACGTTGAAGTTATGGGTGTAGCGGTACTTCTGTGGGGAAAGGTATCTGTAGAACTGTACACATTAAAAGCTTGACGGTATTATATAAATACATTTACTTCCAGCATGGCCGTAGATGTTTGCAGTGTTGAGTAGTAACTTAGCGTAAGTAACACGTTAGGTTTTTGTTACTCAGTTCCTTTAAACTTTAAGTAACTTTAACTGAAAAATATCCTGCTTTTGCTTTTACTTCACGTTACATTACTTGTTAAGATCCTTTATGTAATTTGTGCAGACTAAGATTTATTTTATTTTATATTTTATTTACTAAGATTTAATAAAAACAAGTCAATGTAATTTAATTCCCAACAAATAGGTATTTCCTGCTCTCTTAAACCCTAACAAAATCTAGATTCCATCCTTCAAAAATGATATACCACACGCATAGCCGTAGTAAGCGCGGGAAATATGATGCCCCGTTTTGGACAAGTTTCTTAAAAAAACACGCGCTTGATAATATTTTCTTTATCGATTTTCAAAATGTTATTGAATTTTACTAATTTTGTGCATCTCTACTTTTTTATGTCCCTTGGAATTTTAATTAAAGGGATTTATTTAGTTGTCCTCCTTTGTAAATCAGTTTTTATAACTGAATAAGATAGACTTTAAATAAATAAATAAAAACTAAAATAAAAACTGCTACTCAAGTAGTTTACTAATATCTCATAACATTCAATTTTATTTTGCTCGCAATCTTATACTAGGCCTATCATCACTTTGCATGGCTTTTCACGCAAAGCAATTTGCAGGTCACACCACTGTAGTGCCAGCCCTAAACTGCTCTAAATCATCAACAAAGTAGACCGTGACTGCATGACTCACTCCCAGTATTTCTTTGGGCATGGCAGTGTGAATCATCTAGATGGGGCTTGTACTAAGGTGGCGCTACAATTGTGAGGAAGTGGCAGTGCAAAGACCAATTAAAAAACTTAACAATACAATGAATGAATTGTAGCCAGAATACCTGTCCTACAGATGACATTGGAAAATCAGACGCTGTGTTCGTGTCATCTATGCTTCGACTCTTAGTTAGTTTCTTTAGTTTTCCAAGAATACCCTTCTTCTTTTTCTTGTCTGATGAGGGCAGGACATCACTTTGAGTTGATCCACCAGATAAACGGCTGCAATGAAAATATAACTTTCTCAACTTTGTATGCAATTGGGTTGATATTCAAGAGTGTTTGAAAATATGGTAATTATACAGATTAGCGTAAATCGGCATTTACCCCAAGTCAGTTACGTCCAAGTCAGAAAAAATCTTATATAATATGAAATCACCACATTAAAGAATTTATATTATACTTGGAGACACATCCACACATCCCACAGGCTGCAACATGTTGGTTTCACACACACGCAGCGCAAGACATTTCCATCCACCCGCTACATTAATGCACAATGTGAACTATGCAATTTGAATTTGAACCGTCTAGTAACATCAAAGATAAGGTGCATACCCGGAAAGTGGGAGACTCAGGTTCGAACCCCAGTCGGGATAGATTTTGAAATTTCTGGATTGCATTAAAAATGAACAAAATTTACACCTCACGGGAGTGTTTCCCAATCAATGAAATTGAGAAACAGATAATTTATTACACTTACCCTCCAAACACAAATACTATGTATTATGTCCATGGAGTGAGAATAAATACAAATACAAATCTTTTATCTGTGGTAACATACATTGCCAACATTTAAAGTTCAACATGTCTGTCCCAAGGCAGATACCTGGTTAGTTTGACCAATCTTGTTACCGGTGAGGTCTAAAAAAATTCCTGTGTCAGAAAGATGGAAAACCACGTTTTCTGTCGAACCATTGCCAGTGTGCCTAGTTTTTTCCTTACATTGGTATCCATGCCTTGCACTTTTTTGACATGCTCACTATGGACAGTAGCTAGACCACCGAGCTCAAACGCCTACACAGGCTTATCTTACCCATGAGGCCAACGAGACAAATGCCTCGGGCCCCCGAAGTGTAGGGCCCCCAATTTTTGCTGAGTCAAAGCCTCCATGTGTAAACTTTGGCTAAGCTAACCACCGTAAATAATATAATTTAAACTTCTTTCATTACATTTTATGCCACCAACATAAAATATACACAATTCGATCGGAGTTGAACTCAGTTATTTATCCGTCAATTCGCCAACACATTGACAGTTTGAATAATTGATAATTCAACGTTTGGGTTTAGTTTGAGTCTATGCTATAAAGGCATCGACCCGAAAAGCAGAATATCTGGGTTTGAGCTCAAGAAGGTGAGTAAATTTTTACATATTCCATCTTTTTCTACATGTACACATGTTAATCTGCCACTAATCTATATGAAAGTTAAATAACTTCACTGTTAAACAATATCATATCTTGCTAATTTTAGTACAGGTAAAAGTTGTCAATGAACCAGGCTGTATATATAATCTAGACAGTCTAACTAGGTAGGGTAGGTGGTAGGGGCTCCAAAAAATGTTTTTTCCACAGGCCCCCAAATATGTAGAGATGGCTCTGTGCCTACAGAACTAGATATTGTATTATTTATTTTTATATCTCGCAAACGATGACCCACGAAGATTTATGGTTATTAATGCCTCACAATATTAGATAACACCATCAGCCCTTCACACACATACAATTTTTTTTTTAAATCTCACAAATTATGCTAATCTGTGTAATAACACAAGTGTACAAAAATGCTAAGAGGGAAGCACAAAGAATGGTCAAAGAAGAGAAGGCAGAAGACTGGAAGAAGTTTGCAAAGAAGTTGGAAAAAGATGCAGAAGGAAACAAGAAGATGATGTATGGCATAGTGAAGACAAAGAGAAAGGAAAGTGGGGGACAAAGATACCTAACGGATGACTCGGGAGAGACTCATTAGTCATTACTAATGCAGATGAGATAAAGGAAAAATGGAAAGAGTACTTCTTACCAATTGTTAAATGCAGGAGCAGAAGACGTAGAGGACAGGGATGAAGAATTGGAAGTTAGGAGGGAAGATGTGGAAGTGAATGGTCCAACCTGGCAAAAGTGTAGATGGCACTGAAAAGAATGAAGAATGAAAAAGCAGCAGGAGTTGATGAACTGGTGGCAGAGATGATAAAGGCAGGCGGACCAGTTACCATGCAGTGGCTGTATAGAGTTATTCGAGTTGTGTGGAAAGAAAAAAAGATATCGGATGACTTGAGAAAAGGAGTTAGGTCAATAGTGCCGATATATAAGAAAGGTGATCGAAAAAAATTAATGTAGTAATTACAGGGGGATGACTTTACTATGCCACACAGCAAAGATTTATGAAAAGATTGTTGACAGAAGAATAAGAGGAGAGGTTGATCACAGATTGAATGAGGAACAATATGGATTTAGATGGGGAAGATCCACAATAAATCCTATATTCATACTTAGACAGGCCATGGAAAAAAGTTGGGAGCTTGAAAGAAGAATGAGTATGGTCTTCTTAGACATAGTAAAAGCGTATGATAGTGTGCCAAGGAAAGTGGTATGGGAGAGTCTGGAAAGAAAAGGAGTGGATAATGGACTAACAGACAGGGTAAAAAGTATGTATGAAGTTTGTGAAAGCTGTGTGAAAACACAATTTGGATTGTCAGGGTGGTTCCAAATAACAACAGGGCTATGACAGGGAAGTGTGTTGTCACCTCTGTTATTCATAATCGTGATGGATGACATCCACAACAAGGTAAAGATGGAGGCAATGGAAGATGTAGAGGTTATGTTGTTTGCCGATTATTATTGGATATTGCTTAACGTCTCATATTTATGCAACTTGGCTAATCGAGACGAAGGGAGGGACGTAAGGGATGACGCGGGGGGACAAGGGGTGGACAGGCTTGTGCTGGTCAGAACCAGCCACAAGCGTATGGGGAGGGCAGGGGTTCCCCCACGTCGTGGTTGTCTCCGTCTGTGTCATCATCCGTCCGTGTTGTCATTGTCGTCGCCTTTGACTTGGTGGCATGGTCCGAGCATGAGGAGGTACCGGTACTCTGAAGATATAAAGACTTGTGGAATAGAAACATAGAAGAAGCAGGTATGAAAATAAGCATTATAAAGAGTGAGGTTGTTACTATGCCAGGAGAAGGGGACACAGGGAATTATCAAGCACAGATAAACATTGGAGGAGATACCCTGAAACTGAAAGTGGTGGATAGTTTTAGTTTTCTAGGAAGTGAAGTAATGGAAAGTGGAAAGATTAAAAAGGAGATTAAAATCAGAATAAAAAAGGCCAGTAACTTTTACCAGTGTGTGAAAGACCTGGTGTGGGATAGGGAAACACCCATTCAGTGTAAGATGACACTACATAAAACTTATTTCATACCAATCCTTACATATGCAGCAGAAACCTGGACAATGGGAGATCGAGAGGAGAGTCAGATACAGGTGGCAGAGATGAGATTCCTGAGGAGCACAGTGGGCAAGACAAGAAGAGATAGAATAAGAAACACGAACATTAGAGAAAAGCTAGGTGTAGAAAAGTTAAGTGACAGAATAGGAAGGACAAGGTTGAGATGGTATGGACATATGAAACGAATGGGGGAAAATAGGATGCCCAAGAAAATGTATGAAAGAAGGATTGAAGAAGGAAGAAGAAGACGGGGTAGACCAAGGAAGAGATGGAAGGACATCATAGCAGGAGACTTCGGAGGCAAGAGGAGAAAGCTGGGAAGATGGGGAAGAGATACGATTGTGGGAGGATAGAAAGAAGTGGAAAAATTTTGTTGCCAAACCCAAGCTGACCCTGCCAGAAGCAGGAAACGGCGATGGATAATGATCACGTTGACTTATGAAATAAATGAATACAGTGTAGATGATAGGTTTGATGGATGGTTTGATTATTTGGTAATACAGTACAAATATGACACCAGCTAGTTGTATGTTAGGATTGGGAATTTGTGTAGACGCCTACTGAAGTCTAAACGTGCAAGCTTTTACTAAACTCAGCAATATGACCAATATATATGATTTAAAAAAACAAAATCATACCTGTCTAGGCTTGCTTCCCTCCGAGGCCGTGAGAAGTATCGAGAATCCATTACTTCTGAGCCAGCTGACTGTAAGCTGGTCAAACTGCCGTCAGTTTCATCTTCATTCTTCCATATGGACTGTTGATTAAGCAAGAAATATTAATTATTAATATTTACATATTAGTGTTGTAATATTAAGTAATATTACTAATATTTGTAGAATACTTTTTTCAGCTGCGTGGCTGGTCGCAGTGGCGTCGGAACAGGGGGGGGCAAGGGGGGCATTGCCCCCCCCCTAACTTTCATGCCATGGGGGCATAGGGGGGCAGATTTTAGAGTTGAAAAATCAAGATTTCTACTCTACTTTTTGGGAAAGCAACATCGGATGATCTGTCAACAATTCATTTCCAAGGAAGAAACAACCCAACAATAGCAGAAATATTATTTTGGCTGACGTACCCCATGCCCATGCCCATGTCTTGTATTGTGTGTTTGTCACTCACTTCAGTGAGAGTGGACACATGACTCAGACTCACGTCTAATCCAAACATCCCTTTGAATGATTTGCTAGAGTTATTGGCAGACGCAAGTTGGGATTTGGTTCCCTCGTGTCGCATCGTTATGCGCAAAGTCATCTTTGGAGTGGTGTAGTGATTGTAGCGAAGTGGCAAGTGTGTAGTGTTTGTCACTGTTTCGTGTTTAATGGCGTTAAAGATTAAATTGATATCGTAATTTTAAATATGAAACGTACTAAACAGCCTTCAGTTAGTATTTTTTTTTTTTAAAGAAGAGGGTAAAACATTAAACAAATATGTTTGCCTGTATGCTTTGTCATTACATACAAGATTAGGTTTTAATTTATTAAAATGGGCCACTTCACGTTCATTTTTTGAGTTTTTAGATCGCAGATAGCTGATGTAAAACATTGTTTACAGAGTCCGGGTGCAGTTAAAACATGACGAAATAACTGTAGTATAGTGAAATTTTTTTCGCCTTCGGCGAAAGGGCCTCCGGCGGCTGGGGCTTCGCCCCAGACCCCAGCTGCACCAGGTTTGCCCCCCCCAACTTTCAAAACGTTCCGACGCGCCTGGCTGGTCGGGTGCATCTTTTAAATACTACTTGGTATAGTAGCGAGTAGCAGGCTAAGCAAGCTTATTTTAAAAAAAATATCCATCTACAATGCAGTCAGTTTCTCGATTATCAACAATTAATATTAAATTGAAGTGCATTTCTCGTAGCAACACATACTGATGACGTTGGCTGAAGTATATAATGTTGACTATAGTAATGCCTAGGTGTGCAAGTAGTAGGGATGCACATCAATACTTTTTTCATTATTGATTATCAAAATGGCAATCGAATAGAAATTATTGATAATCACCAACAAAGCCTGTTCCGACCTATAAGTGGAACCTCAAGTGTGGCAAGTGGTCAAAACAATACAATTGCGTTCCGTTTGCTGCTTCGCTGACTTCAATGTCATGTCTTACAGTGTTTTGCATCCGTTATCGCTTGATAGCTCATTTCCAAACATAAATCTTGAGTGTGACACCATCAGCTCAGCCAGTGCATGGCACAACGTGAGATAATCTCCGACTTTAGAGTTTGGTTCGTGCCACTATTGACCAGTTATTTGATATTTCGATAATCGATAATAAATATTGATTATCGATTATCAAAATTATATCCATTATTGATTATCGATCGATAATATCGATAATCGTGTGCATCCCTAGCGAGTAGTACTTTTTTGGCTCGATTTGAGTATCAAGTTAGGTTCTAAACTGCAAATTAAATTTTGTAATGTTATTTTATTTATAAAATCCGACACAGACCGAGTTGAGGAACTCTCAAGGTAAGGTAGATCATAAACTCTTCATAAGTCGTTCTTACTCATAACAGAAGCCTATATAATTTGATATGGGACTCATTGGCAGACAGCAACAATGTAAACAGCTGATTCACTCGAGCTGAAGCTTCCCATATTTCAATTGTATAGCTATCAAATGATCTTGAGTTCTACACTAGATACAACTGACGAAGTATAAGCTCGACGACTATCTCACGCACTAAAAAGGCAGCAACATTCAGCCGCTGTCCGCGCTACGACTTTATGCATTTAGATTGGTCTACCAATGTTTGTCGGCTTTGAATAATGTTTAGCAACAATTTGCAATTAACTTGTATTATTTCATTTGAACTACGGACGATAATGGACGAATGGCAGTCCATGAGTCTCACACTTGCCAACCTAAGATGTGCATGGCCCATTGATCTTGCTAACAAATAACAGAAAATGATAGTAATTTTGTTACAATTTACTATTTAGGCTACAAATGACCGATCATTGGGGGATTCAAAGATATAATTTTTTACAATTAATTAAGTATTTTTCTTATCATCTTAAATTTATCTCGAGATCGGCAGATCTCATTGCTATATTTCCTATTAAAAATATTGATCTTTGGTTGGTTATCACTCACTTGTCGATTGTTACGGGGCCTACAGGGTTGGCTTAGTCGCTTTGATTTACTGTCCCCCACTGAAAATCAGTTATATAACTGAGTGGGTAGACTATAAAACAATTTATTTATTATTTTATTAATACACCTCAGATTGTGCCCCTATTTGACCAGGAGAACATGCTAGCAGGCAGTGGCTGCATTGCCGATAATGTAGTCAACCCAGGGTGTCTACTTATTTGAAGTTACAAAATTCCCTTTTCCAGGTTGAAAACCATATAAAATTCCAGAAATAAAAACAATTTCCCTGACTTTCTCCTGATTCCAGATTTATATATTTCCTGACTTTGACAACACATGGTGGCTAACTCCATTCCAATTCAAATAAAAAGGGAAGAATACTCGAACTCGACTCTCGCAAAAAAACTCACTCACATCGAGTAAAGCTCCGGTGCCAACAATTCGACTCGAGTTATCTAGTAACCACGTTTACCTAATAATGCTACAATATTGCAACTGAAAACGTCAAACATCATGGAAATAGAAACCCGGTACCGGCACGTAGCCTACTCCTTTCGAAAAGTACCAAGGGGACCAACGGCTTAATGTCCCATCCGAAAGGACGGTGTAACCTTGACAGTCATATAGGTTCCTCCACTAACCCGGACTGTTGAGCAGACGTTGAGGAGAACGAAGCCGTTACACTAGCTCTAGAACCCTCCATCTGCTCTAACCAGTGATATACGTGAGTTTCAGGGCTGGGCGGTCACCCCTGACCACGCCCGAGTTTGCTTAACTTCGGTGTTCTAGTGGGAACCGGTTAAACTACCTCGGCTAAACCGCTGTCTTACTTGCAGTCTATGTGGGAGGGAAGAACAGAACAGAGAGCATCTGATGAGATGTTCAAGGCTTAAAGACAAAATGGATGCCCTTCCATTTGGCATAAACTATCAGGAAAATGAAGCCTGTCTTTACTGGAAAACCAGAAAATGCGCCCAGTAAGACAAAAATGTAGGCATATGAAAAGAAGAAGATATTGTAAATTTTCCAAAATGAAATGATAAAATCGTTAGTGTATCAAAAATTTGATACTGCTGCTCATCATTTTTTCTTGGATAATAGACATATTATTTAAGAAAAGCTAAACAAGGGCTCGAAAATTATTTACTTCAGTTTTCTTGTTATTTCATAACGTACACAGTTAGTAGAGGTCCGAGTATATGGTTTTAATTTTTCCTCAATTTTGTTTACTAGGAAAACGCTTAAGTCCCGCCGCGTTGTTGGATGAGCGTAATTGGTGCATTGAGCTGCCATGTGTTATGCGGATTTTCTGTTGTTCTGTGAAAAAATTAGTACTAAGTTGAAGATTTTTTTTAAATTAAATTAAATTAGATAAAAAATAATTATTTGATTGCGCTCAAATTTCACACGAATATATAAATTTATAAAATTAAGGTTCTGTGAAAAAAGTATTACAATAAAATAAAGCATGTAGGTGTTATAAGTAAAAGAATTGTTTAAAAAAAGAAAAAACCCACAAAATTTATATTTTCATGAAAAATAATTTTTTGATTGCGCTCAAATTTCACACGGATATCTTAATTCATAAAATTAAGGTTCTGTGAAAAAATCATGAAAATCGGATTAAGCATGTAGGTGTTACAAGGAAAATAAATTTTCAAAAAATCGAAAAAAATCGTAAAATTGCGATTTTCATGAGAAATAATTTTTTGATTGCGCTCAAAAACGTGGCAGTTCTAAGTTCAGAGATTTCGAAGGCCTCCATAAAATTTCATCGCAAACGGAGTATCGGTTTAGCCGGAATCGTGCTGACAAACACCAAAAAAACAAAAAAAAAAAAAGAAAGAAAGAAGGAAAAGAAAAAAAAAAAACATTCCGGATTTTTTTCTCCAGTGTAGTGAAATGGAATCTTCGCTTCGCTCGCTACGCTCGCTACGCTCATCCAAAAAAGTAGTGTTAGGTTTTTATTTAATTTTTGAATTCCTCGCATTGCAAAACAAAACAGCAATGCACCTTTATAATAAGTAATAGTAGGCCTATAGCAGTATATGAATCAAATGGAATTCCAATATGCACACAAGCCACCATTGATTTTATTTTATCTCATAGATACCACATAAGAATTGCTCCTGCAGCCATTAAAAAAATCAATGATTTGTGTACCTGTATGCCATTTTTATTTCAGCTTGTGTTTAATTAAAAACACTCAATAGCAAGTTAATATTGATAGTTTGTGAATAATAAAGAAAGTGTTGGTTTTGTGAAAATAAATAGCAAAATATGGTTTTACTTATTAAATAATGGTTATTTTAGTTTTATAACCATTAGTCGGTGTTAATATGGATTTATTAACCTTTAGTGGCATTATTTCGGTTTTATTTAAAGGGATTATCTCATCTTGAAAAACGTATTATTCATTAGTTTGACACTAATTTGAATACGCCAAAAGAAAAATCAAAGAAATCAGCCAACAATTCTGCCATAATATTTTTTACTGAAATCCTGTGTCTTGGCCACGCCTCCTCGCGTGACGTCAACTGTGGCTTAGTCCCAGGTGGCATGCGGGCAAGGCAAGCGCACTGTGTAAGTGCAGTCAGTCACGCACAGCAATCGCTTTACTTGTAGCACCTTCTCTGTTCTATTTTGACATAACTTTTTTTTCTTCCTTTTTGGTTATATCCGGGGCAAAACAATATTGATTTGAACCTGAGTTGAGTGTGCAGCTGAGAATAGGCCAGTAGTCTCATCAATTATCATTCAAGCCTTGAAGTAATGTTGTTCGATAATGAATAATGGTGTGCCAGGGAATGGGAATTTGCAATAAGATCGCCGTTTATAATAGCGAGGAGCAGTCTGTGCTATTTATAGAATGATGCCATCCCTTACCACAAAGATAACGCTTGCCACAGCATCTGCGTGAGCGATCTGTCACGTCTTATCAAGGTCACAATGAGTGGGTTTACTGGAGGGGGGGGGGAGAAAGAGGGAGGAGGAGTTGTATATAAAAATAGCTTGATAGCAAGATAAAGGCCAGACTCTGCACTATCTCTCTCTATTCTCTAGGGATAAGATCTGTATTATTTTAATGCTTTTTACCTTCTTTTGTTTTGATCTTATGACTTATAGCAGATTGAAAACATTAGTGATATTATGGAAATTATAAACGGTAACAATACAATGCTGGGAGATTGCGCAAAGGGTAAGGCAGGGTACCACAAGTTGGCGGCATGATCAAAGGGAAAATGTTCACTTAAAATCAAAATAAATATACCGCCAATCACCAAAGAGGGTATGTATACGCGTCTTTGTTTCGGCTTGGGGACACACTGGGGTATGACACCTCCATTCAGGACATAATTCAATCTTCAGTTTTACACCCATCTCAAAATCGATGTCAAGAAAAAGTTCCGAGCACATGCGCGTATATTTGCTTGGCACAAAAAGTGCTCTCTTCATTTGATTCAACCACTGCTGATGTAGATGACAGATCTGGTCTGGCTTAGTTTGTCGGGAAATGAATGTGATGAATGATAGATGCTTATTTTTACACGAGACATTGCTACACTTTAAGACACATCATCGGTTAACCATGCATTAACAAAATCTCACTTGAAGACCACTATCTGTAACAAGTATCGACTGGCAACTGAATGATAAGAGCAAAGCGTGGCTGAGGACAGTAGGCATGATGCGGCAACCAAGAGCAATACGCCGCAATTGACATCACAAGTGGCGAACACCAGATTTAAAATCTGATGCTAACAGCTTATTTTCCATGGGTTTGCTTGTTTGTTTTGATTGTTTGTTTTTTCTTCATAACATAGCTGAAAACGTTATTATCTTTGATCTGAATGCCACTTTTGTCAAGATGAGAGTCGTCCTTTAAACAAAACCATTTTTACAGGCCTCTAACAATTAGGTCTTACATGTTACAAGTATACAGCAGGCTTTATAGTAAGGTTTCAGTTTTGTAACAGAAGCATCAACACTGTAAGCCTGATTTTAGTTACCTGATCCTGTTGAGCGCTTGCACTGGTTTGTTCTAAGGATAAACTTTTCCTATACAAACTACCCTTTTTCTGCACCCCCTTGCCATTCAAAGCTTTGGAACGTAATGATTGCTCCGGTGGGTTGTCCGATTCTGTGGAAGCAGCCCTGAAAGATAAAAAAAAAAAAACAATGAAAGTTATGTGAATAAAATGTTAATTTAAAGACACATTATTATTTAGTCTCTATTTGCAACGGATAATGTAATCCACTAGTGCAAATTTAATAGAGAAAGGTGGAGGGGAAACCAGGTACCGGCACATAGCTTACTCCTTTCGAAAAGTACCAAGGGGACCAACGGCTTTACGTCCCATCCAAAAGGACGGTGTAACCTTGACAGTCGTATAGGTTCCTCCACTAACCCAGACTGCCGAGCAGACGGCGTCAAGGAGAACGAAGCGGAGCGATTTTGTCGTCTCTAAAGGGTCAATGCTCACCGATGCACGCCCCACCCCCCTCCATGCCTAATTTCAACATTGGTTCATATATGTATGTGTTATCATATTTCTCCAACGTAACGTCTTTTAAGGTAAGACAGAATCTTATTCATGATGTCATGAAATTAATAAATATCGGAGCCTTGAATAACTCTGAAAATGAATGAAAGAGTGGCTGGGAATAGTATTCACATAGGAGGAACAAAAGGAAACTCTCACAAAAGGCCCATGATCCACCTCGTATGCGAGAAAGTATAATTTTGTTTTGATTATCAATTAACGTAAAAAATATCAAATCTTGTATTTTATACTGTGCCAATATGATTTCACGAAGCAGTTTGAACGCCAAGTATTAGACACACAATTAGGCATAAATTAAAAATGTAACCAAATTTTATTTCTAAATTATAAGAATTTTTTTAATTTACTTAACAAGTGATTAAATGACATTTAAAAAATATTTCAACCATTTTGGATGAAAATTTAGATAGTCATCAAATAAGCTCTTGTTGCCCAAGTAGTAGCCTCAAGCGTTCAAAGAGCTACACCTATAAATCTATGCCTAAACAATAATATGTAAACTCTAGGTTAAAATAGTGTTTAATTACCTTCTCATTCCTAGTGACCTTCTGGCACGGTCCTTGTCCTTTTCTTCCTCATTAAGACGTTGATATTTCCGAAGTTCTTCTGTTGCTTCTCCCAAGCGCTGGACAGTTGACTGGAGTTGCATTTGTCTATCTACTGATGATTCTGAAATGAAATGACAGTTGAAATTTGACATTAGTGGCAGTTGTAAAATCCAGCCAAAATTATTATTTTGTTCACATAAACATACAGTGCATGATATTTTTTCTGATACCGAGACAGTCCAGTTTTAAACACTATGCCCCTGAATCCCGACTCAAATGTCCCAGAATCTAGATACGTGTGTTCGAAGTCCTGGTTTTAATTTAACAGACAAGATTAATAATGTCAAGAGCATGGATGAAGCTACTCCATGATGGTGCCTCAGCCTATGGGTATATTTATGTATTCATTTTTATTTATTTAAAAATCTATTCAATTTAGCACCCAAAAATGAAATACAAATACACATAGTACGAAATTAAATTCACAATTTGAATTTGTATTACAAAGTCATATCGAAAACCAGTTTTGTAAACGGTAATTAGGTGAGAGTAGTGAACGAAGACATCTTCTATTTGACTGGTACCTGATAGTGATAATAAATGGTCAGGTGTTTTTTGTTCACTTTGTACTATAAGCAAGTGCCTCCTCCTAAAGTGATGTAATTTTCAACGATCCTTTGAAAGCTCTAAAAGTATTTTCATTAAAGTTGCACATCAACATATTTTATCTCAATTATTGCCCTCATCCCTCTCAAGCAGATAGCTATCAATATGTTGGGGACATTTTAAGGGAATCTTGACTTCTGAGTGTGAGTAATGAAATATTTACCAGTTGATTCATGTTAGAAATTAAACATAGTTTCAAATGTTTCTCAATCAAACGGTAATGTGCAAAATTTTATTCTTTCACGTGCTTGTATTCGTTGGTAAAGATCAATACGTATTAGGATTAAGACCTACTTCGTAATTCATTCAAAATAAAATTTTGAAAGCAGAGCGAAACTGAAATTAAAATAGGGATAAAGGACTCATGAGGCCCAAAATGCTAAACCATTAGTGAATGTAAAAAGTGTCCTCGAAGCACTTTAGCTAGAAATGATTGCCAGTGGTGGAGAAGGCGACCACCCTGACACTCAATCCACTGCCTCTTTGCCATGGGACTTAAAATTGTTATTTGTTCTGGATTTTTAATTGATAAAAATTAGAACCTTAATGAGATCTGTATTTGTAAATGGCCCCGCCAGCAATAGGGCTCAGTGGTTCCATGAGTTATCAGCTAAATGTATTTTTATAGAGCACCAGACCGGTTTGAACCAAAAACCGTGATAAGTGTATGAACCGGTAGGCTAGTAGGTCTAGGCTGTTACTGGAGTCGAAGTTAAAGTCAGGTGGTGTCATGGGCTGTAGTCCACCAGTAGTAGGCCCAAGGAGAAGCCTTCATCTTGAAATAAATTTGTGAAAGTTTGGTTTAAGTTCTGTTTTTAACTTTTATGATGAAACCCAAAATGTTGCAATTACCATAACAGCAAATAAAAATGGAACTGAAACTAATTCAAAAGTTGGAGTTTGGTTTGAAACTTTCCATATACCCTAACTACAAGATGTACTTTTTTATCTTAGGGGTCAACTGTGTTATGTAAACATAAAACTATGTATGCAACACTTAATGAAAATAAAGCAACATTCTATTCTATTCTATTCAAAAAACTAAGTTTTGGTAAATTACAACAATTGAGCTTAGATAGATAAACCATTTTTGATTTGACATGATTACTGCCAAGTGCCAAGCAATGAGAAGTGCAAAGTGTCTGCCAGCTACAAGTGCTGTCTCTTCCTCACCCCCCCCCCCCCCTTCCCTTTGCTACTGCACACATATGCAGCAAACCATCAAACACCTTCTTACAGAGAAACAAGGGCTGGAACCGATTCCAAATTTGACTACCCGATGTAATCTCAGTAGGCCTATAGGATTACCTTTTCTGAACTCTTTTCTTTCCAAAGAAGGTGAAGACTCTCTTGATTTCGGACCCTATGAAGAGAAAGTATATTATATTAAATATTCATTTATGCCAAGCATTTTAAGAAAAATATACAATATAGAAATGTTATTGGTAGTATACCTTTAGCCTTCTAGGAGGTGTTGGAGTGGCTAGGTTTGCGGAGGTTTGCTCTTTTTGTGGGAATAAATCTGGCGCCAACCTCATGAGTTCTTCAATCTGAACAAGAAACAATCAACGTAGTATTAGAAGTGGAAGCATGGCATAGTACCATTTTAATAAGTAATTTTACTTTTTACTTCATGTTTACAGAGATAAGATACATGCAATGTTTCACAATTGAATAGAACTTAAAAATACTGTAAATGCAATATTTAAAGGTATATACAATAATAAAAGCAGCCAATTACTTGTTCCAACATTGTGTTGACTTTCCTTTCTTCATCGGCTTCAGCTCGTTTCTTTCCTGCCATCAGCTGTCGCCATTCCTCACGTTCCTTCTCATTTCTTTCCTTCTCTCGGCGTAGCTTCTCATTGGTTGTACGCAACTTAGCATGAGCATCACGGAGTTCCAGCAAATCACACTGAAGCTACACAAATCATTCAAACATAATGTAAAGTAAATCCAAACAAATATTTCATTTACTCACCAACATGCACATTGGAACATAAAAAAATCTACATCGTTCTTTTGCAGGGATCTGTGTGCCGGACTTTTCTAATTTGGGCCAACACTATTGATTAGTTTTTCGAGCTTTGGGCCGGGTTTTTAACCATAAACATGGTTTCATCCTTGAGAATATGCCGCCTGGTAAAACTTGGTCAAGAAGACTCTACTTGTTCAATAATGTCATTAAAACATTATGATTATCAGCAGGGCCGGCTCGTGACATTTTGGCGCCCTGGGCAAGAGATTTGTTAGCGCCCCCCCCCCCCCCCCCCCCCCACCCCCAATTAATACAAGAAGGTTTTTACCTCTATGTTCGCCTACAATGGTAGTCTGAGACCTTGGAAAGTCATCATTCACAAAAGTTGATGCAAATGGTTTAGAAATAGGAAGTCAGATAATGGAAATATTTGTTTTTGGATGACCGTAGCGAGCGAAGCGAAGATTCTATTCTACTACATTGAAGAAAAAAATCCGGATTGTATTTTTCTTTCTGATTTTTTCTGTATTTTTGTGTGTTTGTTAATGTGATTCCGGCTAAACCGATACTCCAATTGCGATGAAATTTTCTGGAGGCCTTCGAAATCTCTGAACTTAGAATTGCACGTTTCTGAGCGCAATCGAAAAATTATTTCTTATGAAAATCGCAATTTTACGATTTTTTCGATTAAAAAAAAAATTCTTTGACTTATAACACCTACGTGCTTTATCCGACTGTAAAAATTTTTTCACAGAGCCTTTATTTTATGGATTGATATATTCGTGCAAAATTTGAGCGTAATCGGAAAATTATTTCTCATGAAAATCGCAATTTTACGTATTTTTAAACATTTCTTCGACTTATAACACCTACATGCTTTATCCGATTGTAATGAATTTTTTACAGAACCTTAATTTCATGAATTTATATATTCGTGTGAAATTTGAGCGTAATCAAAAACTTATTTCTCATGAAAATCGCAATTTTACGCTTTTTTTTCGTTTTTAAAAAATTACGCTCATCCAACAACGCGCCTGAAAAAGCATTTGCGAAACTTCCTACTATAAATCGAATACAGAATAATCATGTTGACCAACAAAAGTCAGCAGCTCTTTATTGTCAGTTTTTTAAATGAAATATTTAATAACATTATTATTTGATTTGATTTTTTTCTACACTATTCTTTTTCAATTATTTCAAGTTAACGAGCCTTGCTTTGGTTTCGGCAAACACTTTTACTAGCGACGCGAGATCAAGCTGATGAGCTTCGTCATTTTCGATCGAAAGCATGGCAAGAGATGAAAGTCTGTCTTGATTCATGGTTGATCTCAAGTATGTTCTCTCGCCACTAGCCACGGTGACAGGAATGGTCAAAAGAACTCGTAAGGCAATCCAAACATTAGGAAACAAATCCACCAAATCTTCTTTCTTCAGGAAGTCTAGTACGGCTAGTGGGTAGGCCTCATATTTTGCCAGCATCCTTGTAAATGCTGGAGCTCGTCAAAGAGTTGCACTCCGCTCACATCGCCAACGCCAATGGCTTCTTGACTTTTGTCTGCCAATGCAAGGTGGAGATCAGAGCAGTGTTTCCTCAGTTCTTCTGCAATTGGTAGAACTTTTAAGGTCGTACAGAAATCCCCAAACATTGTGGTGTTCCCTCATCTGAACAAAACGTTTGTCTATTGATACCAAGGCAGTGTTCAACAGAGTGTTGAAGAAATCAATCTCAAATCTCTTTTTAGGTGACATGGTATTTGTTACATCATCCTTTCTTGGGATGTGAATTAAAAATACTGTACATTCCAAAATTTGGCGCCCCCTAAATCTTAGCGCCCCGGGCGGTCGCCCGGGTCGCCCTACCCCCGAGCCGGCCCTGATTATCAGTAAATTAAATTCAATAAAATTGGTTGACATATTACCAAAATATATTACAGTATACTGTATTTGCCATTCCTAGAAACCTGTTCTGAAAATAGTGCTAGATATTTTGATTCACAATACCTACAGTATTGCTATATTTTCCCACTAGAACAACACAGTTTACAGGATTTGACAAGCTCTTAAGAATGAAGATCCCAGAGAACTCGTTTCGTCGCTGGGATTTTGATTGACAGGGGGTGTGAAAGTAGGACCGTACTTTTGCTCCTACGTCAGCAAGTTTTGGGCCAATCATGGGTAGGTTTCTAGTTTCTGTGCAGTAGTCTTTTGTTATTTCAAATATTTATTGACAAGCAGTGAGCTATTCAGCTAGCTGGACCTTCCTGGCCCGAGCAGAGTGGACAAGAGGTAGATCGTATCTATTGTAATAGTCGCTCGACCCTTCTATTGATGGTCTCGAAACCATCCAATTAAATTATTTTCGCTTGAATAGAGTTAAATCCTTCCTTCCTTTCATTACGTAAACTGTTGTAATTTACCTTTTAAATGCCCTTTAATGTTGAAGATTTTAGCTTAAATGTTTCACTGAAGTAAAATCAACACGAAAATGTTTTTGAATGCTAAAAATTGATTGAAAACTAAGAACATAACAGTATAATATACAACATACTTCTTCATCAGAAATGCTAAGAATATTTTGTAAACATTGTTAGTTCTCAATCAATTTTTTGCGTTTAAAAACATTTTCGTGTTGATTTTATTTCAGGGAAACATTAAAGTTAAATTCATTAACATTTAAGAACATTTAAAAGGTAAATAACAACAGTTTATGTAATGAAAAGAAAATTAATTTATCTCTATTCAAGGGTTTAGAGACCATCAATAGAAGGGTCCAGGATAGGTAAGATCTAAATCTTGTGCACTCTGCCCGTCCGAGGAAGGTGGTGGTGGTAAAGAGAGGAGGAAATTCCTGGTACCTGCGGACCAATCTTCCCCTGAAGTCCACTTTAGTCTGTCACTCTCGGCCTATTATGAGCACAATAGCCTCAATGTACCTGATCTGCTTCTGGAGCATCTTCACCCATTTCAAATCTATTGTGATGAAAATAATTTATGCAGCGAAATATTTTTTTATAATTGCCAATATTTAATAATGTGGTTCAAATGAGTAGCTTGAGTTTTGAAATGCGTTCTTTTCCCTAGTGTCTACGATCAAAACTGACTGAAATATATAAAGATTACTTTTTTATTATAAAAATATATTATAGAATCATATCGTAACTCAGTCAGTTTTATCGTAGAATTTCGTCCAAAAAAATGAAATTCAAGATACACGCTTAATATTTTAACAACGTAATTAGATTTTTGCAATTAAACAAAAACAATCAATACCGTACATAAATGTATAAATAGAACAATAGAACTGGAAGAGAAGACAGCAGGACGAAAAACCCCAACTTCCTGAGAACTTCCTTCAAAGATTCCACCCATAGATAACAAAAACACACTGGACCCTGCTAAATAAAGAGGAGCGCCTTCACCCATTTCAAATCTATTGTGATGAAAATAATTTATTAAGTGAATTTTTTTTTTGTAATTGCAAATATTTAATAATGTGGTTCAAATGTGTGGCTTGAGTTATGAAATGCGATTTTTCCCCTAGTGTCTACGATCAAAACTGACTGAAATATATAAAGATTACTTTTTTATTATTAAAATATGTTATAAAAGCATTATCCGTAACTCAGTCAGTTTTTATCATAGAATTTTGTCCAAAAAAAGGAAATTCAAGACACGCGCTTAATATTTTAACAACATTATTAGATATTTGCAATTAAACAAAAAATATCAAAAAATTAATAGAACAATAGAACAGGAAGAGAATACAATAGGTATAAAACCCTCAGCTTCTAGGATGGTCTATTTTACGACTACACGTGACAACCCTTCAATATGCATTTACAGTAGAGTGGGGGGGGGGGGAAATTGAGGAAGGAAAAATGCACACAGAGAGTGTTTAGTATTGTTTATCTCCATGCATCACCTCACGTCTCGATTAGCACCGTTGCCAAAATATGAGACGCAACGCCGAATATTATCAAAATCATCACAAAGAGTGAATGAGTTGGCAAATAGGTAGTTGGAATGAAATTCATTACAATCAATTCTTGTAATTCCTTATCTGTGACCATACTTTTATTGTAATTAATTATAAAAAAAGCAAACATCAGGGGATTAATTTTGGAATTGACTACAAATTAGAACAAATCTCAACAATTTTTTTTAACTGATAAATACGCCATTATGCAATGCGTAAACTCCGGGACAAATATAATTGTTACTATCGGTATATATTTATTGGATGAGCGAAGCGAAGACTTCAATTTGACTTTGTGTTTGTTTGTTTGTTTTTTACTTACGTTACCCCAAGAAAAATAGCTCGGGTGTTTTGTTTTTGTTAGTTTTTTTGTCTGTTTGTTAGCTCTCTACCGGGCAAACGGCATATGCGATCTTGATGAAAATTGGAGGGGACCTTCGAAATCTCTGAACTTAGAGCTGTATTGTTTTTGGGTACAATCGAAGAAATATTTCTCATAAATATCGTACTTTTACGATTTTTTTTCGATTTTTAGTGCGATATTTTCGTGATATTTGGCAAACGGCTACTCCGATATTGATGAAACTTTTTAGGAACGTTTAAAATCACTGAAATCATATATGTTATGATTTTAGAGACATTATAAAAAAATATTTCTAATATGAAATCGTACTTTTACGATTTTTTCTCCGGTTTTCAAAACAATATTATCGTGATATTTGGGCCGATTTTGACCAAACGGGTGGGGCTACAACGTTCATATTTTAAATTGACATAAATATTATGGTGATTTAGTGCCTCTTGAAAGAAAAAGTTGAAAAAGTTGGTCAAAATTCATAGAAATAAAGGTTTAATATAAGTCTTTTACAGGTCTATAATGAACAAGTAATATCAAGTAACTATATTTTCGTGATATTTGGGCCGATTTTGACCAAACGGGTCCGGGGCTACAACGTTCATATTTTACATTGACATAAAGATTATGGTGATGTAGTGCCTCTTGAAAGAAAAAGTTGAAAAAGTTGGTCAAATTCATAGAAATAAAGGTTTTAATATAAGTCTTTTACAGGTGTATAATGAACAAGTAAATAAATAAATAATATCAAATAAATAAATAAAATAAATAAATATCAAGTAACTATAGAAAAAGTAAGGAGATTCCACATAAAAACGTAATCATTGGACAGAAATATTCCAAAAAAGCTCATCCATCAACGCGACTGAAAAAGCGTTTGCGAAGCGGCCTTGTATATATAAATATTATTTACGATATAAATTTTGTTGGTACCAAATCAACTCCACCCCACCCCCGATACCCCAGACCACACCACATAACCATACAACGCTCATCGACTTGTGAACTTGGTTCAAGACTTCAGGCGTGCTTCAGGACAAGGTTTTTTCTTTGAAGTTTCAAGTCCTGCATGATTGTTGAATAGCAGGTATAATGTTTACAAATCTGCAGCTAGCCAGCCACCCTTTCTTGTGGAATGAATGGTCTCTCTCTCTCTCTCTCTGTCCGTGCTTCTCGCTCGCGCGCCCAAGAAACATGCAGACTGTTGTGGTAGTTCAGAGACTTTGCTATAGAGGGCACAACTTTCGCACCAAATTTTATCCAATTTTACATTTAAGATTATCGCTTGTCTAATTAAGTTACGGCTACGAAATTCGTAATTCTTTCTAATTAGAACCCCCGAATAGATGCCCTTTGAATTTTTTGTTAGTATTTGGTCCCATTAAAAAGTTGTCTTTAAAAATTATTTGCTGATAAGCCAACGAAATTTTAAGAAATCTGAACAAAACGCACTCATTTGACAGAAGTTCTCTGTAAGAGAAAAAAAAATCATCGGTATTGATCTATTGGTCTAATAGTTATATACAATTTACTTTACCACTACAAAATCAACAGTCCTCCTTCCTCTTAATGAGCCTAGCGGTATGCTGTAGCAGGTTTTCAAAAACAGATTAACAGTTAGTGAGAAACAAAGCGAGTACATAAATAATTATGTACTATATAAAACTAGGTACCCGTATGTAACTATTTATTTCAGGTTAGAAAATTCCCTGACTTTTCCACAGTATTTTTCAAGCTGCAAATTTGACTGACAGGAAAAATAAGAAAACTGATTTAGCCCCACAATGTTACAATTGGTAGTGATGGCACATTATTACAAGAGGGGGGGGGTCTGGAGACTTTCCCTCAAAAACATTTTTGATTTAAGATTTGATTAGGCAAGTTTTTAAGATTTTTTAGAGAAAAAAGTAATCTCAAGAAAGATAGACAGTTTCTTTGACTCCAGGTTTGGTATATTTGTACTTTGTAAGGTGGACACCCTGTAAGGGATAAATAAAGGATACTAGGAAAACGCTTAAGTCCCGCCGCGTTGTTGGATGAGCGTAATTGGTGCATTGAGCTGCCATGTGTTATGCGAATTTTCTGTTGTTCTGTGGAAAAATCATTATTAAATTGAAATTTTTTTAAATTAAATTAAATAAAATAAAATAAAGAATTAACTTTATTTTTCTAATTTTTTTTAATAAATCGTAATTGTTACAAAAAATCGTAAAATTGAAATTTTTATAAGAAATAATTTCTCGATTGCGCTCAAATTTAACAATAATATATTAATTCATAAAATTAGGGTTCTGCAAAAAAATCATTTCAATCGGATAAAGCATGTAGGTGTTATAAGTCAAAGAATTGTTTAAAAAAAGAAAAAACCTGTAAAATTTCGATTTTTATGATAAATATTTTTTCAATTGCGCTCAAATTTCACAAGAATATTTTAATTCATAAAATAAAGATTCTGTGCAAAAATCATTAAAATCGGATAAAGCATGTAGGTGTTATAAGTCGAAGAAATTTTTTAAAAATCCGAAAAAAATCGTAAAATTGCGATTTTCATTAGAAAAATTTTTTCGATTGCGCTAAAAAACGTGGCAGTTCTAAGTTCAGAGATTTCGAAGGCCTCCATAAAATTTCATCGCAATCGGAGTATCGGTTTAGCCGGAATCGTGTGGACAAACAGACAAAAATACAGAAAAAAAAAAAAACATTCCGGATTTTTTTCTCCAGTGTAGTAGAATGGAATCTTCGCTTCGCTCGCTACGCTCATCCAAAAACACACAAACTTTGATCAATTCTTGAAAAATTACTAAATATAATTTTAATTTTAAAGTTAAAGTTAAATTTAGGTATTTGAATTTTTAATAGGTACCGGTACTTGAACAAATATTTACTAGAGTTGCAGTTTGATTTGAATTTCAATATCGATAAAGGCACAAGTTGAATCGATTATCGATTACCATATCAAATGTTTTAAAATATTGATCAATAATCGTTGATTGATAATCAAATACAAAATAGTAGGTTCAAACAATAGACCTATTTTGTCTTATCTGTTTCAATGTTTAACCTACCTATGTTTATATCGGATGTCTACATGATTTCTTAAAATCCATCGTGAAGATGTAAAATATTTCTTTTTTGCGATTAAGCAGTGAGTGATTCTGCTGTGATAGCAGATGAGAAGATAGTCATGAAACAAGCTGAAGCAGTTAATTTAAATTTTCTTGCAAGTCTTGGAAAGACCATCATCATCAAAGATCATCAATCAATGGATATCTCGAGTATCAAAGGGCATGGCCCTAATACCGGTATTTACCTCTGTGACCTTCTTTCTATTCTCATCCTGGTCTTCTTCAGTTGTCTTCTTGAGCTGATCATGCCTCCTCTTTGCTTCTAGTCTCTCCTTGTCCCTCTCCCTCTCCACTTCAAACAGAGTTTGTCTCAGATCTCGAGCTAACGTTGACGTTTCTTGGAGTAACCTGTGCTGTTCCTCTCTCTCCTTATGCCAGGCAAGTTCCATACGAGTTCGCAGACCAGGGATCTTGGTTCGACCACTGCTTACGATGCGGTCTTCTTCCAACTGAAATAAGCAAATGTATTTTTTTATTTATTCAGAAAGTTTCAAATACAGCAAGTCATTTTAAATTAAAACATATAACAATAGAGAACTAATAACATACAATAATCACACAGTACACACACATGAGAAACAAAAACACGATAACAAGACATTACAGGGAAAGCATAGCGACTTTGATGTCTTTTTTAAAAACATTGCACGGAGAGTTTACCTATGTCAAGATAAAGTTTGTTGGAAGATAAGTGCTGTAGGTAGAAGGAACAAGGTGAGATAGTGATCTTTGTAACAGCGTGAGTCTAGGGGTGTTGAGGTGGAAGATGTGGTTGAGACGAGTATTATAGGAAGGAACATGTAAGTGAAAGATGGAAACAGTTTGCTGGACCTTATGTGGCCAACCATGATGCATTCAAATATTGCATGTCATGCAAGCACCTCCTTCTATCCAAGGGTTGTAATCCTAGAGAATTCAAGATGGTTGTTCTATCAACTTGGAATTCCGCCACCCCGTGTTTGACAATAGCGGCGAAGAAGGCGGAGATACAGTCTAAACGTTTTAGGTTTGTTTTCACCATCATGCCCCATATAGGTGAACAGTACTCAACAACAGGTAATATGCAGCCAGTGTAGTACGATCTAAGCGCCGCTGCACTGCGTATTTCCGTGAAGCGGTAGAGTAAGCCTACGAGAGACATGGCTCGCGAAACAACCTTTTTAATGTGCATTTTGAATAAAAATTTAGAGTAAAAAATCACACCTAGATCTCTTAGGCATTCAACACGGATTATTTGACGATCAGACACAACATGTGACGCAAGCAGCGGATTTTTTTAAAAACACACTGACATAATTGTGCACTTGCTCAGGTTTGGCTTCAGAGCCCACTCACTGCACCACACTGACATACCGTAAATTTGTATATAAATAAAATAAACATATGCCTTTTACAATGATTGAACTTTTGTTTTGCTTATGTGAATTGATTTGACATATAGGCTCAACCAGTATGTTGTGTTAATTGATGTTTGATAGCTCCATAATTATGTTCAAGAGTCTCTTTGCAAAGACCAAATTAACTTATCATGACTTTGGAGCAAATAAAAAAAATTGAACTTTATTTCAAATAGCCTAGATCTAAACTCTATGCTGCCTTTGCAGACAAAATAGAATATGTTAGTGTTACGGCATTGCCCTGGGGCATATGCCCTGGAAAACAGTAAATTCTTAAAGTTGTTGAATGTTGAGTTTGAAGGTTGGTTCTTATTGCAAGTCAATGGCCAATGGGTAATATGTATTTTTGACAATGTCTCGTGAAAATATCTATTAACACGGTTAAAATAGTGTATTTTTCTCATGAACAACACTCTTATTAATACAAGGCTTAAATTAAAACCATGAATGATTACAATTACACTAATATTATATTTCCATTAAAATGTACCACTAACTTTCGTCAAGCTGTGTTTGAATACAGCTTGAATATGTTTACAGCCTAAATACAAACTTACCTGTAAGACTTCTAGTAAGTTATAATCAAATCATAGGACAAGTATAATTCAATCTTTAAACAAAGGCAAGTAGGTATAATCTTTGTGTTATTAATGTGCAAGCTATGGTTCATTACTGCAGTGAGATTTATTTAGAGTAAAATTCTTCGTTTCTATGGGCAGCCTTGATAGTCTGATGTCACGACTCACGACTAATATAAAATATGACGTCAGGATCTGCTCAAAGTGTTAAACCTAAATCAAGCTCAGTATACAGAATCTAGAACTTGTATACCACTAGTAAAGAATGTCCACTTTGGTCGCCAAGGCCTAGGCCTACTTAGATATTCTATGTATATCCTGTATACCTGCTGAATTTTACAGAAGCTAATCTATCTAGCTAAGCTATCTACATCTATATATAGTATATTTATGAGATAAAAATATAGATTCTCACCTCATTAATTTTTGACTGCATTTCTGAAATCTTTACTTCCCATGCAGATCTTTCGGAAACAAGTTCTGTTTTCAATTTCGATGCTTCAAGTCTGGCTTCTGACAACTCGTCTTCCATACAACTTATTTGTTGATCCAATGAGGCCAGTTTGGTTCGAGTTTCTTCAGACTAAAGATAAGAAAACAAAATAAATTACCTAGATGAAGGGAAACAAAATACAAAGTTAACATGAATGAATCCAATATATCAATCACTACACGAGAGCTGAGCCCTGAGATAGCACACTGAAACCGGTAACTGTTTTCAAGTAAGTTTCAGTACATACTATCATAGAACAAATGTTTACTATTATGTCCGTTTTATGACTTATAAACGGAGGGAAATAAATTATTTGTCTAAATTCTAGATTTTGTTTTAATAGAGGGTTGTGGTTGTGGAAGACATGTACATGGATACCAACACTTCATCTACTTGCTCTAATAACCTATCTATCAGCCATCGTGGGGAATGCATCTCTTCATTAAGGTTAAGGCAGTGAAATAAATGTCACTGAAATGCCTCGGGCACTTTTCTTTGCCATTCACTCGTTGAGAGAGAGGTCACCGAGTTATAAGTTTTGGCCAGTATTTGCAGTGCTGGAGGATTTAGATGTAGACTACTACCGTAGTTAGTGTGTAGGAGCATCAAAACGGACACACATTTACACATCCCATCCCTAGTACAGTAGCCAGGTATATATTAGCTGCAAATATACTTTAGAAACTAGTTTCAAAACATTCTAAGCATATTTTAAACTGTGAAATATTTATCACTTCTCCAATGCAAGAAAGCTGGGAGACGTGTTTTTTGTATTACCTCATCATAGCTCGATGCAGACGTCCTACCATCTCTACTAGCCTTCCCAGGAGATTCTTTGAGATCAGCTATTGTTTTTTGAGCGCCTTCTAACATATGTCTGAATGTATCCCTCTCGCGTTTAAATCTTCCAACTTGATTCTGTAACGACTGAATTTCTTCACTGATCAATGCCACTCTGCTGTCATATCGGAGTTTTAGCTGACCAACTTCTGCTTTATGGCTTTTTTCTCCTTGGAATAATCTAAACACGATGAAAAATAATGTTAGTTAATCCTAAACTAAAACACAAATAATTCAGAATATTGTAATTTGAGTAGTTTGGATAAAATAGAGATGCCAAAAGACCAGTTTGTTGTTCAATGCAAGGTTCTCATTACATATTATGTCAGTGTAAGGCAACATAAGTCAAGAATGGACAATGACCTAGGATGGGGGGAATTGGAGGACAGGAGAAGGATAGGCCTAGATAGGCTGAGTTTAAGTATAATGGGTCACTCGAGTCCATAATAAGGGATGAAGGGAGCTAGGACTGAAACAATTAAAGTCATTTAAACCAGTACTACATGCCCTTGGGCGCTTAAACTAGAGACGAACAACAATAAAATTAATATTATCGATAATCGACAACATGGCTGCATTCTTAATCGATAATATCAGAAACAATGTTGCCACTTTTTCAGTTGGAGGGAATGATCAAGATTGAATGTCTCAAAATGTCAATGCCAATTTTTCTGTCCAAAATAGTGTGAAATATTATAGCCACTGTGATTGCAAAATATAAATTTTTAATCATTCACAAGTGATACAAATTGAATAATGGACCAACAGTGGTCCAGCATATGGCAATCCGCTTTTGGAGAAATTTTTCACAAAATGCACAATCGATAATATTTACCGTACTTGGAAGTGAGGGTTACAAACTACCTTCCATGCGAGATCACCCAGGCTCTGACACACAATATTTTAAAATGAAAACTTCACAAGTTCCTCTTGGACCAGACCTACTACAGTACAAATGATCTTACCTTTACTTTTACATTTAAACCTAGTTTTAAGAAAACTACAAGTATTAATATTTGGAGGCCATACACATTGGCTTCCACATGAATATGAAATGCTGTTAAAATAAATAAATGAATAAATAAGTAAATAAATAAATAAATAAATAAATAAATAAATAAATAATAATAAATAAATAAATAAATAAAAAATAATCTACTCAGTGTAAGCTCTCTTGACAACTATGAAAAGTTTCATATGTAATAGGCCTATGTCGGATGCTTGCTAACCCAACGAACAGCTATTTGCCAACTGCCAGATGTCACCAAGTCACTTGCAAATTAGCCGGTGTGATTTTGCATCGGAAGTAGAATGAGTAAAACTGAAGAAAAAACTTAAAGGCTTCAAAACTAAATAAAATTTAAATTCCTGCCAATAGGTGATCCTGACGTAAATGGAGATGAGGCTAAACTAGAAGAGGAGCAGGATAACGTCAACAAGTAAAGAGAAGGAAGAGGAGAAAAAATTTAATGGAAGAAGATAAGGGCACAACCGAGAAGGAAGACAAAACGATGAAGAACCTGCCACCAACCAATGGTTAACTTCAGGGCAGAAACAACAGCTGAGGCCCGGAGTCGCTTATACTACACAGCGCAAGTTATTTATTAGGCATACATTTTCAAAGCTTCACAAGTTTAAAGAATAGAAGCAGACTTACTAGTGTAACCTGTTGCTTTATTCTTCACTTTTCAAAGAAATGATGATAATAATAATAATAATTGGATCCTAATCCTAAGTGGGTGGAGTAGCCTGCAATAAGTCGATCTAAAGTCTGATTACCCTACGATTTAGGGCGCTCCACGCGAACAGGCATGAGAAAACCACACACAAGGAGAGGCCTATGCATGTACAAACAAGAGTGGTCCAAGTGAATGTGTATTCCACTCAAGTCTATAGGGTATTATTGTCGTTTTGTTACCTAGCAGGCTCTAGTCTCTACATTACCCATGCTTTGAAACGGAAAGCAGGAGAAAAGGGTGTAATGCAATCAATCATAATCAATAAACGTATAAGTAGTATAATATAAGTGCGGTGTTAAGTAGTGACATTTCCACTGTTTGCAACACACGACACGCACAACAACTCGAATCCCCGATACAAAATACCAAAAGTAAATAAACGTTTTACAAGGTAAAAGCGCACTGGCATTAAGAAATTACAATAATTTTTTAATTTAATTACGCGCTATTTTTATTCAAAACTATTTTCATCTTATTTAGGCCTACAGCTTTAACATTATGACTATTATCATTTAAATAAATCCTGAAGCCAAATAAATATATTTTCATCTTTTTTAAATACAAACATGTAGGCCTATGGCATTAAAGTTTGTAGGAAACTGTGGTATCAAAATGTAAAATGCATTAATTTTACGTACCGGTACCTACTATTTTGAGAGGTGAAAACTATGACAATGAAGCAAAGTTTCCATGGGTAGGCTGATTGGAAAATGTTGTGAGGTGTGAGGTGGTTGTGAAAGACAAAGAGCTAATGCCATCAGGTTAGGCCCAGTCAGTCTATGTTAGCAGACGACACGGGCCAAGACAACCATCATTATGAAAAAATGGAACTAGTAGTTTGAAAAATTGGATTTGGATTGTAAAAGTAGATGGGCCTACCAGTTTAGAATTGCTTTCTGGGAAAGGAGGCCTACCTGAAATCATTCCTATGGTACGATACTTCAATTTGGCCCAAGCAACAATGAAATTGACATTGTTAATAACTAGCAAGATGGATTTCACAACTTACTTGTTTTTAGTTTCTTGTAATTCCTTATCTATCGCAGATGTGTCAGCTGTCATATTGCGATGAATTTTTACAACTTTGTCGAAATCTTCCAACTTCTTCTTGAGTTCATCATTCTGAAAGAAAATAATACAATGTAGATTGTATGTTTCATATCAGCCTAAGCATGGGGGCCAATTACAAATGCTATAGCTGGGGAGAAAGAGAAGAAAGCCAAATACAGGCAGCAGAGTTGAGATTCCTGAGGAGCACAGTGGGCAAGACAAGAAGATATAGAATTAGAAATACGAACATCAGAGAGATGTTTCTCAATTTAATTAATCGAGAAACACTCCTGTAAGTGTAATTGATTTCTATAAAATTATAGAGATGCTTGGGGTGGAGAAGTTAGGTGACAGGATGGGAAGAACATGGCTGAGATGGTTTGGTCATATGAAACAAATGACAGAAGAGAGGATGCCCAGGAGAATGTATGAGAAAAGGATTGAAGGAAGAAGAAGACGGGGGAAACCAAGGAAGAGATGGAAGGAGACCATATCAAGAGACCTACATACTAGAGGAGAGAGCTGGGAGCATGTAGCAGAGACACAATTGTGGGAGGATAGAAAGAAGTGGAAGAATTTGGTTGCAAAACCCAAGCTGACCCTGCCAGAAGTAGGAAGCGGCGATGGATAATGATGATGATGATAGCTGGGATAATTCAAAATGTTTGTATCCTGATGCTGTGCATAAAGACCAATACAATTTAATATTAAATTTAAACTCAAATGATTCATTGCATGGCAGTATGATAAATAGTAGTACTAGTATATGCCTATACCTGTAGGTATGCATGTATGCGTATGCTGCGTAGGCATACCATTTATCATGCTGGTACTGATAGCAACCCTCCAAAATTCCATACACAACTTGCATGGGACTCTGCAGGGAGTGCAAGGGATGCTCCTGCACCCCTCTGGTAAACAAAAGTAGGTAGTAACTTTTTATGTAATTTTTCCATCTATTGAAAATCCATAATATATGGTTAGGTTCAGTGACAACATGCTCAATATATAGGAACGTTCTGCGGTTTTGCACCTAATAAAAAATGGTGACGTACCGGTAGGCTGGTTTGTGTTGGATTGGTAAAATTGTGTAAATTGGGTTTAGACACAACAAAGCTGAACTCCTTATATTGTGACAATACACTTAAATAAAAAGAATCAGTAGAAGTTGTATGCAACTACATAGTGCAAGTAAATGATTGCACCAAGCCAATAATGTATGTTATATTATAATATTAATATGGATAACTACAAAGAAATTGGCTTCGATGTGTTCTAGATAAATATCCATGAGCTTTGGATGGGGTTCAAAATAGAATAGATCTATCTCCCTCCCCCACAATTACCATGTGAAACCAATTAATTAGCCTATTATTTTGCCTACACGTGTCAAATAATCCAACTTTTAACGACAATATGTCAACGTATTAGAAGTGGTGATTGGTTCAATCATTACTTTTTCATTAACTTTCGTTTTTCTATTTATAAATGTTTTCAGAACTTTGGGTTTTGCAGTGCAGCGTTTGAGCTCACCAATACTCAACTTGCAACAAAACCTATCACTGTAGGGCCTATACACATTACTGTGTGCGCGTTAAACTATGAATAACAACTGACAAATTGAAGGAGAATGTCATAGCCTATGCTTAAGAGGTCTACTCTTGCAACTGATAGGGCCCTGGAGTAGGTAGGCCTAATAGAGACTATCCATTTGTTGTAGGAAAAGTTACAACAATAATAGGGTTTAATCAAAGTGAAAACTATACACAACTGTAGCAACTTTAGATTTAACACAAACTTACCACTGTGATCACACTATGGAGGCTGAGGCCTTGGCCAAAGCCTTACCAGCAACATGACAACTTGTTTATATCATATAAATGTAACAAAGAATGTAAAAGAGCCTAAACAATAAACTAAACAAACTAAAAAAAGCCATATCATGCCTATTAGGTTTAGCTTGTACTACTTGTACTTGTACTTATTATTGGGAATGAATTTACAATTTGTATGAAACTTGTCAGCATGTAGCTGAAGAACATTAAAAACCACATTATTAAATTCTAGTAACAATTAATTAAGCAGCAAATTGTTACTAACAGACATAACCTAAAAGACTTTGTTTATATTAGTAGAGTCTATAAAGTGGGGGAACTTCTTTATCGACTCTGCAAGTACTGATCACACTACCCACAGCCTTTATACCACTGCTAGAAGAAACAACAACAAGGTCATTTATGGCGGGACTTTTTGGTGGGAATCTCCTAACCAGACCTAAAGTTTAAAGTAACCATACAAAAATGTGTAATCCTGCTAATCCACTCCTATATTTATCTTACATTACATAATGTGTTTTTAGTGTAGTAACCTAGTTTATTAACTCAAAACTGAACTTAATAAATTTACTAATCTAATCTAATCTTGTTGGTTCATCTTATCTTGGTCCCCTTGCATTTAACATATATGTATATGACATCCCTTATGCTGTTAAGCATTGTAAAGTAAACAATATGCAGATGACATCCAAAGCCTAATTTGCTGCCCGGATATAACGAACTTAGACAACTGCATAGTGTCCCTGAACAGTGACCTAGAATCCCTTGCACTATGGTCACAGAGAAATAGTCTTAGTATTAATCCCAAAAAAATCAGTTGTATTACCCATAGGCAATGAAGAAATAACTCATCGCAACATTCCATTTCAAATTGAGATAAATGGAGACAGTATTAAAATGGTCGATACCGTCTGTAACTTGGGCATCTGGTTCCAATCTGACATGACCTGGAAGTACCACATCATGAAATGTTGTACGAAGGCCTATTCAATATTACGTTATCTATATCGTTTCAGAAAGTTGCTATCCATCCCTATCAAAAAACTATTAGCAGAATCTCTGGTCCTCTCTGTATTTGACTATTGTGATTATGTATACACAGGCATAAACAAATCACTCGAATATGACATCCAGAAGGTCCAAAACGCATGTGTACGTTTCATCCTTATATAGAGAACAAATATCACCTCATCTCCCTGCACTTGGATGGTTAAACATGAAAATCGGAGAAATTTTCACATGGCAACTCTAATGCATAAAATTGTAAATACTCAAACTCCGAAATATCTGTACCATAAACTCTCCCTCACCAAAAACTTACACAACCATAACACCCGCCAAACAAAAAACCTCGTCTTCAATCATCATAATTCCAAATCTTCCTCATCTTTTTCAATAAACGGGCCTAGACTTTGGAACAAATTACCTTTGGCCTTAAAGAGCACTAAATCAGTAGGTCCTTTTAAAACTAACTACAAAAATCACCTGATGAAAATACAGAAGGAAAGCATAATAATCCGAAATAAGGTTAAATCAAAACCACTCACTTGGGTACACTTCTACTTCATGACATACATATTTATTATAAATGCTCTTTTCTTTATTTTACTGCACTGTTGCAAACATAAGTGAAGTTTAGGCTTGTATCAAGTAATATGTGTAACCTTGAAATATGTGTTGTTAGTTTTTAAGGTATTCTTTAAGTTAATTTTAAGTTAAGTTATTAAATAATTTAAGTTAATTCTAAGTCAGTCACTGGTTAGGTGGAAGAACGATCTGTCATCGAACCTCGCCATTTTTTGCTTTTTGTCCATGTGTTTCATGATTATTATCCATTATCCATGTAACCCATTGTACAACAAAAATAAAGACTAACTAACTAACTAACTAACTAATCTTGACATTACAGTATATATTTAAGTTAAAGGTCCCCAGCCAACGAGCATTAAGCTCATGGGGGCCAATGAATATATGTATGTTATGTACCAAAAAACAAAAAAGATATCGTAATAAAACTTACTTACTTACTTACTTACATAATAATAATTATTAGTAAGTCTACTATGTACCGGTACACCCTACATATATTATGTATTTTTTTCACAACGTTGACACCCCACATTTCACTTATTTATATATTTCCGCAAAGGCTATGGCTGTGAAACCATATTGTTCAATGATTGGTAAATGGTGCCCAGTGGTGGATTGTAGGGTAACCTCCCCCTTAATGAGAATCCGGTTTTCATTGCATAACCAGTTAGGTATCATTACAAATCAAGTACAATGTTCAACGATTTTTAAACGTGTTTTTATGCTTTTAAAAGTACCTAATTTTGCCAATTGTTAGTTAGAGAACAGTGGACTCAGATCACGGCCTATATGAATATAATCAAAAGATGAGAACTTCATCAAATATATACATCATCATTGTCCACTAATAAAATATATATTTATAATATTGTCAGTTATGTGGTTGGATTGAAAAATGTTCTCAAAGAAGCATGATGTAGACAAAGATTTTGTTCTACTCGTAGTGACTATATCGGGGTGTAGGCTGTAAGGAAAGTTTGGAGGCTAACATTTTCCTTTAATGACAGACAACTGTTGGGAAAACCTGCGGACAGTATTGCATGAAGCGGGTATCAAGTCAAAACTCCCACGGATTAGTATTTTGTATTACGCATAAGCTAGAGAGAGAGAGAGAGAGAGAGAGAGGGAGTGAGAGAGAGAGAGAGGCCAAACAAAGAATTCTCTACTAGTATCAAACTGCGGTGACACAGTGTACTGTTCGTTTGTAAGTTATAGAGATTTATTATTAAATACATGAATTATAAAATAAATATATATTTTTAAATCAAACCAAATACTAATATACTTTTATTCATCGAATAACAGTGACGTTCCACGAAATAAAAAGGTTATATTTTATTTGAGTTTCATATTGTAGTTGCATTCTCTCATTGAAAATTTAATTTTGAACCAAGTTAAATTAATGTATTACATTAGTTGATAAAATAGTGGCCAATGGTTGCCAATGCTTCTCAATTGTTATAATATAATAAACAACACAGATATACCTTATTATTAATAAAGCATCGGCCATGGAACTTAAAAAAACAATCATTAGCCAATAATAGTACTTTCTCTTTACTTCCGATAGCGGCTCAGTCCAAACTCATTTTGTTCTAGTTCCTTTATTCCGAATACTCATAGTCAGTTTGAGGGACGGCATGGATTCAGATCACGGCATTATTAAATAATCACAAGCATTTATACTCATCCAAAAATAATCATCATGATCCAGCAATGTTTGAGGGTAGGCCCTACTATACCTGTCAATATTTCTAGGCATACTATTACTTCTCAAGTTTGTAGATTTCCAAATTCTGGTAACTCTATATTCTCTATGTTGATTATTTCATTAAGCAATAATTCCAATTGGCTTAGATTTGCATCTTCCCCCCAAGTCCACACTCTCAGGATTGCCCATACCTCTTTCCTCAGGTAGTCCATTTGGTCAGAATTCATCACAGACTCTTTTTTAAATTGTTCAATCTCCGATGTTCTTTCCTCGAGTATTCCTTTTAGTCTGTTGGTTGCATGCTCACCATTCCTCGATGCTTTTTCTTCCAGCTCCTTCAGCCGTTCCTGTAAAAGTATGAAAGTGGAAAATAAAAAATATACAAAATAATAACTGGCACACAGCTTGATGCAGGTGTATCAGTTTATTTTCCATAAGTTGCCACATCGATTAAAATAAAATATTTGTGTAAATGTGATTTTTATTTTGGCAGGTAGAGAGTGAATAAACTCCGAAAAAAATACAATCAAAAACACGCAAGCTATATTTGTTTTGGGTAGTCTAATTGACGTATTCTCTACGTTCACTACACTCTCATCCAACTACAAGAGGGCAAATATTATACAGAATTTTTGCAAAGCTGACATTCATTAGAAATCTTGCAAATAATTAACAATAATGAACATTTTTGTACTCGTTTCCGGAACAGTGTCTCACCATAAAAGGACTTTTTAGTAAACACACCTAGCACTCCCAAATTTAAAGCACCATATCCAATTAAATTTAGCTGAACATACTTGCTTAATATGCTTGAGATACTAGCGTAACGTACCTGAAGATCAAGTTTCTCTTTGATCCACGTGTCTTGCTTTTCGTTGTACGTTTCTCTCAACGTTCTTAGCTCATTCTCAGTTGTTGAAAGCTCTCGCTTGGCTGACTGCAATTGCCTGGAACGAAAGAGTTATAAGAATGACAAACTAATTTAGTGTAATTGAGAAATAAATCAATACCGGGTAACAGATATATTTTAAATATTTTAAAGGTAAACAAGAGTGATTATTTTTTTCTTGTGGGAAATTCCTGCCCTGGGACAGTTAAATGTCCCTATTTTTGGCGTCGAGATAGTTTCAGTTTCATGAGTCAGAGTAGTTTTGAAGGGAATGACCAAGGGCTGTATCTATGAGGTCTCATTCCCTTGCATTAACATAAACGGCTGAGTAAAACCTTGGAAAAAAACTTAAGTCAGGATTGCCGATTTCGGGATTTGAACCTGTGACCTTCTGATTAAGAGTATTGCGTGTTACTCTTGATCTACATCTGTCTACATCTGCCAAAAAGAAGGCAAGGTACCGTACACGGACAACACTGTGTAAAGGCTGATCTTTGAAAATAATCATTAGCTTCTCTGTTGTCATTAAAGGTGTATTCGGTGAAAAACTAAAATAATTAGGTAGTACCTATATAAATTCCTCTCCATATCAAATAATGATAGATCAATGAAAAAAGTTTGTAGGTAAAGATAGTAAAGGAAAAAAATATCCAAATTACATTTTTTGTGCTAGTTGACATGACTGTAGCTAATATTCACCCCTGTACAACAAGAAAAAGTAAAGAACATTTGAAATATCCATTTGATTCAACCAACAGTGTTGGCTCAAGCATTAAGGGCGAGACTGTGATTTGGGAGGTCTCGGGTTCAAATCCCTCGAGACCGTCAATCCTGACTGAAGTTTTATCCCGAGGTTTTTCTCAGTTGTTAACGCGAATGAAAGGGATTGAGTCCTCTTAAACAGCCTTTAGACATCCTTCACAATTTCCTATTCCAATATAGGTACCTAGTTAGATATCTGAAGAGGGGCATGCATGCATGCCCTCGCCAGTTTTCCCACTGTGTTTCCACTTGATACAGTGTAAGCATTGTTCTACAGATTGTTCCCTCTATAACCCACCTATATAATGGTTTAAAAAATCAAATAATCAATCAGTCAAACGAGTTAGAAAATAAAGACAAAAGAGTGTATCCATTCTTTGATTCAGATCACGGCCTATGTAATGTCAATCATAATACTTTAGAGTTTAGACTCTTCATAAAATACATAATCATCATTATCCACGAATGGTTACCTTTAAGTTACTTGAATTAGTATTATATTTCTTCCTATATTTCTTATTTTAAACTTTCAGCATATTCTTACTCGATTCATAACATGCATCATGTCGTAAGAAATAAATTTCCAATTTGATACTTAGGGAAAAAAAACAGTATTTTTAAGATTTTATTTATAAATTATGAGTGTTTAATTAATAAATATATTTTGGTTAACCCATAGACAAAAAGTTGTTATACCCTCATTTTTCAAACGATGAAAGAAGCATTTAATAATAATAAAGTACTTCTAAAAAACTTTGTTATTAATTTAATAGTTGTCACCTCAGGGGTTGGTAATCCGGGTAAATACCCGGGTAAAAAATCTGGAGTAGACCATTTTGAATTGCTAATAGTCTAGTCGCCATTAACAAATGTTATAAAAAATGTCTGTAACTCCTTAAAATACTCCTTTCACACTCTAAGAACCCCGGACCCGCACTAGCAGACCCCCCATTGCACAATTTTGTGTGCTTTACCAAATCATACCCAGGTAATTGTCATACCCTAGTTACGGCCCTGGTTGTTATTATATTTGTTTATAGTACCTAATATAATATGTTATTAAAAGAGATTCCAAAAATCCACAAAAATCTGTAGGCTGAGGGAAATTTAAAAATACTCATACTCATTATCGTCGTTGGAACTGCAAAACCTCCTATCAGCACTTTTTCTGGAAACATGTTTTTTTGTCTCGTTGGCAGTATGTTATTCCTAGGCATCTTTGTGTGATCACATGATGCATTCTGACCAATGGAAATGCGTTAAAATAGTGGTTTATTAAACCTCCTATCAGAGTGGGCTTGAAAAGTGACTGCAAAACCTCCTATGAGTAAAAGGAATGAAGGACGCTGTTTCTGTAGGCAGAGTTTTGCCAGTATGTTTTTATACAATTACTGATTGTTAATCATACTCTCATAGCAATTATAGAAAGCCAAAATAAAGCAGTTGTTATCTAATATAAAGATGAGTCGAATAAACAACGAAATATTAAAGCAAAATCTATGGGGGGCTTCGCGACGACGCTTCCGATCTACTACACGACCGACAAGTCAAAGATCAAGTGCCCCCTGGATACGGGACAGAAGCCCGTAACCAAAAGTCGCCGCACCACGCCACGCTATCCATCATGGCTCCATCCGATGTTCACCTAGTGAAAAACGGCCCTTATCAGGACCACAAACCAACTATAATATACTGGAACGCAGGAGGCGTCTCCAAAAAACTGGACGAGATCTACAGCATTATCTACGAACAAAATGCAGATGTATTCTGTATCTCAGAGGCTGGTAAAATGGCAGAGAAAACAGACAAAAATCTAAGTGACCTTAAAACTCCCAACTACGTCATCCACATCCTGGAGAGAAGCAGAACGATCTCTTCAGGCTTGATCGTTGGAGTGAGGTCAACCCTGATCTCCACCTTCACAGTCACACATAAAATGGAGCTTAGTGGCGACAAGATTGAAATCGCTTCCCTGGACGTCTGGATGGGACAAATTAAGTATACCATTCATATGCTATACAACCCTCCACAAAACATACCAGCTGCCCTCGAAACCATCAACGTTTCGAGGAACACAATCATCGTTGGCGATTTCAATGCTCCGCACAAAGATTGGGACTACGAGTCGACCACTCCAGTTGGACAAACTGTAGCAGAATTGGTCTACTCGAACGCACTCTTCCTGCTCGAGGACCCGGACAAGGAGAACAGGGCCACTTTCCTCTCCAACTCCGGATACACTTCCCGACCAGATCTTGTCATGGCCCACTCATCAATTGCGGATGACCTAAAACAAGAAAATCTCGATTGCCCCTCAGGGTTGGGTCATAAGGTGATTAAAATCAGCGCCATCAAGAGCAGCTTCAAAAATGAGCAGTATCCCTACCTGAGGTGGAACTTCCGAACGGCAAAATGGAATGACTTCACAAAAACCATGGAAAATCTGGCCTCCACCACCCATCTCTCGGGCAACCCACATCGAGATACAAAACTGCTGGAGGAGAAAATACTGGAAGCTGCACGCGAACACATTCCCAGAGGCTCCCGAAAAAACTACAAACCCTTTTGGAGCAGAAAGCTTGAAAATCTGAGGATAAAGCGTAACAAATGTAGACAAGATACAGAACAGCAAAAGACCCCAACCAGCAAAGAAAAGCTTCTTGAAGCTCAAAACAACCTCACCAAAGCAATCGACGAGGAAAAAGAGCAGAAATTTAGAAATTTTCTGTTGAATCTGGACTATAGAAAAGACTCCTACAAGGCTCACATCTACACTTCCAACTTATGTGGGAAAAAAGCAAAGCCAGAAGAAGAAAATGCTCCTCTTCTCTATAAAGGAAATATGGCAGTGACTAACAAAGAAAAGGCTGATGTCCTGTGCAGACACTTTACCACCATAAGCAGCCCTCTAAGAAAGAAGCCAAAAAAGTTGCCAAAATTTAAGTACAAGCACATGCCAAACAACGCTACAATCGGCCTTTCACCTCCCAGGAGCTGGATTATGCAATCATCAAACTAGACAACAAAAAAGCGCCTGGCCCTGACAAGATTCATGTTGAATTCCTTAAACACCTGGGACCTAAGGCACGGAAACTTGTCCTCGACCTCATAAACAGTTCCTGGACCAGTGAAGTCCCATCAAGCTGGAAAAATTGCCTTCATCACGCCAATTCTGAAGCCTGAGAAAGACGCCTCTGACCCTGCCAGCTATCGTCCAATTGCCCTCACAAGCGCCCTTGCAAAGACGGCTGAGAAAATAGTCAATGCACGCTTGGATAATTACCTCGAAAGCAACTACATCATCGCCGAAGACCAGGCAGGTTTTCGACAACACCGAGGCACCACAGACCAAGTCGCCTACTTTGCGCAGACAGTCAAAGAGGGTTTCAGCAAAGGTGAAAGCACACTGGCTGTCTCCATCGACCTTTCTGGAGCTTTCGACTCCACCGACCGGTCATGGGCAGTCAAGCAGATGATCAAAGATGAAGTACCAAACAACATTGTCAGATGGCTCCACGACTTCATTAACAAGAGGCGTATCAAGGTGGTCCACAAAGGTGCCCATAGCAAAACACGTAAGACGCAAACCGGAGTTGCTCAAGGTACAATCACAGCGCCGACTGTCTTCAAAATTGCAATCAATGGACTCATCAAACTATTGAATCGAATACCTGGCCTTGTCGTCAAAGTTTTTGCAGACGACTTTGTCATCTTTTTCACAGGAAAATGTCCGGTTGGACTGGAGCAAAAAATGGGCTCGCTCATGACGATAGCTGCAGGCTGGATCAAAGTGCACGGCTTTAAGACAAACTGCAGCAAAACCATCTGCACCTACTTCACGATGAGTCCACAATCCCTTCAAGTTCAACATCACTCTTGATGGCGAACAGATTAAACAGACAGATGAGATGAAGTACCTTGGCGTGACTCTCGACAAAAAAATGACCGGCAAGATCCACTTTGAAAAGGCTGCAGAGAAGGGCCCAAAAAAACGAACTACGACTCCTTCAAAGGGTAGCCGGTGTGTCTGGGGCGCAAAAACTAGACACTCTGGCGCTGACCTACAAAACGTACATCAGACCAGCCATTGAGTACGGCACCGAAGTCTTTCCTGCCGCCGCCGCAACGCACGCCAGCCATGTCGACAGAGTCCAAAATCGAGCCCTTCGCCTCATAACGGGAGCAGTGAAAACCACCCCAATTATCGCCATGGAGTGGTTCAGCCAAATTGAGCCCCTACAGCTAAGAAGAGAGCAGCGCGCTGTCCAACTGCACGAAAAACTGGCGCGCCTAAACCCCGACAAATGGCTCAACTACCCAACCTCAAAAGTCAAGGCGCACACTAACTTTGCTGAAACAGTCCACCAACTGAAGAGTAAAAACTGTCCTATCCTCCTAGAAGCACCACGTGCACCACTTGACGTACCACTCCCAGAGCTTCTGCCGGACAAGTCCAATCAGCTTGCCCCGGGGACCAAAATTGACGGCATCGAGAAGAAAGATGACCATGACCATAAAGAACTGAAAGGCTTGCCGAGCAGCACCTGAAGAAGCACTTTCCTCTTCAAGAGTGGGTGCACATCTTCACAGACGGCTCCTATGACTCGGCTACAAACAGAACAGGTTACGGCATCCACTGCATCTTCTTTGAAGAAGCCACTCCAATGGGAGTTGGCGAAACATACTTCGACGCTGAGGTCGCAGCCATTGCCAGGGCGGCCGAAAAAAATCGCCGAGACCCCCGCCTTCCCCCTCAACAAGACAAAATTTGTGATCCTAAGCGACAGCGTCTCAGCCATCCAATTTGTCTCTCAAGCAGCGAACCTCCATCCTAAATCGCTGCTTTTCAAAAACTCCCTTGTCGGCATCCGACAGCAAAACAAACTATTAGAGACTCAATGGATCCCCAGCCACTGCAAGATCATGGGGAATGAAAAGGCAGACTTCTTGGCCAAAAGTGCCACAAAAGCACCGCAACCACCAGCAGCGCCTCTCTCCTACCAAAATGTCAAAACTAAGATCAAGTCAACCACAAAAAGAATCTTCAGAAACACCACAGAAGAGACTTCACGACTAAAGAACTGGTGGACCGAGATCAAAAAAGGGCCAGACAAAGACTGGTCGAGGAAGACGGCCACCGCCCATTTCCGGCTTGTAACCGGTCACGACGTCTTGCAGCACCACCTGCACCGCTTCAACATTACCAACGAACCGGCCACCTGCAAACTTTGTAATTTAGAAGATCAAGACAGAGCGCATCTCTTCAGATGCGCCGCCCTCAGGAATGACATTGACTCCCTGCCCGATGACCTGAGCAGGATAGAAAAGGAGGCAGTCTTATATTGGATAGCAAGACAGAAGAATGGCTGAAGAGGCCAACTTTGCACAAGAAAGAAAAAAAAAAAAAAAAATGTTTATCTTGGCATTATGATAGGTGTTTTTGCAATGTCTGAAATTTTGAAATGTTTTTGCAGACATTTGCAGATAGGAGGTATCGTTTTTTTGTGTCCCCTGAACAATTTCAGAAAACACTGATAAGAGGTTTTGCAGTTCCAACGATGTTATATTGTATCAAAATAAAAATAGGGCCAATTATTTTTATCTTCAAATTAAAACAGAGCACAGAAAACTAATAATCATAGAAAAAATCCACTCACTTCTGAATTGCCTCTTTATCCATGACAAGCTGAGCCTTTGTTACAACATGTTCTTCCTCCAATATTTCGTACTTTGTTGTAAGATCTTCATACTCCTGTCTCTCTGAGGCCAGGGCTTCTTCCATTTCTGAAAACACATATTTGTTTATTAACACTTTGTTTGTACACTGATATAATGAATGAGCAACTATAATTAAAATACTTAATTTATATATTTTGAGAAGATATGTTCTGATTTATGGTAACAAAATATGTATGTAAGACAATTTTGAAGTGTTCATCATCACTTTAATTTTGGCCAACATATGATCAACTCACTTGTAAACCAATGTACCGTTTTAGCTCGTCAAAGTTTGGAATTATGTTCTTAAAGAGGCTATTACCTCAAAAAATACATTTTACCAATTAATGGATAGACTAATACTTCACAAAAATTACCATTTAAAAAATAATATCTTGTAATTGTGATTTTGCACAAAAAAAATGATCATGCAATTTGCGAAAATTTGTGTTTTGGGAAATTTCTAAAATCGGTTTTTACCAGCTTATTTTTTGCTCCACATAGATACTAAAATCATTGTACCAATCTAAAATGGCCCTTTATAACATCGTGTCTTGAAACTGTGCACACATATACACTCACACGCAAAAATATGCATCCTTAAATCACTCCCCTTCTTGATAATCAGCATATTTTGACCCAACCACGTACCCAAATTAGAAAACAAAATATAGAAGATAAACAGAAAATCCTTTCGAGTAAGTCAATAATGGCTAATATTTTTTTAATCAAAATCCTGCAAGGTCACGGGGCACAAAGGTTGTCTCCATGTTATTTCTTATGGGAGATTTATGCCGATGGGACCTATAGCTAGAAAATAACCAAGTTTGACAAATTTTTTTCGGGTCATGACGTACCCAATAATTTTTCCGTTAATTTCTAAATTCATAACAAAATTAGCCTGAATGAAATTTTTTTTTAGTATAGCAGGTGAATAGGCCTACTTCTTTAAAAGAATGAAACACAAATAGTTCGCAGGAAACCGGCACATGGACAATTTGAACCTCTTCTGGTTACAAACTGAATATATGGCGTGAGGATAGTCGGGACTCACTTTGGATTTTAGCCTGACACTCATCCCGAACTTCGTTGATTTTCTTGGTAGAGGCTCCACTGGAGGTTTCCACAGTCCTCAGTTTAGCTTTCAAGCTAGCTAATTCGGTTTCTTTGTTCTTTGTCTCCTTCTCTTGATTGGTTTTCATTCTATCCATCTTCTTTCTCTCGGCCTGACAAAGTGAAAATCATTGTATAAAACCAGCCTTGATAAGAAATTGAACAGAGCGAAATGATTGTATAATATAATATTTAAAGCTTAAAATATAAAATTTTACTTCCTTTTTTGTAGTTTACTCTTCTTTATTTATTTTTGTTTACTCTCTATTTAGTATCGAAATTAAGTGTTAAACTCAGGCGCGTCGGAACGTTTTGAAAGTAGGGGGGGACAAATCCATTGGTAGATCTTGTAGGGTACAGCTTGGATCTGGGGCGAAGCCCCAGCCGCCGTTGGCCCTATTCGCCGAAGGCGAAAAAAATCACTAAAGACCTACTACAGTTATTTTGTAATGTTTTAACTGCACTCGGACTCCGTAAACGATGTTTCACATCAACTATCTGCGATCTAAAAACTCAAAAAAATTACGTGAAGTAACCCATTTAATAAATAACAACTTATATTTTTTTTATGTAATGACGAAGCATACAGGCAAACATATTTTTGTTTTACTCTCTTCTTTGAAAAAAAAAACAATAAATGAAGGCTGTTTAGTACGTTTCATATTTTTTTTTAAATTACGATTTCAATTTAATATTTAACACCATTAAACACGAAAAACTACACACACACTTACACTTTACTTTACATATTTTCACACTACACTACATACACTCTAAGAGGAATAATCTTCCCACTTGCCACTTCGCTACAATCACAGTCACTACACCACTCCAAAGATGACTGAACAGTGAACCAGTGAACGCATAACGATGCGACACGAGAGAACCAAATCCCAACTTGCGTCTGCCTCTAGCAAATCATTCAAAGGGATGTTTGGATTAGACACAATACAATACGGGTGGCTGGTTATAAAGATACTCGGATGGACGGTTCAGGCATGGGATACGTCAGCCAACCTAACATTCCTGCTATTGTTGGGTTGTTTATTCCTGGAAATGAATTGTTGACAGGATCATCCGACGTTGCTTTCCCAAAAAGTAGAGTAGAAATCTTGATTTTTCAACTCTAAAATCTGCCCCCCTATGCCCCCATGGCATGGAAGTTAGGGGGGGGCAATGCCCCCCTTGCCCCCCCCTGTTCCGACGCCACTGGTTAAACTCTACTGGTAGTTGAACAATCTGTGACAGATTTTGATGCTCATCTTAATTCACAATCATGCGATTTAAAAAGAAAATAGCACATGACTTTTAATGAGTTAGTATAGTAACAATAAAACATATTTACATTGATTTGAGATCAAAAAAATATGCAGCTGAATATGCATGCATGCATGGAATATGACATCACTGGATAAAAGACTTGTACAAGCTGTGGGCATGAAGTTTTTTAGATGTTTTGGTAGAACCAGATGGAACTGAGTATACATGATGATATTTGAGATGGAATAGGTTTAAAGAATCTAATGGAGCAAATTGCAGAGAGAAGATTATAGTGGTTCGGACATGTCAAAAGGATGAAAAAGCGAGATGCCGAGAAAGAAGAATGCTGTATTGGAAGCTCCATTTAGGAGACCAAGGGGCAGACCACGACAATGATGGCAGGGTAGAGTAAGGACTGAGGAAAGATGTGGAACAGCGAGGAGGAGACTGGAATGTGGTGGCAGGAGAGGAAAATATTATGTAGGCCTATGTTCAATACCGACCCAAAGCAGAGTGGGACGAGACCACATAATATAATAAGGAGATTTAAAAAACAATTTTACATCTATTTGATTGCATTTTATTCTGTACATTAGTGTTATAAATAAATGTATGAAAATGAATGTAAAAATAGCAGATGGTGATGAGATAAAATCAGCATTTCTCGAGAACTACATTACTCAAATGTATTAGCAAACACCGGACGTTTAAATTGACAGGGTTAGTTTCACTTTCTTTTGAAAACATCTTGAGCCAGTTATCGAAATGTCAAAAGATTATAAAAAAACTATCTCTCACTTCGTCTTATCTTCTCACGCCAGGTACATTATATCCGGCAAAGAGATTTAGACTATGTGCAGTAATATATAACCCTGGGAGGGTGTTCGTGCGGTAGGAAAGCTTAAGCCTTATCTCACCTGCAAGTCCATTTCCAATTCCGATGCCTTAGTTTGTATATCTTTGTTCGCTTTATTCAAGTCAGCTTCGGTTTTCTTGAACTTTTCCTCACTTTCCTTAATACTCTTGTCATTCTGGAAGATAAAAAAAAAACACTACATTACAACTTGATTAATTTATAAAATCCTACCAATAGATGCCATTTATGTAACAAGAACATATCACTCAACCAATCAGCTCAATCGATTCGTCGTGTTTCTTACATGCTACAAAAAGAGGTATGTTGTCTATAAGACGTACACTGAAGGTCAATATTGTTCTGGTACTCCGTTTGAATGAGTGAAAAGGGGAGTTTAGGTCGTTTCCGTTGTTTCCATCATTTCAATTCCCACACTCGCGTAACCGCGTTCAATAAGTATGACCCGGCACCTCCACCATGATTATCGTACTTTACAATATAAATACCAATGGTGTGAAGTCTAACGGTTAGTTTCCAGAGGGGCTGGGTGTGACATATCATTAAATTATGGATATATCACAAACATTTTGATATCGATAGATTGTCATTTTATTATTTGTGCAAAAACAATTTAATTTTTTTTCAAACTAAATGTTTCATTAATACAAAAAATATATGAAAATTGTGCACCTTCTATTGGCCTAATAATGTGTGGCTAAAAAGTGTTGATAAGAAATAGTCAAAAATGCATAACGTACGTTCCACACTCGTGTTTAATATGACCCGGCACCTCCACCATAATTACTTTAAAATATATAAATACCAATGGTGTGATGTCTAGTCTTATGAAGGGCTGGGTATGACATATCATTAAATTATGGATATGTCACGAACATTTTGGTATTGATGGATCGACATTTTATTATTTGTGCAAACACAATTTAATTTTTTTTAAACTAAATGTTTCATAAATACAAAGAATATATGAAAATTGTGCACCTTCTATTAGCCTAATAATGAGTGGCTAAAAAGTGTTGATAAGGGATAGTACTTTAGACAGAAATTAAAAAAGTGACTACACCGACGCATAACGTACGATCCACACTCGTGTTTGATGAGTATGACCCGGCACCTCCACCATTGCATGTAGTAGTCGGTCAACATAAGAAGATGGAATACTTTCATGTATTGATAAGTATAAGCAAGCTGTAATATTTTTTCATAGAAATCTTTGTTAGTCAGCCCTAATGCTGATTGAAAGCTCTTACACTTCTGAAGAATTTGAGCACCTACCTTCTCTAGCTTAGCAGTGAGATCACGAACTTGTACGATGCTAGCGTCCAACTCTTCTCGTAGTTTGACTATCTCTCTCTTCTCCGCAGATCCAGCCTTGACACTTGCGTCCGTCTCTCTTGCACGCTCTTCCCTGATATTAGACTCCTGAAACACAATGTACCCATCCCGATACAGTAACGAGTGGCTACTGGCTGGTCTCTAAGGGATGAAATTGCAAACATAGTTTAAAAACGTTAAAATTATGATAGAAAAGGAGTTTTTAAAATATTGCAATAATAACAACATTATGGTTAGATACACTTCAGATTTTGTGTGCATATAAAAATCAAACTATTAATTTTAAAAAGCACATAATGAGTTTTTTCTCCATTTCCTGTCAAATACCTTTTTAGTTAATAGTGGAATTTCACAATTTATTGTTATGGATTCTGTGAGCTCAGATGATGACATAATAATATGCAAATATTAAAATAAAAACTTTCATCAAATAAACATTATCATTACAACCAAATAAACCAAATAAAATATTGATAACATGTTAGAGAGCTGTATCGTATTCGATAGTAAATTTACAATTTCTGAATTGTAGTAAATAAAAACAATTACACCTATGGGAGTGTTTCCCGACTAACCAAATCGAGAAGTAAATTTCAAGTTTTGTGGTATATGTTTTTTATAACTAAGAGGTTTTAAAAAGTGCTTCTTTATTTGTATTGTTCTTTAATTATAAAGTGTAACAACATATAAGCTAAGAAAAGAAGGATAAGATTTGTGTATAAACACCCGTAATTTCTGCAATAATAATTTCAATATAGGCCTATGTATAAAATACCCTTGATTTTTCTTTACTTTATCTAGTTATAGTTGTGAACTTCACACGTGATTTAAAGTTCAAGATAATGTATTTCATCAAAAACATTATATGGTTTCATAAAAAAAATACATAAACATCATAATCCTTATTTGAAGTATTGACCACAGATCCAAATGATGTATCCCAAAGCAAATTTCAATATGCTTGCTATGTACTTTTCCAACAATTTTTAAAACATACTCCTGTTAATTACAGAACAGTGGACTCAGATCACGGCCTATGTAAATATAATCAAAAGATGAGAACTTCATCAAAAATACATAATCATCATTGTCCACTAATAAAATATTTTTATTCATACTATTGCGTTTATCTTTGAATACAACTTTCCAAAGATTCAAACATTTTAGGGACAGAATATTTGAGAAATGTTTTGGTTTGGCAATAAAGCCAATTTTAAATTGACACTAAGCAAACATTGTTGTCAAATAGCACGCAAAGTCAGCTCGAGGAATTGCGTGGATTCAGATAAAGGCATGTAAAAATAATCACAACCTGTAAGCTTATCATGAAAAAATAATCATCATAATCCACAGCTAAAGTAAATTGAATATAGTTTGAAACGTATTCATTGGAACATTTCCATATTCTTGTAGAAATATAAATTTTCTTCAATACTTTTTCAGTGCATACTCCTGTTAATTACAGAACAGTGGACTCAGATCATGGCCTATATGAATATAATCAAAAGATGAGAACTTCATCAAATATACATCATCATTGTCCGCTAATAAAATATATATTTATAATATTGTCAGTTATGTGTTGGATTGAAAAATATTCTCAAAGAAGCATGATGTAGACAAAGACTTTGTTCTACTTGTAGTTACTTTATCAAGGTATAGGCTGTGAGGAAAGTTTGGAGGCTAGCATTTGCCTTTAATGACTGAGACAACTATTGGGAAAACCAGCCGACAGTATTGCATGAAGCGGGTATCAAGTCAAAACTCTCACGGATTAGTCTTGTGTGTTCCGCATAAGCTACCTCTATAAATAGAGAGGCCAAACAAAGAATTCTTTCCTGGTATCAAACTGCGGTGACACATTCAGCGTACTGTTTGTTTGTAAGTTATAGAGATTTATTGTTATAAATAAATGTTTAAAAAAAGTATTTTTTTCCAATCTATATGCATCCAATAACAGTTGTTTTACATGAAATACATACAGTACATATTATTAAGTTATAATTATTGTGCGAGGATGCAGATCGCCATAAGTGTGCCCCCGATTGAAAATGATCTTGCATTGTCACCCTGAGCCGCTCTGCGGAGAATAATGTTCTTGACATGTTTCTGGTGTTGGACTAATAAATAAATAAATAAATAAATAAATAAATAAATAAATAAATAAATAAATAAATAAATAAATAAATAAATAAATAAATAAAAAGGTTATTTTATTCGAGTTTCATATTGTAGTTGCATTTTCTTATTGAACACTTAATTTTGAACTAAGGTAAATTAATGTGTTACATAAGTAGATAACATAGTGGTATATACTCATAGTCAGTTTGAGGGACGGCATGGATTCAGATCACGGCATTATTAAATAATCACAAGCCTTTATACTCATTATACAAAAATAATCATCATGATCCAGCAATGTTTGAGGGTAGGCCCTGCTACCTATCAATATTACTAGGCTTACTATTACTATTTCTCAAGTTTGTAGATTTCCAAATTCTGGTAACTCTTTACTATAATCTCTACGTTGATAATATCAAGAATCAACAATTCCAATTGGCTTAGATTTGCCTCTGAACTCAATTCAATCAATGGTTTAAGCCCACATCAGTCACACACCTTGGTCCAAGCTAGTGTATGACATGAAAATTCTCACCAGCGTTTGTATTTGGTTGATCTTGCTGGCCAAGTCAGCCTCTAGGGTTGTAGCTCTCGCCTCTAGCTCGCTGACTCGAGTCTTTAGAGTGTCGCGCTCCGACGTCAGGCTGCTAGACGACTCATCGCCACGCTTCGTCTTCTCCTTCTCTTCATTCAACTGTTACAAGATATAAAAAAACAAGTTAATTGTCTTTCTTAACTTGCACGTTCTACAATTTCATTATATAGAATCCAGAAAAGTGCAAAATTGGCAAATGTTTATTTTTTAATTTTGATCTCGTACCTTATTTAATGTAGAAAAGTGGTTTTGTTTTTTCTATGGTTTTAAATAAGATCTATATACATGTGTAATGGTTTACTGAGAGCAAAAAGGTCAACAGGCCAAAAAGAGGTATGACCTCTTTTAACAGGCCACTCCTCACTCAAAAAGGTGAATAAAGAAATGTTCATCATCGGTTAAAGAATGAGTGACAAATTGTTTTAATGAGAAATCCTACATTGAAGAGAATAATGTCATATGTCTTATTTTAATCAACAACTTTAAGTAAACCAAAACACATTGCCTTTAATCGTTCAGGAATAATTTGATTAGTACGCAAATATGTTTATAAAATATAAACAAATCGTTTTGTTAAGTTGGGGCTTCTAGTACAATATTTTTATCAATGGGGAACCAACTATCAAACTTACCTGTTTTTCAAGTGATGTGATTTTGGTTTTGCTAATAGATGTTGTAATATCGTTTTTCTTGATCTTCTCATCAGCATCTTTCATTTTCTTATCCAATTCCGTTATCTTCTTGACCTTCTCTGCTAATTCCTTCTGTAGCTTGGCGTGCTCTTGTTCCACCTTCTGCAGAGCTTCCATCTTCTTCCGATACGATGTACCTTGTCTTCGTTCTTCTTCCAAATCATTCTTCAATGATTCGATTTTATGGAGGTATATTGGCATCTCTTCCTCTTTAGCCTTGGATTCCGCTAAACAACACAAAACACACAACTTGTAGTGGTACATTTTGTGACTGAATGCAGAGCATTTGTATGTTAAACAATCTTGGATGAAGATAGAAGAAAACGATCAGTTAAAAATGACATTGAACAATTTAAAAACTCTGAAAACAAACTCATCTAAAAATAATAAAAACAACGAATCTAACTATTTCAGAACATACTATAAAGTTAACAGTCACTGGAAGGCTTATTACAATAATTCCACTAGAGAAATTAATGTACCAGAAAACAGATCCAGAGCAAGGGGGAAAATTTTAAGTCGGGCTGCAGTCGAAAGTTAGAACAATTCCTACATCCTAAATACAACATTTTAACTTATTAGAAAACTTTGAGTTTGTTGCCTGTTTGATTTGCTTATTACTTTTTCTATACTCCAGCTTGTATTGCGTTGCACTGTGTCCAAAATGGTTAAGAGGAATCCCTAGACCTAAATATGATTTCTAAAGAATGCAGTAAATGTGGACGAAAAGTTGGTACAATGAAAGAGGGACTTAATAAAATAACAAATTATTGTATTAAAATATTTTTGACGGGGCATAACCTCAGAATCAACAATTATATTTAAATTGACCAAAACAGTCCAGCTAGTTCAAAATTGAATTTTGAGGCGTGGATTTTTGTGTATTGTTTCTTCACTCCTTTGTCAACAACCTAAATATAAGTATTAATGGTTTTCTATAGTTTCTTGAGTTGCATATTTTTTTTTGCCTGCCGTACAATTTCAAATTTTGTACCGTTTAACAAAAATATTGTGCAACAATAGAAACTACATACAACCAGTTTCCCTTATATTTTGGTTGGTGATAAAGGAGTGTAGAAACAATACACAATAAACCGCAGCTCAAAATTCAATTTTGAAGTAGCTGGATTGAATCGGACAATTTGAATATAATTGCTGATTCTGAGGTGATATCCCGTCCCAAAAATTTTAATAAAATAATATGCTTTTTCCCCTCTCTTGTTCTACTAACTTCTCAGATGTCTTAACTGTATTCTTAAGAAATCAAATTTATGTCTAGGGATTCCCCTTAACCAAGTCGCATATTACTTATGTAAAAATAGTTGCCATTATTGTAAGGTTTTAAAAAGTTATTAACCTTTCTCAGATGTTAACTTTTCAATCAAAAGTTCGAGTTTCAGTTTGTCGTATTTTATTTTATCATTTTCTTCTCGAATCACATTCTTCTCCTCAAGAATATGACCTTTAGCTTCTTCGACTTTCTGAAGTTCACTTTCCCACTTCTTTCTTTCGTCTTCCATCTTTTTCTGAATCTCTTCTGCTTTCTTTTTACCTAAAATAAAACATAAAATACACCTCCAATGATGCATACGTGAATTTAAAACACTGATTTTGACAGTGTGTGATTACAATTTCTTACATAAATTTAAAATTAGGATTACACATAATATAATATGATTACTATTAGAATGTACCAAATTTAAAAGCATCTTAGTCTTGCCATTGGGTAGATTAATAAAATTAATTTCAACCAGCAACCAACAAGAAATTTATTAATGTTTTATTAATCATTTAACATTTTTTCACTATCGCGTATTGATAATATTATCAAACTATTAATATTGGTCAATTTGTATCAAATTTATTTATTTACAGTAATAAATAGGTTGTAAGATGGAAGTAATTATTCCCCATGGTGGAAATAAATAAGTGATAATGATCACTTTAATGAAATGATAACTAAGAAATGGCACGTTTTATAATAATCAATCTGTTTGGGAACAGATATTAATAAAGCTTAGAGATAAACTTTGACTTTATTTTTATTTTTACACTGTATCTATTAAGCACATGAGTGTGTTCTTGATAATTTATGTCTTGTACCAGCTATATACTGCTGCTCCCAATGAATAAAGGCTCTAGGTATGGGTAAATATGGGTAAAGTACACACAAAATGCTCGAAGCTTCACTAAGCAATAATTAGTTACTCACCCTCTTCGTTTAACTTTTTGTCTTTTAAGGCTTTCTTCTTTTCTTTTTCGAATTTATCGTGCTCCTCTTTCAATTCTTTTGTCAGATCATCAACTTTTTGTTTAGTTGTTTCTAATTCTTTAATCGCTTTTTCCATTTCCTCTGTTAAATGCTTTTCAGTTTCGGAACTTTTCTCAGTTTTAATTTCAGTTCCAGCTTTCACCTTTTCAGTCTCTGCTTTCCTCAGTAATACTAAAACTTCCCCTGTAAGAAACAAAATAATTATGCTATAAAATTAAACACAAATTTTAAATTAAAATGTAACTTAATTTTATATAATTTATTGAAAGGAAATCAAGTAAAAGGAGATTAAATTCGATGTAGTTGGATTATCTACATTATCTTAATGTAATTTTCCAAAGTTATGATAAACGTACTAATTCCAGCTTATAAAATGTTTGATTACATTATCTGACCTCATTGAATATTTATGAAACTAGAACCACAGTCAACACAGAGTAAACAATATGGCATACTGCTCCATCAACTTTTAATTGGCTAACTCGATCTGTTATAGTTATTCAATAATTATTGCTTTTATTTTATTCATTTTTAAGAATAATTTATGTTTGATTTGTATTGTAAAATAAAAATATTTTATAAAAACATTCAATTGTGCTAATTATTTCAGTGTATGTGATAAAAGAGTAGAATAAGTACCAATTTCGTTTTCTAGTTCGTCCACCATCTTCTTCATTTGTACTTTGGTTGTGAAGTCAGTAGGTTTCTTTGGAGTTCTCGCCTTATAAAATGTTGCTATGTTAGTCATCGCTTCTTCCTTAAGTCGGTTCAATGTTTCATTCAATTTAACATTTTCACCTTCAAGTTTTGCCGTTTGTGTTTTAATTTTCTCCAGTTCGTCTGTTTTTGTTTTTAGTTCTTTCTTGAGCTTCGACGATTCTACACTGTCTTTTATACTGGTTGGTTTGCTCTTTAGTTCAGATAATTGTTTTGCTTCTTTTTCTTGTTCTTCTAAATTTCCTTTTAATTCATTTACCTATAGACAATAATAATTGAATTATTTCTTTGGGCTGTTGCGTCTTGTCGATGATGAGACTCTGCTCGACGTTCCGCCACCCATGGTGGTGGCTTCTTCAAAATGAACACCAATAACATTTTAGGTGTGGCAGAAAATTATATTTACATAGTACTTGACTTTCTGATTTATAGTTGAATTTAGTTTCAGTAGTTTGTGAATGGTATTAAGTAAATGAAAGATAAAAATACAAATAAATAATTTATTCCTCAAAATGTTTCACAAAATAACTTCAATCTATTAAAAGAGGAATATTTTGAAACTTTTAAACATTAACTAAAACACTGAGGGAAAAGAAGAAATACACTGAAGTATTTAGTACATGTTATATATTGTTGAAATATAAGTTCTGAATGTTAACTTGTTTAACAGAGATATTTGCCATATTAATTGATCAAGTACCGGTATTGTTTATTGGCTTTAATTTAAGCTTACATGAGTATGACCTGTCATAACAACACCCACAAAATGTGGGAATATCTGATGAATAATCTTACACAATCCAGGTAAGATAGCAAGATGTTGCATTTTAGAGCAATTTATTTCCAATTATTTGAACCTGCTAAAAGGTAATGTATATAATAAACTTATTAAAAGAGTATAGGACATATGTTTTAGGCAAATTGCTGTTTGCTCGGCTGACTGACACCACAGGTGTTTGAGATTTTGAACATTTGTCACAAAAGTGAAAGTATAGGGCTCTGCAGTATTGCATTTCCAAATTTTGTTTTAAAATAATTTATAAAAAATTAATTAGTTTTCACAAATTTTGATTTTGTTGAAAACTCTAAAACTGTCTATATTTGTGATTTTTTTCTGGCTGATTAACACAAAATTTTGAAAATCTTTGACCGCAGCGCTGTCCATGTATGCTTTATTGACAACTTTGCAAAGTTGCATATACATCAGATGCATCTTGGCCGAGCAAATAGCTATTTGCTAACTGACAAATGTGTCCCATTCCCTCTTAACAGAAACTTTAAACAAAATGATGTTTTATACACTGAATTCAAAGTTATACATAAAAACAATTCCAAATTGTTATTATTTTCTATTATGCAAAACATTTAAATTGTATTGAATAAGCACGCCCATTTTGATGAACCAAGTAATTACGGGTACCTTATTGTTAGCATCAGTGAGTTGCGTTTCTAATACGTTTATCTTCTCTAGAAGTTCTTTGGAGTTGTCTGCGCTTCCCATTTCTTTCATTGGTGACATTCTCTTTGTTCCTCTCAACATCTGGAGGCGTTTGTTCTCAGCTGTTACCTTGTCGTTCTCAGCTTCTAGGGTTTGAGTCCGCGATCTCAAGATTGACGCCTCTTGTTCAATTATTTGGAGTTGTCTTTTCATATCAACGGTTTGCTGATCACTGATGAGGTCCAAAGATCTAAAATGATCAAAATTTTGAATCAACTAGTAATCATATATGTTTACAAGGGTATTTATGTTTGTATATTTAATCCGTGCATATTCTTCTAAGCAATAATCAAACACAAATGTTAAACAGATGAACAGGGCCACAAATTCACACTAAAATTTGGTGTGATGTGTTTTACACCGACAGTGTTGGCTCGACCTGAGCGACTTTGATTTAGGAGGTCTTTGACTGGTAATCCTGACTGAAGATTTTTTCAGAGGATTTCCTCACTCGTTATGCGAATTCAAGGGGTTCAGTCCTCGTTAATCAGCCGTCAGACATCTCTTCATAATTGTCTCCACCTGAAGAGGAGCATGCATTGCAGCCTGGACAGGCTTCCCAATGTAGATTTTTTAAGTTTTTTTTTTTCCTTTTAGAGTCCCTAATTGAAGCGTTAATTCATACAGCAAGGTCAATCGATTTTGCTTGATTTTGCTGCTTGATCAATGTTGCTAAATGAAGCTGCATGGAATGTTTAGGTATTGTTTCCAAAATAACAAATGCCCACGATTTATGCACAAGCCTAAATAATAACATAGTATTAGTATTGCATTGACATTGGTTATAGTGTAGAGTGTAGACAACATTTTATTAAATTTCCCCTTGATGTTGGTTTCTAGAAAACGTAAGCTCGGGACAAAACCACCTTACTGAAACAGTTATTTGCCACAGACAAATGAGAGAAATTGTTATGTAAGACTGCCCGACTTACTTGGTCTTCTGTAGAGAGCCTTTCGAGTATCTCTTCTGAGTTAGAGTAAGTTCAGAGTCTAATCGTTCACAGTCTCGTTCCTTCTCCACCAGCTTTTTCTTGATCTCAGAGAGTTCCTCTTCCAGAATCTAGGAAACAAAATGAATTACTAACCTCGTACAAAATAATATAGTCCAATTATAAAATTCCGGAATAAAATACTAGTTAGACTTTACCTTGATCTTTTTGTCTTGTAAAGGTGTGCTTTTACCAGAATCCAAAGATGAAGAAGACATAGAATGTAAAGGGCCTTTACGTGAAGTTTTAGCATTTAACTTTTCCTGGAGGTCTTTGTTTTTTCTTTTCACAACTTCGCTTTCCTTTTCCATTTCTTCAACTTTTCGTCTTAAAACGGCAGCTTCCTATAGAACAAAATAAACACGTGTTACAGAGAATAAAAATATAATGACAATGTCGCAAGTCGTAGAACCCTCCACTTAGCCTGTCTGACACATAAAATTCACACATCAGGTCTTCCAAAATACCTAAAAGACAAACTTCCGATCAGGAAAATATATGTGGCATTGAAACCGAAAAACCGATTACATTAATACATATCAGCCACGAAAACCTTCAAAAACATATATATATATATATTAAGTTTTTAAGGCTTTCGTGGCCCGAAGTATTAGAATCACAATTGTAAACTTGTCGGGTTATTTCGCCACGTCGATTTGACTTACCCATGTCAACGTTTCTGGACCGCTCTGGGCCCCGTCGTCCTGATGACGGGGCCCAGAGCGTCCAGAAACGTTGACATGGGTAAGTCAATCGACGTGCGAAATAACCACAAGTTTACAGGATTAATATATAATAAATGTTTGCAAGCTTCGTGATCCATTTAATGTTGATCTACGGTAAAATCACCACAGTTTAGAAATACTTGAATCCAAACTTTCAGAAAACTATGTTTCCATTTTCAGGAAGAAAACCAAATTAATAACACCAGCATAAAAACTGCAAAAACACAATATTGCAAAATAAAATTACAAGATTTTGAAAGGCTTTTTCTGAACCGTGGATTAGAATTATTTTCTTAGTGTGTGATTATTTCCCAGTCAGATACTTAAAACATGTATAAGTTATAACAGGAGCTCTTGGGCCCGTCGCAATAAGATGAACCAGGGCAGAACCTGGACGCCCAGGTTCTGCCCTGGTTCATCTTATTTTCGACGCGGTTTCACCCAAGATCCTTGTTTTTATCCTATGACGGGCCGCGAAAACCTACAACAATCCATATATATATATATTAATGTAATCGGTTTTTCGGTTTCAATGCCACGTATATTTTCATTGGGCCGACGTTTCGATGAGATTTCACCCATCATCCTCTATCTATCTATCAATCATCTAAATGGTATTCACAAAGATATTCAATTCACTATGGAGGTAGAAGAAGATGGAAGACTTCCGTTCCTCGATGTTTTACTTATACAGAATCCGGATCACAGTCTAGGGCATACGGTCTTCAGAAAACCTACTTACACTAACAGATATTTAAATTCTAATTCACATCATCATCCATGAACAGATCCGATCAGTAGTGTACACATTAGCTATACGTTCTCGCAGAATAGCTGATGCCGACCATGCTGAAGAAGAGTTTCGTATACTAGGAGATGGACTCAAGCAGAATGGTTTTCCAAATAGAATCATTCAAAAGGCCCTCAGAAGACAAACTAACTCAGAAAAAGATGTAGGTACAGAAAAAGAAGAACCACTTGCAACTGCATATTTGCCGTATGTTAAAGGAGTAACGGACAGAATAGGAAAAATTCTTGTCAAACAAAACATCAAGACAGTCTTTAACACCGACAGAAAGATAGGAGAGTTGTTAAGAAGTAGTAAGGACCACATCCACCTAGAAGGTAGTGGCGTGTATGAAATACCATGTGGGAATTGTGACAGATGCTATGTGGGTCAAACAGGAAGGAACATGTTTCAACGACAACAGGAACACAGGCAAGCTGTTGAGCACATGGACAGAACATCAGTCCTTGCTCAACATACTAAGGAAAGTGGCCATGTTATCGACTTTGCTGGCATGAAACCCATTGCCACCGTTGAGGAGTTTCTTCCTAGAATGTTACGAGAAGCCATCGAGATAAACAAAAGAGCTCACAGTCTAAATAAGCAGCAAGATAGCCAACGTTTATCGGTAACATGGAAACCTGCAATTTCAGGGATCCATGTAAAATCACATAGGCTAACTGTAAAACCTACAGTTACAGACCAACAATCAATGCCTCAGTTAATACATGCAGATGATCTACAAGTAAATAAATCGACGGTCAGAGTGACAAGATCCATGACGAAAAACGTAAAGACGGACATGTAGTGACTTTCTTGTTTCTTTGCAACACAAGCTTTGCAATGCTTTCATTGAAAGGTATTAATTCGTCATGTGTGCAGTGATTTCTTTTGTTGACTTTTATTGTTTTTTCTCTCCAGTTTTGTTCTGTATTTATCAATGTAATGGAGTTTTCGTTTTTTATATTTAAAGTTGTATTGGCCCTGAGGATGATGGGTGAAATCTCATCGAAACGTCGGCCCAATGAAAAGATACGTGGCATTGAAACCGAAAAACCGATTACATTAATACATATCGGCCACGAAAACCTTCAAACATATATATATATAAATATCATATTAAGTCATTTTTTTCAAAAAAACATTTCTCTTGGATCGTCAACGGTGAGAGTAAGAGCGAAAACGTTAGGTATTAAGGATCACCGGGGACCCTTCAAGGTGCGCTTTTACTCTCACGGTTGTCGAGATAATTGCAAAAAAAGAAACTAGCACCTGGGAGGGTCTCGGTGATTCTTAATACCTAAAGGTTTTGTTCTAAATCTCACGGTTGTCGAGACAATTGCAATAAAAGAAACTACCACCTGGGAGGGTCCACGGTGATTCTTAAAACCTAACGGTTTCGCTCTAACTCTCACGGTTGTCGTCGTCGTCGTTATGTTGTTATGTGGATATGTGGATATGTCGTTATGTCGTGATGTGGTTTTGTGGTTATGTGTTTATGTCGTTATGTTGTTCTGTGGAGAAGTGGTTATGTCGTTCTGTGGTTATGTGGTTGTGCCGCACTGGATTGCCGCACCTCGCTACCGCACCGGTTTGCCGCACCTCGTTGCCGCACCTAGTTGCCGCACCCAGTTGCCGCACCTGGTTGCCGCACCTAGTTGCCGCACTTGACTACCGCACCCGGCTACCGAACATGATAATACGATTCGATAGAGGTGAAGTGTGGACCATCATTCTCTGATAATCCGATCTTATATTACCTTTTTTGAAAAAAAAAAAAATTGCGGAATTTGGATGATTTGTTTGTTTGGAAATTCGGAAACATACTTTACAAGGTGGAATCATCATACTTAAACTTTTCTCTATGCTCTGGTTAGTGCCCTGTAAGCGTTTTTCCTGAGAAAAAAAATAGCGGAATTTCATAGCATAGTTTGTTTTAAAATTCAGAAACATACTTTACTACGAAGAATACATCATATTAATTCATTTCTTTCAAATAAACATTTCTCTAGGATTGTCAACGGTGAGAATAAGAGCGAAAACGTTAGGAAATAAGGATCACCGGGGACCCTTCAAGGTGCGCTTTTACTCTCACGGTTGTCGAGATAATTGCAATAAAAGAAACTAGCACCTGGGAGGGTCTCGGTGATTCTTAATACCTAAAGATTTTGTTCTAATTCTCACAATGTCGAGACAATTGCAATAAAAGAAACTACCAAGAGGAGGGTCCCAGATGATTCTGAACAAGAAAATCTTCCACCTCTCACACTCTTGTTCCTAACTCTATTTGCTGATGACACAAGTATAATCATATCATGTCCAGATTCTAAAAATACAAAAGTATGTGCAGAAATAATAATAAATGCAATTGGCACATGGTTTTCAGCTAATCAATTGCACCTGAATGATAAAAAAACACAACTACTTAATTTCAGACTAAAATCAAATATAGCACTGTTTAATTCCACACCTAACTGTCAAAAGGGCACAATAACAACTGTAAGTGAATGTAACTTCTTGGGATTATGCACGGATAACACTTTTTAAAGTGGGAACCCCAATTGATAACTTTTTAGGCGACTAAAAATCTAGCACTATGCTATCCCCCCCTATTTATCCCTCTTGCAAATCAGAGATAAATAGAGTACTTACTTTTCTAAATTTTCCCCTCAATTTTATCCTATGGAATACTTTCTTGGGGAAAAAACGTATAAAAACTTGTTTTCGAGTGCTAATTTTTCAGAAAGTGCATTAGAATATTAGGCAAGCTTGGCACCGCGCTAGCTGTCGCGAAGTTTAAGAGCTAAAATACTAACAGTTACAAATGTCTACATACACAGCGCAGCTTGCTTTTTGATTGACAAACCCCGGAACACTTCAAAAAATTAATTCAACATAACCATAATACAAGACAACAAAACCTCACTTCAGTATCCCTCCCATAAAACCACTCCATCTCGAAAAACATATATACTATAGGGGACGAAGAATTTATAATGCTCTTGCGACTAAAATAATAAACCTTGATATATTAAGCCCAAACCTTCGAAAGAAACGAATAAGCAGTTTCTCATAGAAACCCCTTATTATAATCTAATGAGTTTTTCATGAAAATACATCTTGATACTAAAACCGGTAGTCTATTGTCACACCACTGTCCCGATTGTAAATACCTTTTTCCTTTTGGCAGAATAACTGCACAAACCCACAGTCATTTCAATGTATAAAGTACACATCTACTTAACTAAATAGGTATCTATTATGTTTCCTTTAATTAATCTTCCATTTCTATGTTTAAATTTTAGAATATTATTTGTATTGTGTATTTATTATTGTTTGTATTTTTTAAAAAAAGTAAAATGGTTAGGTGGAAGAACAATCCATATCGATTGAACCTCGCCATTTTTTTTGTAACCATAATATTTAAACAACAGAATAAAGAAATACTACTACTACTACTACTACTACTACTAATACCTAACGGTTTCGGGTCTAACTCTCACGGTTGTAGAGATAAATGCAATCAAAAAAACTAGCAGCTGGGATTGTCCCAGGTGATTCTAAATACCTAACGGTTTTGCTCTAACTCTAACAGTTGTCGAGATAATTGCAATAAAAGAAACTACCGCGAGGAGAGTCCCAGGGGATTCTTAATACCAAACGGTTTCGCTCTAATTCTTACAGTTGTCGAGATAATTGCAAAAAACGAAACTAGCACCTGGGATGGTCCCAGGTGATTCTTAATAACTAACGGTTTCGCTCTAACGCTCACGGTAGTCGTCGTCGTTATATTGTTATGTGGATATGTGGATATGTCGTTATGTCGTGATGAGGTTGTGGTTATGTGTTTATGTAGTTATGTTGTTCTGTGGTGAAGTTGTTATGTCGTTTTGTGGTTATGTGGTTGTGCCGAACTGGATTTCCGCACCTCGCTGCCGCACTGTGTGCCGCACCCGGGGTGCCGCACCCTAGTTGCCGCACTAGTTGCCGCACCTGTCGCCGCACCCGGCTGCCGACAGATAATTCGATTCGAATAAGAGGTTTGAAGTGGTTAAAACCATCATCGTCTGATAATACGATCTTATTACCTTTTTTGAGGAAAAAAAAAAATGTGGAATTTGAGTGATTTTGTTTTGGAAATATCGGGGAAAACATACTTACAAGGGAATCATCATTCTTAAAACTTTTTTCTAGCTTGGGTTCGTGCCCTGTAGGCGTTTTTTCGAGGAACCAAAAATAGCGGAATTTTGTAGCATAGTTGGATTTTAAACTTCAGGCCCCATACTTTATACGAAGAATACATCATTTTAAGTCATTTCTGTCAAATAAAACATTTCTCTAAGATCGTCAACCGTGAGAGTAAGAGCGAAAACGTTAGGATTGAAGCATCACCGGGGACCCTTCAGGTTCGCTTTACTCCACGGTTTTTGGAGATAATTGCAAAAAAGAAACTAAGCACCTGGAGGGTTCCTCGGTGGATTCTTAATACCTTAAAGGTTTGTTCTAAAACTCACGGTTGTCGAGGCAATTGCAGAAAAGAAACAACCACCAGGAGGGTCCCGGGGAGATTCTTTATTACCTAACGGTTTCGCTCTAACTCTACGGTGGTCGAGATAAAAATACAATAATAGAAACAAGCACCTGGGATCAATGAGAGATGGAATCAAGAAACAAGCAACCGTGAGGGGCCCAGATGATTCTAAAAATACCTAAACGGTTTCAACTCTAACTCTCACGGTGTTGAGAAAAATTGCAATCAAAAAAAAACTAGCAGCTGGGATTGTTCCCAATGATTCTTTAATACCGTACGGTTTCGCTCTAACGATCACGGTTGTCGAGATAAAATGCAATACAGAAGCTAGACCTGGGAGGGTCCACAGTGGATTCTTAAAAACCTAACGGATTCGCTCAAACTCTCACGGTGTCGTCGTCGTCGTTATGTTGTTATGTGGATAGTGGATATGTCGTTATGTCGTGAGGTGGTTTTGTGGTTAGTGTTTATGTCGTTATTTGTTCTGTGGAGAATTGGTAATGTTCCGTTTGTGTGGTTATGTGGTTGTGCCGCACTGGATTGCCGCAGCTCCCCTGCCGCACGGTTTGCCGCACCTGGTTGTCCCCCAGTTGCCGCACCTGGTGCCGCCACCTGGTTGCCGCACCTAGTTGCAGCACATGTCTACCGCATCCGAGCTGCCGTACATGATATAATACGATTCGAAAGAGGTGAAGTTGTGGACCATCATTCTATGATAATCCGATCTTATATTACTTTGTTGAGGGAAAAAAAATTGAGGGATTTGGGTGATTTGTTGGAAAAATTCGGAAAACATACTTTACAAGGCCAAATTCATCATTCTTAAACTTTCTCTTTTGCTTTGGTTACGGTGCCCTGAAGAGTGGTTGCGGAGAAAAAAAAAAGAATTTCGTAGCATAGTTGTTTTAAATTCAGAACCAAACTTTACTACGAAGAATACATAAAATTAAGTCATTTCTTTCCAATAAACATTTCGCTAGGATTTGTCAACGGTGAGAATAAGAGCGGGAAAACGTTAGGTATTAAGGCATCACCGGGACCCTTCAAGGTGCGGTTTTTACTCTTACGGTTGTCGAAAATAAATTAGCAATAAAGAAAACTAGCACCTGAGGAGGGTCTTCGATGATCTTAATACTAAAGGTTTTTTCTAATTCTCACGGTTGTCGAGACAATTGCAATGAAAAGAAACTACCACGAGGAGGGCCCAGGTGATTCTTAATACCTAACGTTGTTGCTTAACTCTCACGGTGTGTCGAGATAAATGCAATAACAAGAAACAAGCCCCAAACCCCTTGGATCAATGAGATGAATGGAATCAAGCAAACAAGCAACCGTGAGGGTCCAGGATGATTCTAAATACCTTACAATTCGCTCTCCTCTAACTCTGAACAGTTGTCGTTGATAAATTGCAAAAAAAAGAAACGAGCACCTCGGGGGGTCCCTGGTGATCTTAATACCTAAAGGTAGCTCTTACCTCACGAGTTGTCGAGAAAAATTCAATAAAAAAAACTAGCACCTGGGATGGTCCCATGTGATTCTTAATACCTTACATTTCGCTTAACGCTCACGGTTGTTCGTTCGCGTCGTTATGATGTTATGGGATAATGTCGGATATGTCTTATGTCGTGATGTGGTTTTGTGGTTAAGTATTTAGTCGTTATGTTGTCTGTGGGAAGTGGTTATGTCGTTGTGTGAGTTCAGTGTTGTGCCGCACCCAGTTGCCGCCACCCAATGCGCACCTGGTAGCCGCACCCAGTTGCCGCCACCTTGTTGCCGCACTTAGTGCCGCACCTGTTGCCGCACCTGGTTGCCGCACCTAGGTTGCCGCACCTGTTCTACCGCACAGGACTGCCGTACATGATTAATTCGATTAGATAGAGGGAAGTGTGGACCACTCATTCTCTGATAATCCGATCTTATATTACCTTTTGTGAGGAAAAAAAAATTGCGGAATTTGATCGTGATGGTTTGGAAATTCGGAACTTACTCCTTACAAAGTCGAATCATCATCTCCCAAACTTTTCTCCTATGCTCTTGGTTCGTGCCCCAGTAAGCGTGTTTTCGGAGAAAAAAAATAGCGGAATTTCGTAGCATTGTTGTTTTTAAATTCAGAACCATACATTACTACGAAGAATACATCATATTAAGTCATTTTTTTCAAAAAAACATTTCTCTTGGATCGTCAACGGTGAGAGTAAGAGCGAAAACGTTAGTAATAAAGGATCCCTTCAAGGTGCGCTTTTACTCTCATGGTTGTCGAGATAATTGCAAAAAAAGAAACTAGCACCTGGGAGGGTCTCGGTGATTCTTAATACCTAAAGGTTTTGTTTAAACTCTCACGGTGTCGAGATAAATGCAATAAAAAGAAAACCAAGCACCTGGGGATCAATGAGATGAATGGAATCAAAGAACAAGCAAACCGTGAGGGTCCAGATGATTCTAAATACCTAACGGTTTCACTCATTACTCTCTACGGTTTGTCGAGAAAAAGGCCAATAAAAAAACTAGCAGCTGGGATTGTCCCACGGTGGGGTGATTCTAAAACCTACGTTTCGCTCTAACTCTCACGGTTGTCGTTCGTCGTCGTAATGTTGTTATGTGGCTATGTCGAAATGTCGTTATGTCGTGATGTGGTTTGCGGTTATGTGTTTATGTCGTTATGTTGTTCTGTGGAGAAGTGGTTAGTAGTTGTAGTTTGTGGTTATGTGTTGTGCGGCAATGGATTTGCCGACCTCGCTGCGCACACAGTTGCCGACACCTGTTTGCCGCACTAAGGGCCGCTGTTCTGCCGCACCTGGTTGCCGCACCTGATACCAACCCGGCTGCCGTACATGATAATACGATTCGATAGAGGTGAAGTTTGGACCATCATTTCTGATAATCCGATCTATATTACCTTTTTTTGAGGGAAAAAAAATACGGGATTTGGGTGATTTGTTTGGACATTCGGAAACATTACTTTACAAGGTCGAATAATTCATCTTAAACTTTTCTCTATGCTCTGGTTCGTGCCAGTAAGCGTGGTTTTCGGAGAAAAAAAAAGCGGAATTCGTAGCATAGTTTGTTTGAAAATTAGGAACCATACTTTACTACGAAGAATACAATTCATATTCATAACTAAGTCATTCTTTCAAATAAAGGCAGTTTCTCTAGGATTGTTCAACGGTGAGAATAGAAGCGGACAAACATTAGGTATTAAGATCACCGGGGACCCTCAATGTGCGGCTTTTTTACTCTCACGGTTGCGAGATAATTGTAATAAAAGAAACTACACCTGGGAGAGGGCCGATGATTCTTAACACCTAAAGGTTTTGTTCTAATTCTACGGTTGCGAGACAATTGCAATAACAGGAAAACTACACGAGGAGGGTCCCAGGTGATTCTAATACCCAACGAATGCAATAAAAGAAACAAGCACCTGGGATCAATGAGATGAATGGAATCAAAGAAACAAGCAACCGTGAGGGTCCCAGATGATTCTAAATACCTAACGGTTTTGCTCTAACTCTAAAAGTTGTCGAGTTTATTGCAAAAAAAGAAACTAGCACCTGGGAGGGTCTCTATGATTCTTAATACCTAACGGTTTTGTTCTATATCTCACAGTTGTCGAGACAATTGCAATAAAAGAAACAAGCAACTGGGATTAATGAGATAAATGGAATCAAAGAAACAAGCACCGTTGAGGCGTCCCAAATGATTCTAAATACTAACGGGTGTCGCTCTTAACTCTTACAGTTGTCAAGATTATTGCAACAAAAAGAAAAAACTAAGCAACCTGGAAGGGTCCCGTTGATTGCTATAATACCTAAAGGATTCGCTCTTACTCTCATGGTTGTCAAAAAAAAGCAATAAAAAAAACTTGCAGCTGGGATGGTCCCAGGTGATTCTTAATACCTAACTGTTTCGCTCTAACGCTCACGGTTGTCGAGATAATTGAAAAAAAGAAACTAGCACCTGAGAGGGGGATTCATAATACCTAAAGGATTCGCTCTAACTCCATCAGTTGTCAAAAAAAATGCAATAAAAAAAACTAGCACCTGTGATGGTCCCAGGTGATTCTAAATTACCCAACGGTTACGCTCTAACGCTCATGGTTGTCGAGGGGAGGGTCCCCGGTGATTCTTAAAACCTAACGGTTTTGCTCTATCTCCTAAGGTTGTCGTCGTCGTTATGTGGATATGTGAATATGTGTTTTGTCGTGATGTGGTTTTGTGGTTATGTGTTTATGTCGTTATGTTGTTCTGTGGAGAAGTGGTTATGTCGTTGTGCCGCACTGGTTTGCCGCACATGGTTGCCGCACCCAGTTGCCGCACCCTGTTTGCCGCACCTGTTGCCGCACTTGTTTGCCGCACCTGTTTGCCGCACCTGGTTGCCGCACCTGGTTGCGCACCTTGACTACCGCCACACGGCGCCGCTAACAATGATAATACGATTTGATTAGAGGTGAAGTGTGGGACCATCATTCTCTGATTAATCCAGCTCTTATATTACTTTTCGAGGAAAAAAATTGCGGAATTGGGGTGATTGTTTGGAAATTCGGAAACATACTTTACAAGTCGAATCTCATCCAAAACTTTTCTCTATTCTGGTTCGTGCCCTGTAGGCGGGTTTTTCGTGAGGAAAAAAAAAAAAGCGGAATTTGTAGCCAGTTTGTTTAAAATTTAGAACCATACGTTACTAACGAAGAATACTCATATTAAGTTTCATTTCTTCAAATAAAACTTCTCTAGGAATTGTCAACGGTGAGAATAAGGAGCAGAAACGTTAGGTATTAAGAATCACGGTGGACTCTTCATGGTGCGCTTTTATTTACTCTCACGGTTGTCAAGATATTGCAATGAAAAGAAACTAGCACCTGGGAGGGTCCCCGGTGATTCTTTAAACCTGTAAGGTTTCGCTTCTAACGCTCACGGTTGTCGTCTCGTCGTTCGTGTTAGTGTCTGTGGTTGAAGTGGTTAGTCGTTGTTTGGTTATGTGGTTGTGCCGCACGGATGCCGCCACCTCGCGGCCGCACCTGTTTGCCGCACTTCCGGTTGCCGCACCCAGTTTTGCCGCAACCTGTTTGCCGCACCCAGTTCCGACCTGGTTGCCGACCTGTTTTGCCGCACCTCGTTGCCGCACCGTCTACTGCACCCGGCTGCCGTACATGTAATTCGATCAAGAGGTTGAAGTGTGGACCATTCTTCTCTGGATAATCGATCTTATATTACCTTTTTGTGAGGAAAAAAAAAAAATTGCGTGATTTGAGTGATTTGTTTGGGAAATTCGGAAACATATTTACAAGGTCGAATCAGCATCTTAAAACTTTTCTCTATTCTTGGTTCGTGCCCTGTAGGGTTTTTTCGAGAAAAAAAAAGCGGAATTTGAATTTCGTTAGCAGTTGTTTTAAATTTAGAACCATATTTACTACAGAAGAAATCTTATATTGTCATTTCTTACAAATAAACATCTCTAGGATTGTCAACGGTGAGAATAAGAGCACGAAATGTAGGTATTGGGGGAAGGGGGTGGATCACCGGGACTCTTCATGGTGCGCTGTACTCTCACGGTACCCTGTCCAACAGAACCTGTAATGAATAAAGAAACGAAGCACCTGGGAGGGGTCCCCGGTTGATTTTAAATACCGAAGGTTTCGCTCTAAACGCTCACGGTTGTCGTCGTCGTCGTTTAGGTTGTTCTGTGGTGAAGGTACAGTGGTTATGGGCGTGGTGTGTGGTTATGTGGTTGTGGTGTTGCCGCACTGGATTGCCGCATCGCTGCCGCACCTGTTGCCGCACCGGTTGCCGCCACCTTGTTCTATATCGCACCCGGCTGCCGCTACATGAGTATTTCGATTCGATTAGAGGTGACAAGTTTGGACCATTCTTCTCTGATAATCCGATCTGATATACCTTTTTGAGGAAAAAAAAAATGCGCGAAATTTGACTGTGATTTGTTTGGAAATTCGGAAACATACTTTACAAGTCGAATCATCATTCTTAAACTTTTCTCTATTCTGGGGGGTTCGTCTGCCCTGTAGCGTTTTTTCGTAGACAAAATAGCGGAATTTCGTAGCAGTTTGTTTTAAAATTTAGAACATATTTATCTAAAAGACTACATCATATTAAGTCATTTCTTTTCAAATAAACATTTTCTCTAGGATGTCGACGGTGAGATAGAGAATAAGAAGCGAAATCGTCAGGTATTAAGGATCACCGGGGACTCTTCATGGGCGCTTTACTCTCACGGTTGTCGAGATAATTGCAATAAAGAAAAATAGCACCTGGGAGGGAAGGGGGTCTCGGTGATTCTTAATAACCTAAAGGTTTTCTTCTAAACTCACGGTTGTCGAGATAAATGCAATAAAAGAAACTAGCACCTGGGAGGGTCCAAAGTGATTCTTAAAACCTAACGGTTTTGCTCCTACTCTCACGGTTGTCGTCGTCGTCGTTATGTTGTTATGTGGATATGTTGTTATGTCGTGATGTGGTTTTGTGGTTATGTGTTTATGTCGTTATGTTGTTTTGTGGAGAAGTGGTTATGTCCTGTGTGGTATATGTGGTTGTGCGCACTGGGATTGCCACAACGGTTTTGCCGCACATGGTTGCCGCACCAGTTTTGCCGCACCCAGTTGCGCACCAGTTGCCGGCACCTGTTTGCCGCACTGGTTGCCGCACCGGAATATCCGAACCCAGCTGGCCGTACAGGAAATACGATTCGATAGAGGTGAAATTAGGTGACCATCATTCTCCTGATAATACGATCTTATATTACCTTTTTTGCGGAAAAAAAAAAGCGGGAATTTGGGTGATTTGTTTGGAAATTCGGAAACATACTTTAGGGCAAGTCGAATCACATTCTTTAAACTTTTCTCTATGCTTGGTTAGTGCCCTGTAAGCCGTTTTTCCGGAGAAAAAAAATAGCGAATTTCGTAGCATAGTTTGTTTTAAAATCAGAAACATACTTTACTACGAAGAATAACATTCATATTAAGTCATTTCTTTCAAAATAAAACATTTATCTAGGATTGTCAACGGGAGAATATAAGAGCGAAAACGTATAGGTATTAAGGATCACCGGGGACCCTTCTAATGGTTGCGCTTTCTTGTTACTCTCACGGTGCTGTCGAGATAATTGACCAATACAAAGAAACTAGACCTGGGAGGAGTCTTCTCGGTGTGGATTCTTAATACCTAAAGGTTTTGTTCTAAAATCTCACGGTGTCGAGGACAATGGCAATTAAAAGAAACTAACCACGAGGAGGTCCCAGGGGTCGTATTAACTAACGGTTCGCTCCTAACTATCACGGTTTATGTCGAGAATATATGCAATAAAAGAAACAAGCACCTGGGATCAATGGATGAATGGAATGCTAGCAACAAGCACCGTGAGGGTCCAGATGATCTAAATACCGTTACAATTTCGCTATAACTCTTACAGTTGTCGTGATAATTGCAAAAAAAGAAAACAGAGCACCTGGGGAGGGTCCCTGGGATTCTAATACTTAAAGGTTTCGCTCTTACTATCACGGTTGTCTGAGAAAAATTCAATAAAAAAACTAGCACCTGGGATGGTCCCATGTGGATCCTTAATACCTTAAATTTCGCTCTAACGCTCGACGGTTGGCGTTCGTCGTCGTTATGATGTATGTGGATATGTGGAATATGTCGTATGTCGTGATGGGTTTTGTGGTTATGTATTTTGTCGTTATGTTGTTCTGGGGAATTGGTATGTCGTTGTGTGGTTATGTGGTTGTGCCGCACCCAGTTGCCGTACCCCAATTGCCGCACATGGTTAGCCGCACCCAGTTGGCCGCACCCTTGTTGCCGCACTTAGTTGCCGCACCTGTTTTGCCGCACCTGGTTGCGCACCTAGTTCCGCACCGGTCTACCGCACCCGACTGCCGTTACATGATAATTCGATCGATAGAGGTGAAGGTGGACCATCATTCTGGATATCCGATTTATATTAACCTTTTTTGAGGCACAAAAAAAAATTGCGGAATGTTGAGGATTTGTTTGGAAATTCGGGGAAAGGAAACTTACTTTACAAAGTCGAATCATCATTCTTACACTTTTCTCTATGATCTGGTTCGTGCCATAAGCGTTTGTTTCGGAGAAAAAAAAAAGCGGAATTCGTAGCATTGTGGTTTAAATCAGAAACTTACATTACTACGAAGGAATACATCATATTCAAGTCATTTTTTTCAAAAAACATTTCTTGGGATCGTCAACGGTTGAGAGTAAGAGCGAAAAACGTAGTAATAAAAGGATCCCTTCAAGGTCGTTGCGCTTTTACTCTCCATGGTTGTCGAAGATAATTGCAAAAAAAAGAAACTAGGCACCTGGTGAGGGCTCTCGGTGATTCAATAACTAAAGGTTGTTCTAAATCTCACGGTTGTCGAGACCAATGCAATAAAAGAAACACCAGAGGGAGGGTCCAGGTGATTCCTAATACCTAACGTTCGCTCTAACTTCACGGTGTCGAAGATAAATGCAATAACACAAGAAACAAAAGCACCGGGATCAATGAGATGAATGCGAAGCAAAGAAACAAGCAACCTTGAGGGTCCCAGATGATTCAAATACCTAACGGTTCACTCTTACTCTCACGGTGGTCGAGAAAAATGCAATAAAAAAACTAGCAGCTGGGAGCTCACAGGTGACTCTTTATACCTAACGGTTTCGCTCTAACGCCTCACGGTGTCGAGATAAAGCAAACAACGGAAACTAGCACCTGGAGGGTCCACGGTGATTCTTAAAACCTACGGATTTCGCTCTAACTCTCACGGTTGTCGTCCGTCGTCGTTATGTTGTTATGTGGCTATGGGATATGTCGTTATGTGTGGTGTTGATGTGGTTTTGTGGTTTGTGTTTATGCGTATGTTGTTTCCTGTAGAGAAAGTGGTATTGTATGTAGTTGTGTGGTTATGTGGTTGTGCCCGCACTGGATGCCGCACCTCGCTGCCGCACCCAGTTGCCGCACTCTCGTTGCCGCACTAAGTTGCCGCACAGGTTTAGCCGCACCTGTGTTGGCGCACCTGACTACGCACCCGGCTGCCGTTACATGATTAATACGATCGATAGAGGTGAAGTTGGACCATCTTCTTCTGATAATCCGATCTTCATATTACCTTTTTTGAGGGAAAAAAAATACGGCGATTTGGGTGATTTGTTTGGGAAATCGGAAACATACTTTAACAAGGTCGAATTCATCATTCTTTAAACTTCTCTTGCTCGGTGCGTGCCCAGTAGCGTGTTTTCGAGGAATAAAAAAGCGGAGAAATTTCGTAGCATGTTTGTTTTAAAATCTCAGAACCATACTTTACTTACGAAGAATAAATCAATTCATACTAAGTCATTCTTTCAAATAAAACCCATTTCTTTTTTTTTCATCTTATATATTTTCTCTAGGATTGTCAACGGTGAGAAATAAGAGCGAAAACATTGGTATAGGATCACCGGGGACCCTTCAAGTGCGATTTTACTTTCACGGTTGTCGAGATAATTGTAATAAAAGAAACTAGCACCGGGAGTGGTCCGATGATTCTTAACACCTAAAGGTTTTGTTCTAATCTCACGTTGTCAGACAATTTCCAATAAACAGAAAACTACCACGAGGAGGGTCTCCAGGTGATTCTTAATACCCAAACGCGTTTCGCTCTAACTCCACGGTTGTCGAATAAATTCAATAAAAGGGAAACAGAAGCACCTGGGATCATGAGATGAATGGAATCAAAGAAACAAGCAACCGTGAGGGTCCCAACGATTCTAAATACCTACGTTTTGCACTCTAACTCTAAAGTGTCGGAGTTTATTGCAAAAAAAAGAAACTAGCACCTGGGAGGGTTCTATGGATTCTTAATACCTAACGGGTTTTGTTCTAATCTCACAGTTGTTCGAGGACAATGCAATAAAAGACACAAGCAACTGGGATTAATGAGATAAATGGAATCAAAGAAACAAGCAACCGTGAGGGTCCCAAATGATTCTAAATACCTAACGGTTTCGCTCTAACTTTTACAGTTGTCAAGATTATTGCAAAAAAAGAAACTAGCACCTGGAAGGGTCCCCGTTGATTCATAATACCTAAAGGATTCGCTCTTACTCTCATGGTTGTCAAAAAAAAGCAATAAAAAAAACTTGCAGCTGGGATGGTCCCAGGTGATTCTTAATACCTAACTGTTTCGCTCTAACGCTCACGGTTGTCGAGATAATTGAAAAAAAGAAACTAGCACCTGAGAGGGGGATTCATAATACCTAAAGGATTCGCTCTAACTCTCTCAGTTGTCAAAAAAAATGCAATAAAAAAAACTAGCACCTGTGATGGTCCCAGGTGATTCTAAATACCCAACGGTTACGCTCTAACGCTCATGGTTGTCGAGGGGAGGGTCCCCGGTGATTCTTAAAACCTAACGGTTTTGCTCTATCTCCTAAGGTTGTCGTCGTCGTTATGTGGATATGTGAATATGTGTTTTTGTGGTTATGTGTTTATGGCGATGTGGTTATGTCGTTTATGTGTATGGTGGAGAAGGAGAAGTGGTTAGCGTTGTATGCCGCACTGTTTGCCGCACATGGTTGCCTGGCGACCAGATTGCCGCACCCAGTTGCAGCCACCTGTTGCCGCCAAACTTAGTTGCCGCACCCTGTTGCCGGCACCTGGTAGTGAGCCGCACTGATTGCTGCCACTGACTACCGCACCCGGCTGCCGTACAGGATAATACGATGATAGAGGTGAAGTGTGGGGACATCATTCTCTGATAATCCGATTCTTATATTACCTTTTTTCGAGGGAAAAAAAAAAAATTGCGGAATTGGGTGAGTTTGTTTTGAAATCGGACAACTTTACAAGGTCGAATCATCATCTTAAAACTTTCTCTATTCTTGGGTTCGTGCCGGTAGGCGTCCGGTTTTTTCGGAGAAAAAAAAAAGCGGAATTTCGTTTAGCAGTTTGTTTTAAAATTTTAGAAACCATACTTACTACGAAGAAACATCATATTAAGTCATTTCTTTCAAATAAACATTTCTTAGGATTGTCAACGGTGAGAATAAGAGGCAAATCGTTAGGTATTAAGGATCACCGGGGACTTTCATGGTTGCGCTTTACCTCACGGTTGTCAAGATAATTGCAATAAAAGAAACTAGCACCTGGGAGGGTCCCCGGTGATTCTTAATACCTGAAGGTTTCGCTCTAACGCTCACGGTTGTCGTCGTCGTCGTCGTCGTTATGTTGTTCTGTGGTGAAGTGGTTATGTCGTTGTGTGGTTATGTGGTTGTGCCGCACTGGATTGCCGCACCTCGCGGCCGCACCTGTTTGCCGCACCCAGTTGCCGCACCCAGTTGCGCACCTGTTGCCGACCCAGTTTGCCGCACCTGGTTGCCGCACCTGTTGCCGCAACCTGGTTCTGCCGCACCTGTCTAACTGCAACCCGGGCTGCCGGACATGTAATTCGATTCGATAGAGGTGAAGTGTGGACCATTATTCTTGATAATCCGATTTATATTACCTTTTGAGGACAACAAAAAAAAATGCGGGAATTTGAGTGATTTGTTGAAATTCGTAAACATACTTTACAAGGTCGAATCAATTCTTACAACCTTGTCTCTATTCTTGGGTCGTTCCCTGTAGGCGTTTTTTCGGATGAAAACAAAAGGGAATTTCGTAGCAGTTTGTTACTTTTAAAATTAGAAACCATTACTTATTTACTACGAAGAATACATTATTATTGTCATTTCTTTCAAATAAAACATTTCTCTAGGGTGTCCAACGGTGAGAATAAGAGCGAAAATCGGTAGGTATTGAGGATCACCGGGACTTCTCATGTGCGCTTTTACTCTCACGGTTGTCAAGATTAATTGCAATAAAAGGAAACTAGCACCTGGGAGGGTCCCCGGTGTATTCTTAATACCTGAAGGTTCGCTCTAACGCTCACGGTTGTCGTCTTCGTTCGTTATGTTGTTCGTGGTGACAGTGGTTATGTCGTTGTGTGGTTAGTGGTTGTCCGCAATGATTTTGCCGCACCCGCGCCGCACCTGTTGCCGCACACGGTTTGGTCCGCACCTGTCTACGCAAACCGGCTGCCGCTACAGCTTATGCGATTCGATAGAGGTGAAGTGTGGACCATTCTTCTCTGATAATCGATCCTATATTACCTTTTTTTGAGGAAAAAAAAAATTGCGGAATTGAAGTGATTTTGTGAAATTCGGAAACATACTTTACAAGGTCGAATCATCATTCTTAAAATTTTCTTATATGGGGTTCGTGCCACGTAGGCGTTTTTTCTGAGAAAAAAAATAGCGGAATTTCGTAGCAGTTTGTTAAAATTTAGACCATACTTTACTACAAAGAAGACATCATATTAAGTCATTTTTTCAAATAAACATTTCTCTAGGATTGTCAACGGTGAGGAATAAGAGCGAAAATCGTCAGGTATTAAGCATCACGGGGACTCTCTGCTGCGGCTTTTTACTCTCACGGTGTCGGAGATAATGGAAATAAAGAAACTAGCACCTGGGAGGAGGTTCGGTGATTCTTAATACCTAAGGTTTCTTCTCAATCTCAGGTTGTCGAGACATGCAAAAAAGAAACTACCACGAGGAGAGCCTAGAGGGGATTTCTTATACTAACGGTTTCGCTCTAACGCTCACGGTGTCGAGATAAATGCAATAAAGAAACTAGCACTGGGAGGGTCCAAGTGTCCAAAGTGATTCTTTAAAACCTAACGGTTTTGCTCCTACTCTCACTTGTGTCGTTCTGTCGTCGTTATGTTTAGTTATGTGGAATTATGTGTTATGTCGTGATTGGTTTGTCGGTTATGGAGTTTTATGTCGTATGTGTTTTGGTGGATAGAATGGTTATGTCAGTGGCCGTGGTTATGTGGGTCTGGCCGCACTGGATGCAACACCGTTGTCGCCGACACATGGTTGCCGCAACCAAGTTGCCGCACCCAGTTGCCGCACCTGTTTGCCCGCCCTGGTTGCCGCAACCTGAATACCGCACCAGCTGCCGTACAGGAAATACGATTCGCAGAGGTGAGTGCGTGACATCATTTCGATATCCGATCTTATATTACCTTTTGAGGGAAAAAAAAGGCTGGAATTGGGGTGGTGATTTGTTTGGAAATTCGGAGGAAACAACTTTACAAGGTCCGAATCATCATTCTTAAAACTTTCTCTATGCTCGGTTAGTGCCCTGTTAAGCGTTTTCGCGAGAAAAAAAAGAGCGGAAATTTCGTCAGCCATAGTTTGTTTTAAATCAGAAACATACTTACTACGAAAGAAAGACATCATATGAAGTCAATTCTTTCAAATAAAAACATTTCTCCGAGGATTAGTCAACGGTGAGAATACAGAGCGAAAACGTTAGGTATGTAAGGATCACCGGGGAACCTTCCAAGGTGCGCTTTTACTCCACGGTGGTCGAGAGAGAATTGCAGTAAAAGAAACTAGAACTGGGACAGGGTTCTCGGTGATTCTTAATACCTTAAGGTTTTGTTCTAAAGCTCACGGTTGTCGAGAAAATTGCAATAAAAGAAACTACCACGAGGAGGGTTCCCAGGGGATTCTATTACCCTAACGTTTCGCTCCGAAACTCCACGGTTGTCGAATATATGCAATAAAAAGAAACAAAGCACATGGGATCAATGAGAATGAATGGAATACAAAGAAACAAGCAACCGTGGAGGGTCCCAGATGATTCTAACTACCAACAGGTGCACTCTAACTCTCACGGTTGTCGAGAAAAAATGCAATAAAAATAAACTAGCAGCTAGGGATTGTTCCAGGTGATCTTAATACCTAACGGTTTGCTCTAACGGACCTCACGGTTGTCGAGGATAAATTGCAATACAAGAAATAGCACCTGGGAAGGGGTTCCACAGTGATCTTCAACCTAACGGTTTCGCTCTAACTCTCACGGTTGTCGTAGTTGTCGTATTGTTGTTAGGTGGATATGTTGATTATGTCGTGAGTTCGTGATGTGGTTTGTGGTTAGTGTTTATGTAGTTATGTGTTCTGTGGAGAACTGGTAATGTCGTCGGGGTTTATGTGGTTGTGCCGCACTGGATTGCCGCACCTCGCTGCCGCACCGGTTTGCCGCACCTGGTTGCCGCACCTAGTTGCCGCACTTGTTTGCCGCACTTAGTTGCCGCACCTGCTTGCCGCACCTGGTTGCTGCACCTGACTACCGCACCCGGCTGCCGTACATGATAATACGATTCGATAGAGGTGAAGTGTGGACCATCATTCTCTGATAATCCGATCTTATATTACCTTTTTTGAGGGAAAAAAATTGCGGGATTTGGGTGATTTGTTTGGAAATTCGGAAACATACTTTACAAGGTCGAATCATCATTCTTAAACTTTTCTCTATGCTTTGGTTCGTGCCCTGTAAGCGTGTTTTCGGAGAAAAAAAATAGCGGAATTTCGTAGCATAGTTTGTTTTAAAATTCAGAACCAAACTTTACTACGAAGAATACATCATATTAAGTCATTTCTTTTACTAATATTGCATTTTAGACCAATAATTAGCAAAAGAAATACCTCTTTAAAAAATGTCTAAAATGCAATATTAGTAAAATGAGAAATCCTCATCTATAGGTCCTCGTGACGTATAAGTAACACCAATCAGGGTTAAAACATTTGTCAGTATGTGTACCTGTTCATTGAGTTCTAGTAGTAGTCGCAGTTCCGCTGGATCTTCTTCGTCAGAAATACCTTCATCTTTCTCCACTGTTGGTTCAGGCGTCAAGCGTGCAGGACTAGGGCTGTGGCGTCGACCTTCCAACATATCACAACATGATAGACACAAGTTCTGTGACACCTAGAGCCATTCTTTAGTAACAGTTGTAGTTTTATGTTCTTTAATTAAACAATAGTATAAAATGATTATGTTCTATGAAAACTTGAAAAAGTGAAACCAAAAATCAAATGTAAACTTTTGAGTTCTTTATGTAATGATTATACAGTCAACTTTTAAGATGCGTGATTTGTGGCTTCATCTGTTTTAGCGGTAAGAAATCAACCTGATAAGTAAAGAGTTACCTGCTATCGAGCAACCTGGTTCACTTTTATTAATTATTAAGGCTATCTAATTAACAAATCGGTCTTAAGGTTAAGAAGCTGCTAGTTATATTTGTTCACTGCATGTGTGCAAAAAGGTATTGTTTATGATACTAATACAATATTTTGCTTTTTCCACTGAGAAAGTATGCATAGTCAACAGCAAATCATACGTCAACTGAAAACTTACTTACTTCTTGAGTAATAATCAAGGGCTATATGTAAGTATTAAAATAATGAATAGGTAGCATTTCAAAGAAAATTCCATGTTCCAATTCCATTCCAAAAAACCATGAGATAAATCTATAGAATTACTTTTTCATAACTCACTCTTAATGAGATGCAAACTTATTATACAGAAAACAGTGTGGTATGAAGTTAGTGGGATAAGTGATTAGTACGGTACTACAAAGATAAATGAAAACTGGTGTTAGTAACTAAAGAAGAGAGAAGACAAATGAAAAGTATTGATGGTGATGAAATAGAATTGTAGAAGTAACCCATGCTCCTCTTATAGTTAGGATAGTATTAGATCAAATCAAAGCCTGATTGGATTTGGTAAAATGCATATCATGTGAAATAATATTGTTAATTTTTAATTATCTACGGATGAAAATATGTATATCCGATATATTTTTTAACAGTGTTGGCAACAATATAACTCTGTATCGGTTTGAAATATTGTTGGTGTATTGGTCAACATTTTTCACTCATCCTCTCCCCATTTTGTGCAGCCGTAGAAAATGGTACCTCACGGCATAGAATTTTCAATCCATATACTTAATTGTTAGAAAATAATCAATCGGGGTGTTATTTAAAAGTTTGGTAGGCTACATTAAACGTACTTCTAGCCTTTGTCGCCATTTTCTTCAGCTGCAACACTAACGATTCATTATCGTCCTCCACTCTAGACGCTTTCTTCCTGAATGTTTGAGCCTGCAATCAACCAGAAAACACACATAAGTCTTGCGTTTCTTTATTCTTTTTCTCACGTAATTTATCTTTTGGTTGCGTTGTTCTTTTTTAAATCCCGTATGGTCCCGTATTGATCCTTATACTTTATGTATATTAAAACAAGCTTTCAGAGACAAAAATTCTTTTAATGTTGTTCTTCAATAATGTTTCACTCTCTGTCACCGCATTGAGTATGGGTAAGGGTATGTTGGTATGTTGGCTTAGCAGGTTTTATTGGTGAGAAAAATGTGTTACGTCGGGGCGAAAACACGATTATTATTAAAGGGGTAGTCACCCGCTAAACTTAAAAAATATATTTCATTCAGGCTAAATAGTTATGAATTTAGAAACTAACAGAAAAATTATTGGGTCCACCTTGACCCAGAAAAAAAATGTCAAACTTGGTATTTTTTAGCTAGGTCCCATTGGCAAAAATCTCCCATAAGAAATAACATGGGGACGATCTTTATGCCCTGTGACCTTGGAGGATTTTGATCCGAAAAAATACTGGCCGTTATTGACGTACTCGATTGCCTTTTCTGTAAATCCTCTATATTTTGTTTAGTAATTTGGGCAAGTAGTTCGGTCAAAATATGCTGATTACCAAGAAGGGGTGTGATTTTGGAATGCATATTTTTGCGTGTTTGAGCGTATATTGGTGCACAGTTTTAAGGCACCATATAATAAAGGGCCATTTTAGATTGCTATGATGCTCTAGTACCTATGTGGAACAAAAAATAAGCAAGTTAAAAGCCGGTTTAAGAAATTTCCCATAACGCCAATATTCGCAAATTTCAGGGAAAAAAAATTGAAAAATGGATGTAAAATCACAGTTACAAGATATAATTTTTTAAACTGCCATTCGAGTGTAGTATTTTGCTATAGATTATGTGGTAAAAAATATTTTTTGGGGTAATAGCCCCTTTAAGTACAATTTTGTAATTACTAGGTTGTATTTTTTCATTTTTCATTTTATTTTAATTCAATTTATTGAGAAATTTCTGTTTCTATGTCTTGTAGCAACAGCTTTGGCTACAGAGACCACAGTAAATCAAGGTGTCTAGTTCTGTTTATTATACACTGCTCTTGATTTACTTGGTACAGGGTTATATGAGAGAATGCTGAATTTAAATTAAAACGGTTGAAAACTAATCAATGTTACGCTTAAATGAACCAAAAAATATTGCCGAAATGAAGTACCTATGTATTGCATTAATTGAGTAAAGACTTTAAAAGTAATGTCTCATAGAACTTGAATAACATACAAGTTGAGAATATAGAAACGCAAGACGTCAAACACATGAGATTGTTTTAGAGGATTATCGTACCTAACGGAGTGAAGAGATTCGCAAGTGGGGAACATCCTAAAGTCGCAGGAAAACCCACGGTTGACATCGATAGTTGATTTTGACGCATTGAACAGAGAACTGGTGGTAACATCCACATATCATCTGTTTGAGTTTGGCAATTTTTGCTCACAACTGAGAGAGTACCATCTTCATTTCTTTCGATAGTGGAAATTGTACTAAAAGGTTGCAGTAAAAGATGAAGTTCAGTCTGTGTTTCTATGGACGTACCAGTAGAATGTTGTTGATAATCTTTAGTTGTATCCTCAAAATCAGCAGAACTTTGATTGAGCTTACTCTGTCTGTTTCGTGTCTCATTTGTTGATCCAAATGAACTTGTCTTCAAGTTTTTAGCTTCAGCTGTAGCAATATTCCTTTGATCTCTAGAAGATTTTAAATTTTCTCCTATGAAATGTGTTCTAGATTTAGGCACCGCTACTTCTAAGCAGTATCCTTCGCCTAGTAAAACTTCAGTTTGCGGTGCTTGTCCTACCGGCTTTACAGCTTTACAAGCTTGTGTTTCCAAGTCTTCAAGTATGATATTAGATTCTTTGAAGACTTTGTCTACTGATTTTTCCACATCACCTTTTAAGTTACTTTGTGTAAGTTTTGATGCCATTTCCAAGGCAAATTCTTGAGCCTGGTGGTTGGGTTTCGTTTGTTGTACTTCAGTTACCTCTTGCTCTGCAACACTTTCTGTTTGCGTAGCTAATTCTTGCACCAGAACTGTACTAGTTTGTGTTACTTCTGTTACCATGTGGTGTTCCAAACCTTCAGTTTGAGTTTCAATATCTTGTGACAGAACTATCTTCTCTGCCATTTCTGTAATAGGGCTTACATTTTCTACAAAACTGTCAGTTTGTGTTTCAATATCTTGTGACAGAACTATCTTCTCTGCCATTTCTGTATTAGGGCTTACAGTTTCTGCGAAACTTTCAGTTTGTGTTTCAATATCACGAGATAAATAGTTCTTTGTGTGTGTCACTTCAAATGACATATTTAAAGAAATGTCATCAGTTTGAGTTTCAATCGATGCTAAAGTTTCCATCTTCTTAGTCGAAAGTTTGCTACTCTCTGTGAGATCTGTACAAGTAAGTTTTGCTTGTGAAGAGCTTCTCAGAACTTCTTCCATTTCACTTGTACTTAATGTTTGAATAGCAGTTGATTTCATAGCTCGCTTTGTTTGCTCTTTGAGATCTGTAGGAAATACTGGTTGAAGTGTAGAAAATGGTAAATTAGGAAGTCCATGTTGAGGCAAAGGGAAACTTGGCTGCCACGAAGAAGTTGGTATAAAGTTGTCTCGAATTATTATTTTTGGTTTTCTTCTTCGCTGAAGCTAGATTTGTATATGGATAAAATAAAAACAAATAAGGAATTAAAAATAATCCTCTAATGGCGACGCAAAAAAACATGGGACAAATTTTAAGACGGTTTGCAAACCATCGTTCAGTAAGCAGTTTTATACGGTATTTAGTTTCTATGGGTTGGTTGTTAGAATGAGTATAATGAGTTTGTTTTAAAACTCAAAAAACGAATGGCCTACAATTTAAAACAGCGAATGATTAGCCAACTATTAGTATGAGCATGCGATGCTGAAACTGAAAATCTAGACTACCTTCTCGTAATTATTATTTATAGTATCATTATATTGATAATTTATTGTTACGAGCACAATTTATATCTATGGCTATGATAAATAAATCTAAAATTATATAAAACCTCAAAATATACCTGATATTTAAATAAAATATGCAGAGAAAATGAAAAATAGTAAACTAATATCAATACATTTAAAAACAATTATTTACAGATAATATACGTAAATCAGAATAAAACAATTTATAACTATGAGAATAGAACTTGTAAAAAATGTTACATTTGAATAACATTCAAACGAGTTAAATGCAGATTTCAGACAAAAAGATGTCGAAGTTGTGCAAGAATAGCAAACATATTACGTGCATAGTCATTGGTGTAAAGTTAACCGTTAACTACATATTACAACAAAAGCTTTCATATGAAAGTGCATCCATACTACAAAATTTTACGTAGCTCAAGTATTTCCATTGTTTGAACTTTGAAGTTAGAACAGCTGTTGTCCCGAGCTCAAAATTGCCAAATAAATATTGCATCTTGAATTTATCCGGCACCTTTACCAAACGCAAATAATACTTGGTTATAATTTCAAATTTTCTTGGCGGGATCCAACATATTTAACTTTTTCAATGAAAAATAGTGAAATAAACAAGGATATAATATAACAAAAGTGCATTTAATAAATTATAATTCATAAAAAAATGCATACTACTAGTTGCCTAAATAACTGTAGAGCTGTATCCTCAAACAGTATTTACTATTTATATTAGACCTTTTCATCTTCTTGCATTTGATCTGAATTTATGTTCTAATATTCTGGACACAGAAATTTGCTTTAAAATGTTTAACAGTAGAGCCCTGAGCATAAATAAGGAACAATGGATTATGTAAAAAAATATCGCATTTTGTAACAGAATATATCAAAATAGACCATCAAATCAAAGCACATATTTTGATTTAGGAAACTTCATTTATAAATAATTATTTGCTTAAGAAAACGCTTAAAAATAGAACTAAAATGCAAGTCTAGAATCGCACTATACAATCTAATCGAGGTAGCCTGTGTCAAAAAAATCTTAGGGAACAAGGTGTGAATGATTGTTTCTAGAAAGAAAAGAAAGCAAACTATTCCCAAAGGTAAAATGATTCCTACTCCCCCACCAACTGTATAAAACTTCCCCCAAATGTGAAATAATTCCCTCTCCCCCACCAAGCGTACCCACCTCTTCCTCCGCGTACTTCAACTGCTCCCTGAGATCTGCCTCCCGCTCCATGGAGTCTTGAAGGTCCCGCAACAACTGCTGAGGGTCCTCTTGGGATCCTCCGCGCGTCATAGACTCGCGGGAGATTTTCTGTCGGACAAACACACAAGTCTATATTGTTTGAGAACAGGACATGTCCTTAAACTAAAAGATATCGCATCCATTGAAGATTAAAACTGAGAATGTAAACATTACACATTTAGAATTTAAAATATTAATGGAAACAAAAATCAATTTATTCATAAAGAAGTGTCTATTTTATGGAAATTAATCCAGATATTACAAAATCGATCTCATCTCATTTCAGCTGGGGTACCCCGCTGAGATAGATTTTTTTAATTTCTGGATTGATTTCCATAAAATCAATTACTTCTACGGGAGTGTTTCCCGATTAATGAGATTGAGAATTAAGTGTCTATTTGCTAAATTAAATAATATAATAAATGCACTTTTAGATACCCAAAAATTATCATGATTAAGCGATGCAAGAAAACTATGAAGGCTATTTGGCCAAACGCTAGAATAATTCATTCACGTTTATCATGTTCGTTTATCAAATCTAGCATGCAAAAACAATTATTGACAACACATCTTCATGATTACATGCAAATAAAACAGCAATTATTTATTTTGTTGCTTGCAAAAGTGCTGTTTCAAGCGGCACACGATTTGAATAAATCTACTCTAATGACTGACTTTCCATTTATAAATGCATTGATAATGTAATATCAGTCAAAACAAGTACGTACATTCTTTACGTGCTAGGTTATCCTTAGGCTACGTAAATACTCTTACAAAGCTAAGATAAAGATCACAATATCTTTAGATTGGCATATATATTTAAAAGTAAAGAAACCTGTGTGAGAGTGAGTTGTGATTTGACAAATTATTATAAAATAAGTGAAATGGTGAACCTCTCCGGAAGATGTCTTCCCAATAACTCCAAGCATGGGAGGCTTTTTCTTTGCTGACTTTCCATCATCTTTGTCATCTTTAGCTTTTATCTTCTCCATGGCTTCGTCCAATTCCTTTGTTAATCTTTTGGCCGTCTGTGAATATAAAATGAGGCATTACTTCAGTATACATACCAATAGGTAACAGACTACTCAGTAGTATTTGATATTAGTCAGTTAGCAATTATAACATTTCATAGTTAGTCATTTTTCTGTGAAAACAAAATGCATGCAAATATAAAAATTAAAAATACATAAAATAATTTTGTAAAATTAGTCCATCTTAACTGTATTTTCCCAAGGGTTTTTCTTTATTAAACACCATTTCTAATAGTATGCACCACAAAATGCATTCTAAATTGTAATTAGTGTCCAAAAAATATATTTTTTTGTTATAACATAATATGAATTATTTTAAACTGTTCACATTTTTAAAAAAATCCTTGTTATTTTAACTTTGTTTGTTTTTAGGAATGATATGAAGAAAAATTACAAATTTGAATTACTCTTTAAAAGTCTTCAATTAAAAAAGCTTGTTTGTATATTTTGATTCCAGATATGTTTTTAAATCACACACGCATAAATTGAAATCTTATTCTTATGGTGACCAATATGATTACTTTAGTTAACTTGTTTACTTTAAAACATCAAATAATTTGTTTATAACTTGCTTTATTGCTAGAGCGCATATGACTATGCGATCGAGTCGACTTACCTCATTGGCCACTCCTAATTCTTGCTCTAGATGTTTAATACGATCACCACCAGTTCCCCCTCCCACTCTTCTTTCGGTATCGGCCTTCTCAGCTTCAAGTTGTTCAATCTTTCTCTCGGCCTTCCGAAGTTTAAATGATAATATTCGGCAGTTCTTCCCCGTTTGTTCTAATTCTTTCCTGAGTGACGTGTATTCGTCGGCTTGTTCTTCTCTGAAATTCAGTAAAAATTCAGTTTTGAATAATACTTATCTAAAAACAAGAACTGGTATGGGAGTATCCTAAGGAGGGAGTGAAGCTACTTTACCAATATATATATAACCAATAACCAGTTAAATAACTGAGTGGGTAGACTCTAAATACAATTTATTTATTTATTTATAATAGATCGTCGAAGAAGAACACACAATTAAAATAATTTGCCATACTTTGATATTTTTGGTGGAGGTGCCGGGTTAACTTACCATTAAAACAGTGGAGGTGCCAAGTAATGAACTTTCAAACTTTTTGAGGGCCGAACTACTTCCCCTAACCCCCAGGGTCACTAAAACATTCTGTATAATTCTTGTTGAAGGGCAATGCAAACAAAAAACCGCATGTCCACTGGACATTGTGTTTGGATTTTACTATAAGACATGATGGACAAGGAAAGGGTGGATGTACAGAAAAGTGATGCATATTACATAAAGGAGAGCTCCATTTTACAATTTGTGTAAGACGTAATCTCACCTGAAATTGTCTTGCATCTCCTCTATCTCTTCTTCTAGATCTCTGAGTTCCTTCTTCATGTCTTCGTTCTCATCCATAAGTTCTTCACACAGTGTTTCCGCAGCAAGGAGCTTGGAGCGTAGTTCGTCTATCGTCCGTTTAGTAATGGCAGAGTCAGGCCGCTGCTCCAGCTCTTCTTCAAGCTCCTTCACTTTCAAAGTTAAGCACTTCTTCTCGTCCTTGAGGTCCTCAGATTGCGCTTGAAGGTCATTGACCCGTTGCTGAAGTTTCAACACCTGCAATTTTCAAATGATGACTAATACTATGACTTAAATAAATGTTCTTTACATTTAGTTACATTGTAAATTTGGTAAACTTGGTATCGAAGAACTTTTTTCCAGTTGTATGCGAGGAAATGCTATTTTTTAGTATCTTTTTTATTTAACTAAATTTTAATTTTAAAAATTGTTTTTTCCTGTTATTTTTGTATTTATTTTCTTTGAGATTGATTGTTGGCCATTGGTTTTTGTTCTGTTTACTACGTGTTGACAAATGTTCATCTAGATCGATCCTAGAAGCTTACCTCGGAGGCCGCTGTCTTGCTAGGAGCAGTGTCCATGGCTGCTATCCGCCGTAGCAGAATGTCACTCTTCTCTCTTTCTACCCGCTCACACCGTGTCCTCATGCCTTCCAGCTCCTGCTTCAAGCTGTCAATTTGTTCCTAGGAAACAGAAGAAAATCACTTGGAAATTGGTTGAAAAAAAAATACAATTGTTTAAGTGCACTCAATCCCTTGCATTTGCATTAAAGACTGAAGAAACGAATAGTGAGATTGGGGTTGTCTTTTTTAACAATCTTTAAACACTATTGCAATTAGGAAAAGGCCAATCGGCTAGTTAAGTATGATTGGAGAAGGGTTGACAGGTTGGGAAAGCATAGAGAACATGAAGAACATAAAACCCAGCCTGAAGGGCTGGGGGCAACAAAACTTTTCACCTGCTGATGACAACTGCAGCTAATTGGATGAGCGTAGCGAGCGAAGATTCCATTTCACTTCACTGGAGAAAAAAATCCGGAATGTTTTTTTTTCTTTTTTTCTTTTCTTTTCTTTTCTTTTTGTATTTTTGTCCGTTTGTCCACACGATTCCGGCTAAACCGTTACTCCAATTGTGATGAAATTTTCTGGAGGCCTTCGAAATCTCTGAACTTAGAACTGCCACGTTTTTGAGCGCAATCGGAAAAGTGTTTCTCATGAAAATCGCAATTTTACGATTTTTTTTTATTGGATGAGCGTAGCGAGCGAAGCGAAGATTCCATTTCACTACACTGGAGAAAAAAATCCGGAATGTTTTTTTTTTTCTTTTTGTATTTTTGTGTGTCTGTTAACACGATTCCGGTTAAACCGATACTCCGATTGCGCTGAAATTTTATGGAGGCCTTCGAAATCTCTGAACTTAGAACTGCCACGTTTTTGAGCGCAATCGGGAAATTTTTTCTTATAAAAAAGGCAATTTTACGATTTTTTTCGATTTTTAAAACATTTCTTCGACTTATAACACCTACATGCTTTATCCGATTGTAATGATTTTTTCACAGAACCTTAATTTTATGAATTAAGATATTCGTGCGAAATTTGAGCGTAATCAAAAAATTATTTCTTATGAAAATTGCAATTTTACGATTTTTTTCTTTTTTTTAAAATTACGATGAATTAAAAAAATTAAGTTAATTTTTAATTTAATTTAATTTAATTTAAAAAAATCTTCGACTAAGTAATGATTTTTTCCCAGAACAACAGAAAATCCGCGTAACATATGGCAGCTCAATGCACCAATTACGCTCATCCAACAACGCGGCGGGACTTAAGCGTTTTCCTAGTTTTTAATAAAATTCTTCGACTAATAACACCTACATGCTTTATCCGATTTTAATGATTTTTTCACAGAACCTTTATTTTATGAATAAAGATATTCGTGTGAGATTTGAGGGCAATTGAAAAAATTTTTCTCATGAAAATAAAAATTTTACGGGTTTTTTTCTTTTTTCAAACAATTCTTTGACTTCTACATGCTTTATCCGATTGTAATGATTTTTTCACAGAACCTTAATTCAATGAATTAATATATTCGTGTTAAATTTGAGCGCAATCAAGAAATTATTTCTTATAAAAATCGCAATTTTACGTTTTTTTCTTTTTTTTAACAATTACGATTAATTTAAAAAAATTAAAAAAATAAAGTTAATTTTTAATTTAATTTAATTTAATTTAAAAAAATCTTCAACTTAGTAATGATTTTTTCAAAGAACAACAGAAAATCCGCATAACAAATGGCAGCTCAATGCACCAATTACGCTCATCCAACAACGCGGCGGGACTTAAGCGTTTTCCTAGTTTAGGTAACAAACAAATTAGCTGCAGTTGTCATCAGCAGGTGAAAAGTTTTGTTGTCCTCAGCCCTTCAGGCTGGGTTTTATGTTCTTCATGTTCTCTATGCTTTCCCAATCTGTCAACCCTTCTCCAATCATTTTAAACACTATTAATGTGTTTTCAAATAATTTTTTTTTTAAATATGAAAACATTGGAAAAAACTTTCAGTTAGTATTATCGGTGGCGGAAATCGATCTCGTGCGTTACGCTTGAGCTACATCTGTCAGTCAACAAATCCAATGTGATTTTTTTAGCTTTGATAACCGAGTGCAGAACGAATGCAAAGCAATGATGTCCAAACAATGATTAGAGTATTTCTTAGTAGTTTATTCGCTTTCTTTTTTTTATGAAAATGATTCCAGAAATTAAATAATCCATCTCAGCGGGGTAACGAACTCCGGTCTCCCAATTACCGGTCGGGTGCTTTACCCCTAAGCTACCAAGACGGTTAATTTCATAACATCTGGATTGTTGGTGCATTGTTGATCTGAATAGATTGGAACAGTACTGCAATGATTCTGCTGCCATTGAACTGACCATCTAAACACAATTTATAATGTCATTATTAGTCATTACCTAACGCAGGTATGAGCGAGGGTTTATATCTGTATTTCATTGATCGGGAAACACTCCCGTAGGTGTAATTGATTGTATGTAAATCAATCCAGAAATTAAAGGATCCATCTCAGAGGGGTTCTTTTTCTATCTAAAATTAAATATATAATATTGCATTATTGATAATCTAAGAAACCAACACAGAACATGTTGATACTAATAGTGATTGAGGAAATGACCGGTTAAATGTTGGCAGCTATTAAAAACCAACCTTAAATTCACAAACTTCAATCAACATTTAATAAATGATTTGTTTGTATAGCATTCACTTAAAATGTTCGTACCTGCAGCTCATTCTCATTGCGGTCTATGAGCGTTGTCTCCGTGGTCTCTGTCCCAGCTATGCTCGTCCCGTCGTCGTCGCTATCGTCCTCGTAGCTCTCCTCGGAGCTCGTACCGCTAGACGAGCTACTACCCGTGCTACTCGGCAGCATAAGACTGGACAATGTCGAGGTCTTCTTAGAGGAACTATTGCTGCTCACTGGCTCTTTTAGGGATTGTTTGCTTTTTGACGATTTTTTTAACTGTAAACAAAATATTATACATATTTTGCAATAAATTAACAATAAACAATAATAAACTGCCAGGATTACACCCGTTTTTCTCGTCTGTGATGTCTGTATACTGTTTTAACTCTCCACATTACCAGAACGTGCCTTTCTTAAAATTTGAGCAACCTTTAACTCATCATCAAAATCATCATCTATATTATGCAACATTACATTATGTTTATTTTCTACGATAATTTTACACTACTCTTATACTTCTTGTTTCTTATGTACTACTACTTAATTATGTTACCTCAGTCTATTCCCCTTCTCCTCCGGGAGTTATACTTGTACCATGTGCATGTCAAGCTGAATAAAGTTCTATTCTATTCTATTGCCACAATCACTCTTAATCAATAATTAAGGCTAATCTAGACATACAGGTGATATTTTATAATTCTTTCATTTTTCACAAAATGATTAACTATGATGTAAATGATGTTAAAAAAGTGAAATTTTATTTTTATTATCATTTTTTCGGTCTGTCCCGGGAATTTAAATCTTTAAAACTAAAATCACTGCCAAACAAAACGGTTTGTTGAATGATATAAAAATTTAACCACGTTTTTGTAGTTCTTTTACAAGTGATATAACATATGTTTCATTGCATTATCTTTCTAGTTTACTTATTTTGATTTTTTTACTGTACCGCTGAAAACGTGAATCGAAGTCGCTTGTGTTCAGCCCATCTTACATAGATTGAATTTTGAAAAAATGTGGAATATTTTATATTCACCCTCTGTGTGGACCCCTCAGCTTTAATTTCCACCTAACAACTTGTCTGTATCACCAATAGTGGATGAGACCTACTCATTTCCCTGCCGTCATGTAAATCCCTCCAAAAATCGTCTCGCGTCGTCGGCAGCCGAGCTGCCCGCGACTGAACGATGGCGTTGCGGTGGCAATCTCGGGAACTCTGACAAGCGGCCGGCGAGCTTCGGATAGCGCGCAGTTTGTTTCGTGATCTCAAGTGTCAGTGATTCAATATGGCTAGGCTTCGTCTTGGGTAACGCGTGTCTGTACATCTGTTTTATGTTTATATTAAAATTAATATACTCTGGCAGGGCAGCGGACAAGTGTTTTATGATACGGGTAATTAAAAGTAATGCGTTAGCAATAATAACAAATAGGCATAATGGGAAGGCGAGGCAACTCTCGTAATAAAGGCAGATTTAAAAAAATATGTGAAGACAAAAACCGTTGAGTGACTAATATACCCTACCCACTCATTACATGCGCACAATACAACAATTCCGATACCAAGATTCGAACCTGGAACGCAGTCCACACACCACGATTGCTTACGGTTGCGTTGTGACTTCAATCATTATAATTTTATTGTTATCACTAATCAGATATCTGTTTTAGGAGACAACGAAGACCTAAACACTGAAAATGTTAACAGTTCTTCCACTTGACTGAATTGATATAATGCATGTTTTGTTTATTCACTCGGCAGTTCTAGCATTGAGTATATAACCATCCTTGTTCTAGGATATATTTCGTTGTTTACAAGTGGTGTTGTAGGAATATGATGTCAGGTTTGACATGAACCAGGCACTGTGAGCCCACAGAGCAACGAACACGCAAGGAAAAAATAGTCGCTTGTTGAAAATGAGATATAACATGTATAAATGCATTCTTTTTAGATAATTTTATGAAGCGTTAGGCCTATGCTAGTTAGGACTCATAAAAAAAAACTTGGGAACAAATTTTGCCCTAATAGTTGACGGTGGCAAGCATCGAAACGGCGCCTTCCAGAATAAGAGTTTTACCATTCACTTCACGCGTTAGGCATACCCTACCAGTGTCGGATTGAAACTTAGATGTATTTATCCAATATATAGACTATTAGCAAATAATACCTTGATAAACTTATTAAATTATATTGATAGAAAATAAAAAATAGATAAGTATTTGTATACACATTTACACTATGTGAGTGAATACATCTACCACACACATTAATTACTGAAACGAACTGATTTTCGGAAAGAGTGACAGTCGTTCATTATTGTCCTACCATTTAATCTTGCAACTGGTGTACCCTGGTTGGTAAGAAAAACACAAATAACACATTAGTAAGGGATTTTGACAGCTTGCTCAAGTGAGGGACCTAACGGTTGATGCGCCCTTTAATTTAATAAACTAAAACATACCGGTGGATGATAAGAAGAGAACGGAATGTTGTTTTAAACTTTGCGAAGGTCAAGCATTGATCTGTTTTTAAATACTCTTTGGGAAGTTGAACCAATTGATGTATAGCCTAGCTAGATTACAATATTGACAACTAGATGTACCGGTAGTTGACATTCCTCTTGATTGTCTGCTCTGAAATGGCAACTCATTATAATTGTACGGAATCGAACCCGGGTCTCTAGCTTGCCGGGTGTTTTTACTGTTATCACTACGCTAAAGGCTTTGGACGATCGCTGCTATTTCTGCACCTACATAGCTTGTTTACAGATGCCATCTGTGTGACTGGCGGCTGATGTCAATGGATTGGTTGGGCGGGTAGGGGGGAGCCGATAATGTGTTCACCAGGCCGTCCAACTGTCGAGTATCCCATGTTACTGTTTCTGTTGATGCGCTCAAGGTCAGGTCGGAAGTCGAGGGAAAATGCTACAGTGCACAAAATAAGATAAAGATTCAGAGAGAGGATTAGATTGTGTGGGTAAACTGGTAAAGGATTTTCACCATAAACATTGGTATTTCTAGTTTGTATTGTAGGCAAGAGAAGACTTGCAAATATGTTGTGGGCTCAGTGATAATCATAATAAATTCTTCCTTTTTTTATCACTCGAATGGCAATATTGTATTTCTGTTATGTTTTTCCCGCCTGCTACTTGTTATGTTATCTTTTCTCCAAACACCGAATACCATTCATGGTCTCCCCTCTGAGCCCGGGGTAGAATTGGCCCAGACTCCAGAGCATGGCTCTGCTAATCGTAAAAGGCGATTCCAGAGAAAAAGTTCACCTCGCAAACATCAGCTAGCCTAGAATGAAGGGTAGTATATTACTCCCCGAATCTAGAGGCGAGCTCTGGCAATCGTCGTCGGGGACCTTGCCCCCTTCCCTTGACGATCCCTCGACGACGATGACGACAATTACACCACGGACGATGACAAAGACAATGACGACTGCGACGTGATAACCCACTATCCTCCTCTTACCCGTGGTTGGTTCTGACTAGCATGGGCCCCTCCCCCCCCCCCCAGGTTAGAGTGGTGCATTATGACCTAACGGTTGACACGTCCTTAATACAAATAAACCAAAAAAACAAACATTCATGGTCTCTGGTCTCACGTCGGACACTTGAATAGGAACAGGATATGTCTCTACTTCTCATCGGAACACTTTGTCCGTGAGTTGTAATGTAAATCCCGACCTCTGATGGCCATAAATTACAGTATGATGGGGGTGCCTGATAATGAATACGTTGAGCCGTGGATTTTTCCAGACAATTTGATTGGAAAGGGGGGGTTAATTTGGGGAATAGCTGATTATCCGCCAGATAATTGTTACTTTGTACATGAAAAACGATGCAATCAGTTGAACTATCAAAACGAGCTGAAATCTCATAGATCCAAGACTTCTGAGAAATGCGACCTTCACAAAGACGAGCATATTTCACGCGACTATCACAGGGAGCCGTCCCACAGTGCCGCTTCCCGTAAGGCCATCAACCTTTTTTTTCCCCCTATGCCATCATTACTACCTGTCGATAAAGACCATGTTACACTTGTTGGCCTAAGGGGAATTGATTTATTCCCGTTAGGCCAACACCCTGCATTTCATTATCGAAAATACAAAGAAGGTTTGTTGGCGTTGGGGTAATTGATTTATTCCCGTTAGGCCAACAGCGTATATGCATCGTTTACGGTAAGGAGTGGGGCGTTGTTGGCCTTGGGGTAATAAGTCAATTCCCCTTAGACCAACAAACCTTGTTTACATATTCAATAATAAAATGCAAGGTGTTGGCCAAAGGGGAATAAATCAATTACCCCAACGCCAACAACACCCCACTCCTTACCGTAAACGATGCATATACTCTGTTGGCCTAACGGGAATAAATCAATTACCCCAACGCCAACAAACCTTCTTTGTATTTTCCATAATGAAATGCAGGGTGTTGGCCAAACGGGAATAAATCAATTCCCCTTAGGCCATCAACGCTTCCTGTAACATGGTCTTTATCGACAGGTAGAAATGATGGCATAGGGGAAAAAAAAGGTTGATGGCCTTACGGGAAGCGGCACTGTGGGAAGACACCCTATCACAGTACCCGCTCACGCGCTGTTTTGGGGAGGGGGGGGGGGGGGTGTTAAATGTAGGGTAACCATCTGTATTATTATAATAATAATGTAATAATAATAATAACAATAATAAAATAATAATAATAATAATAATAATAATAAGAATAATAATAATAATAAAAGTAAAAAAAATTTAAAAAATTCCAAAGTAACTAAGCACTCTCAATCGAATAATGAGATGCTTTTTGACTCGTAAGTCATAAACTGTGTATTGTGTTTATATTGACAAATTTAAATATATTATTGTTTTCGGCCAAACACTTTGTTCTTATATAGCTCATAGCTCATTCAAACGGGACCATAATTTGGAAAACAACTCATGTATGCATGTAAGAATAAAAAACACATTTTTAAATGAAAAAAATTAGGCTAGGGCCAAAGTTCAATAAGTACCACATTCTCGGCTTGTTTGGTGGGGTCGGTGTTCTCGTGCCAATTTGATTGGAATTTCTGTGTTGATTTGTCCACGTGTTGGCCTGTGTGCTTTCCACCTCCATTACAGACTATAAAACCTAGAAAGAAAACCGAAACCCCCCTTCCACAGAAAAAATACTCGACAATTCCAAATGATCTCGTTATGTCCCTCCCACCATCCAACACTTCGCTCTTTGCTGTCAGATGACCCTGTACGTTCTATAAATGGTGAAATAAATACACGCATAGTTTTTTGAAGTGCTACTCAACGCAACATTTGTTTATGCTATGCTAGAAGCATTAAGATGTTATATATAAAGCCAATAGTGGAAAGTGAATGTGACCTTATAATTGACGTAGGTATGATGACAAAGTGTTAATTGGCCGATTTTACGAAGTTTTAACAAAACTTTTCCTAATATCTTCATACAAATAAACTAAAATACCGCACTAAATACAAAGATGTTTGATTTTTTATTTTCCTTTACTGTTACGTATTTACGGACGGGGACAAAAGTAAACCAATGGTACAGCAAAACCATTTTTCATACTCTTCTGCAAGCTTTTCTGAACAAAAGGGGGGGGGGATTGCAAGTGCCCCCCGTGGCATCGGCTTTACCCCCCTGCCGCCTCATGTATCAATATCAATAGGTCTAAGTTTAAAAAATACTGCCAAATGCAATTAATCTCATCTTTGGTTGAAAGACAAAGATGATCAATGTTTTGATCAGTAGAATCGTTGAGAGCGAGTGTGTAATCTCTTCTTCCCTCGCATCCACGGCCTCCGCACCGTGCCGGCCGGCCTGACCTTGACTCGCAGATGCAGCGACGAGACGAACATTTAGACATTGAAAATACGCGCGAAGCGATGTTTTCGGTTTCGCAGTCTATCGGGAAAACGCTGAACTTTTAGAGGCCATTCGCCGGTAACGGAGCAGTTCGCGAGCTAGGGGGGAACGCTAGCGCTAAAACAAGTGGCGGCGCGGGATCTACAATGGCCTTAAGCCATCTTTCAAATAATTGATCATAGTTTTTGTTTTGTATTTAATTTATATATTATTTTATTTTGCTGATAGTTATAACATTATTGTATTCTGTACTTGTTCAAAACAAATAAAACATAATAACATAATTATTATTTGATATTACTGGTGTAAAGAATGTTCACAATGCGTTTTGTGTCATTTCAACACGAGCCTGTCCAAACTAAAACTTTAAAACTAACAAAAATATGAAATCATATAAACTAAATATAATATTTACCTAATTCCTGGCTGAGGTAACATGTTAAGATAATATTTTAATATAAATGTTATATTTTATTATAAAATATAATCGGACCTCAAGCTAAATGCACATGTCTTAATTTTACTTAATAAATCAAATGATATCATGTAGGCTACCTGGATCATGAAATCAACCTCCGGATTCGCTGGAGGTTCAGTTGCCTTGATATCCTTCAACGACTGAACGCGTCGTTGCCTTGTCGTCGCGCTCTCCTCCTTGTTAGTCTCCTTGGTGGCGTCCCTGCCGTTGTCCCGGATGCGTCGGGTGACGACCGTCGAGGAGGTAGTGGCGGGGGCCTGAGTGGTGACGCGGTCTCGGGGAGGGGAACGCTCAACGACTTTACGGCGGGGGATTGTGTGTGTTTCGACAATTTCTATGAGAAAACATAATGGATATAAGTTAATTTGGTAATTACTGACCACAAAGTAACACAAATTAGAGGGTAGAAATTTTAAATATTTTAGAATAATTTCAATTGTAAGCATTTACACACACTCAATTATTATAAATGCCAAAATCCTGTTAAGAAATACATGTAGTGGTGATGAAATGTGGTAAGACACGTTCTACAAAAACTTATCTTAAAATTTGGTCCATTTATCGAAACTCTTAAATATTGAGAAAATCTCTGCATAGTAAAATTATCATTTTCAGGTGATAAGCTAAGGGCCAACTTTCCTCTCTTCAGGTGACAAAACTAGGTAATATTAAATACAATTCAGAAGTTAAAAAATCCATCCCGATCGGGATTCCAACCCGAGTCTCCCACATTCCAGGTAGGCACCTTAGCCAACTAGACCACCGAGACGGTAACTATTCCAAACTGTTCCATCCATTCAGATCTATAATGCAACTACAATTCAGAAATTAAATAGTTACCGTCTCGGTGTCTAGTTGGCTAAGGTGGCTACCTGGAATGTGGGGGACTTGGGTTCGAACCCCGATCGGGATGGAATTTTTAACTTTTGAATTGTATTAAATATTAACAATTCCACCTACGGGAGTGTTTCCAGACCAACCAAATCGAGAAAAGAACTAGGTGGGTCTAGGTTTTGAGGATAGTTGGGAGCGAATATCGAAGGACTATTTTATTGGAGTCAATCGCAGCACTTTCTTGCTTTTCTGACAAATAAAGTCAGGATTTCTGGTGGCAGATGTTGAACCTGAGTCTCGCCTGATTAAACTCTATCGAGCACAGTTCCGTGGCATGTGGAGGGTGTTACCTTGTCCGGTGTCCACTGGTACTGGCCGCCGCCGAGGTAAAGTCAGCGATACAGTGGTGATGTCGGCTTGAGTGTCTTCTGTGAGCTTGCCCAGGTCAGGAGTGGAAGTCCACGAGCTGGCTGGCCGGTTACCACCAAACCTTCAACATTGACACTTCTTAGCAGTTCACTAAGCATTTTTCACTCATCAATTAGACTGAACACAATTTGCAAGAAATAATTCTCACACGCATGGAATATAATAATTATTAGTAGACGTGTGTGTTAAACAACTAACCTAGGTATATATTTTCAAAACTAGCTTGAGTGAAGTCAGTGTGTCAGTGCCTGACAATGGAGACGGACATCTCCAAAAATTCACATAGACCTAGGTTAGTTGTTTACATTGGTCTATTAATATGTATCCGGTCAATAGCTTCTGAAAATTAATATATTATATAAGTATTATATGTTATTTCCATACACGTACGTATACATTGTATACATCCAACTCCAATGGTACGTTATCAAGTTTCTATTTATTCGTCACAAAGTATCACCAAAGTTAACGTGTTTCGGACTGTCAATCAAAACATAAATCTTCACAATCAACTTATTTTTGTAGCTGCTCATCTTCAACCTCTTTTAGAAAATAGTGTCATAATAAAAGTCGTAATTTCTGTTTCCACGACATCATCATTTTAACAATTCGGATAATGTTGTCAAGAGGCAATGAAATCATGGCATTGTGTAAAATGCTTAAAAAGAATTACGTACGTTAAATTAAGCTAATATTGCTGCATGAAAAGTAATTAAAACAAAATTAGTTATAGCTTGTAAAACGTCAAAATTAATCTCAGAAGAACATACACTCTGTAAAAAGACATCTGTTTACTGTTTTAGCTCATGTTTACTACAGGGAATGTCGTAAAAAGAATAATGTTTGTGAATATTATATTTCGGCACCCAGAAATGTTTCGTGCTCGTACCTGGAAGAAGATAAACTTCCCCCTGAGGAGAATCTTGAAGTATCCTCCGTGGTAGGAGGGTTTGATGAAGTGGAAGATGATGAAGATGAAGAAAGGTTCGAAGAACTGCCGCTCGTCCAACTCCTTGCGCCAACTCCACTGTCATTGGAACTGCTCCTGCTGTCATCACGAAAGCTGGAATGAGAAGATAGTCACGTACAAGCATTTATAAGTGTTGCTTTAGATAGCAGCAAGTAATTTAATTAAACACTAGAAGCAAGAACTTGGTTGTGACAGAATGAATTCAAGTTAGAGTGATTTATTTATGTTTGAGGAAGGTGTACTACAAACAAGGCTGAATGATGACCAAAGTCAGTTCACTATACTAACTTACTTAAAAAATAAAAATATTGTATATAGTCTACCCACTCAGTCACATAACCAATTTTCAGTGGGGGAAATTAAATTTAAAGCAGACCAAGCCAACCATGTTGGCATTGAATCCATCGACGAGCAAACAACCACCAACTATACCATATCAAGGTGGTTTGGTAAACAAAGTACTTTTCATTATAAATTTGAAATTGCCAATACCACAAGTAAACAACCTAGTTTCAGCTATGTTGGATGTAGCAGTGTCGTGAAGACTTACCGTGACGAAGGAGAGCTCCAACTGGATAAACTTGGAGAGGAAACTGTGGTTTCGTCCTTCCTGAGGGAAGAATCCTGATCCTTGAGCCGGCCCCCATGTTCTTTGTAGTCTCTAGAAAAGTAAAAGGCATACATTGAAAAGTAAAACTTAAAAGTCAATTTCTCATTACTTTAATAAAACATATTATGATTTTATGTGTTAAATTATTCCACTACAGAGTATAGATTTTTAATAATTTGTGAAGGCAGTGAGGCTGTAAATAACCTTAAAATTTAGTTGCTCCAAAGCAAAGTCCAAAGTCAAGGCTTATAAATTATATACCTATGACATATTTTATAAATGACTCAACTTCTATCTAACGGTATAAATTATTGCTAGAATCAATGTAATAAGCGATTTGCTCAATAAATAACGTAAACCAGTATAAATGTGTCCACCAAACCAGTTACAAAATGTAGAAATGAACCCATAGCAACATTAAAAACATATCGTTAGATTAGAAATATATAATTTTTGTGGGAAGCCTGTCCAGGGTGCAATTCATGCCTCTCTTCAGGTGTCTAACTAGGTACGGTATGTTGAGGAAAGGATAATTGTTAAGGGAAGTCCGATGGCTGTTTAAGAGTACCGTACTCAATCCCTTGCATTCGCATTAACGACTGAGGAAAACCTCGGAAAAAACTTCAGTCAGGATTGCCGGTCTCGACGGGAGCTGAACCCAGGACTTCCCAAATCAGAGGCAAGCGCTTAACGCTCGAGCCAACACTGTCGGTGTTAAGTTAGGGAGGTGGTTTGTTGTTATTGTGAGGGTAATATAGACCATACAAGTACTTTTACTGTTTGGAAAAAGTTTGATTGCTCACGGAAAAAACACTCATGATCAGGCATACTCACAGAGTCGTTATCAAAATATTAACACCCAACGTCAACGAAAAAAAACACCTCTATGTTCCTCTAATTACTCAGTGCTATAACTACAAGATGGAAATATAATGCATGTAAATAAAGTTCTTACTTTACTAAAATATTTTATTTCACCAACTTAAGGCTATTCGACCGCGTTAATCTATTTTCCAAAATATGCTACCAAGTCAAAACATAGTTAATGGCTTTGAAACCTGGCTATTTTAGAAAATCAAAAATATGTTTTTCAAATTTTTCTGATCCGGTACATGGCCAATATAGCCATCTCAAAATAATTTCAAACTTCAATTTGCCAAAGCACACCATTCAATGTAGGGTGCTATGTTTTTGTGACATTAATTTTCAATTGGTTTTCCATAGGCTGACTGAGAGAAAAAAGAATTTTTTTAACAATTGTCTTTCCTGCGAATTTTTTCGTTTGGCGGTACAAATCAGTAAAAAATACCGCCAAACGAAAAAATTCACAAGAAAGACAATTGTTAAAAAAAATCTGTTTTCTTTCAGTCAGCCTATAGAAAACCAGTTGAAAATTAATGTTACAAAAATACAACACCCTACGTTGAATGGTGTGCCTTGGCGAATTGAAGTTTGAAATTATTTTGAGATGGCTATATTAGCCGTGTACCGGATCAGAAAAATTTGAAAAAAATATTTTTGATTTTCTAAAATAGCCAGGTTTCAAAGCCATTCGCTATATTTTGACTTGGTAGCATATTTTGGAAAATAGAAAAACGTGGTCGAATAGCCTTAAATGGTAGTTTTAATAATTTGCATATTAAAATGAGGAGATTTTTACTAGCTGGGTAATAATGTTAGATTAAGTACAGCATGCCTGCAACGGGTCAGAGGCAAGGGAGGGAACTTTTGCTAAATATACATGATGGCTGGCTTTTTATTGACTACAATTTCTGATTGCATTCAATAGAAGTTATATTAGACCGTGGAAGACGTGCAATCCAATAAGTTTATAAGTGATATCTAATAAATCTGTAATAATTGAGGGTTAAAGTTAGTTCCATTTAAATCAAAAGCCAGGCACTTCCTGTAACAAAATTACCGGTACTGCATTTAGTGCATTGCACCCATACAACGTTACCAACAGTGCGAGACCCTGATTCGGGAGGTCCAACGGATTAAGTCCTCTCACACAGCCGTCGGACATTCCTTTTACAACTACCCTGAAACCCCTAATCACGTAGTTCGTCACCTGGTCAACCCCCCCCCCCCCCAAAAAAAACACGTTCAGATTGCAAACCCAATAAGACTTAAGATTAGCTAAAGCTTACTACAAAGATAGATAAAGTTGTAAAGATCCACTATCATACTGAAGTTGATATAACAAGTAACATTATGAATAGGGAACAGTATTTTAACAGCTAGTTGGCACCTTTCCAATACACAATACCGATACAACTATGCACGGTTTCAAACGTATATGCCTACACCATTATTTTATAAGCGTGAAGTAGTAAATAAAGTATCGATGATTTCTGGGAATTAAATAATACAGTAGTTTTTGTACTTTTTAATAAAAACTAAAATAATCCTAACCAATTGTGTGTGATAGTTATGAAAGCGTTTTGATTACAGAAGCATTTATTCCTGTTTTTATTACACCTATGTCAGTTACGGATATCTGTGATAGTCGACTGTGGAACAGGACAATATAAAAACAAGTGCTATAATAGTTCTTGAAGATAAGTATGAATTCCCCTCTGGTTTTCACGTGTCTACACAATAATATACAAACAATACCACAACTATGTGATTCTTACCGGAAGCACCTCTTACACCGCGTCGGCCATCTTACTTGTGGATGAAAGCCCAGGGGACAGAGCGGATCCCCTTTAGCTGAAGGGTAGAGGTGATGCATTATCAGCCAGCCTTATCTGAAAACAAATTTCATTCTCAGTATTTAGCAATATGATTAAATCGCAAGTGTAATATTTTAAAAGCTCAATTCTTGAAAGGAGATTTGACTAATTTTGGCTCAAAATTTGGTTTTTAATCTAGAAATATTAAAATTATTTCGCCATACATATATTTTTCAAAAAACAAATGCCCAGAGACAGCGTTATCCCTCTTCAGGTGATGAACTAGGTACAAGAATGAGGTTATTGTTAGTGAATATTCAAGGCATATCCCAGTATTCGCCGTTTGACTTTACCGTAAACCATGGGAAATCCCTTCAGTAAAGAATGAAGATTGCCAGTGGCGGATATCGAATATGACTTCCTCATTGGAACCATAAGTGACAGCGATTAGCCCCTCTATTGGTTACGTATTGTACAGTCGAGTTGCTAGACAAGAATATACATTGTCAACTCGTTATAACGCCCCCAACCCTCACAGCACTGACGTACGCTTGCGTAGGTAGAGGTAAATAAAATATGTTGCACCAACCAAGTACAGAATGTAAAAGAAAAATGCATCAGATACAAAAGAAATGGGAATTTCAGTGATTGTGAGGGTATAAAACAGGGATATATAAAATGATTTGATCAGCAAACAATAGAATTTCTCTTACTAGGAAAACGCTTAAGTCCCGCCGCGTTGTTGGATGAGCGTAATTGGTGCATTGAGCTGCCATGTGTTATGCGGATTTTCTGTTGTTCTGTGAAAAAATCATTACTAAGTTGAAGATTTTTTTAAATTAATTTAAATTAAATAAAAAATAAACTTTAATTTTTAATTTTTTTAAATCGTAATTTAAAAAAAGAAAAAAATCGTAAAATTGCGATTTTCATAAGAAATAATTATTTGATTGCGCTCAAATTTCACACGAATATATTAATTCATTAAATTAAGGTTCTGTGAAAAAATTATTACAATCGGTTAAAGCATGTAGGTGTTATAAGTCAAAGAATTGTTTAAAAAATCGAAAAAAATCGTAAAATTGCGATTTTCATGAAAAATAATTTTTCGATTGCGCTCAAAAACGTGGCAGTTCTAAGTTCAGAGATTTCGAAGGTCTCCAGAAAATTTCATTGCAATTGGAGTATCGGTTTAGCCGGAATCGTGCTGACAAACACACAAAAATACAGAAAAAAAAGAAGAAAAAAAAAACATTCCGGATTTTTTTCTCCAGTGTAGTGAAATGGAATCTTCGCTACGCTCGCTACGCTCATCCAAATAAAAACTTTACGCTGTGTCAAACCGCTCGTGAGTAAGATTGTACGGGTAGAGGTTTTGACAGTCGGGTTGGGTTCAGATACGGATACTAAACTGCTTAGGATTTTCGGGTAGGGTCAGGGAGGGATAAGACGGCCGTTATAATACTGCACGGAAAAATTGTTTCTCCTATTTAATTTTACTTATGTGAAGAATACTCCAGAATGAGTTTCTCCCAATTGTTTTATAATGTGTGTAAATTCATTGATTGGCTGTATATAAACCAAAGCCACAAATTTATAAAAAAATGTCTTAACCGGCACCTCCACCATCCCACCAAAAATATATTTTTATATTTATTTTGCATTAAAATTCTCGTCCACAATAGCTAACATTTACATAAACACAAGGTATTAATTCAATTTAAATGCAATTTATAAATAACGTTAGCCAAAAAAATCAGATTATCGAAGTGCAGCAGATTTAAAAAAAAAATTGTAGACCGCTTCAATGTTAGATATTGTCTTACTTTTGTAGATCCTTTATAATTATACAAAAGCAATGTGGGATTGTTTGAGTCTTATGTTTCATTATTGCGTAACAAATTGTGTATGTATTCTTCTGAGAAAGATTGAGGGAAGTGTGCCTTCATCTCCTAAACACAAACAATGAAATTGAACCTTAGAAATACTTTTATGAGTTTTAGAACAGATAGGCCTAAAATTGGTATTTTTTAAAGGTACATATCAGCAATTACCTCCCATAGCCATAAACGTTTTTGTTAAATCGTAAACCTTTAACATAAAAGTAATGACATAATTTTGTTCAAATGTTTTGCCATTATGTATTGTAAATTATTGCGAGCACTTTAGATTATTCGCTGAACCACAACAAAAAATATTCGCAGCCAAAGTTTTTATTAGTTGGCTTCACTCCACAAGAAGTCGATGAAAACTAAAGACGCACAATCGGATAACCCATGTGTAGACTTGATGTATTTCGACACATCCATCTAGCTGATTTATAATTAGTTTACTTAGGTTCGGCTCCCATTAAACGCTTTTACGACTAATTTACATTTCCTTCCGCACATGGAGCCACATTACATAAAAAACGTTGTAAACAAGCGTGGAAAATAGGGAGTCAAGCTCAAAGTTATGAGGAAACGGTTGTTTCGACGTTCCTTTTTCCTTGGTGGAGGTGCCGGGTATTTACAGTTACACATTGTACGGAAAAAATAATCCCACAACAAATAAGCAATAAAATCTAGTCCAATATGGGTGAGTGACCTGGCTGATTGAAATGAGGCTAAGTATTTGGCACTGGCGGTGACCGGTGCAGTCTCCCGGGAATCAACGGGACGAACACGAACACCATCATTTCTATTGGACCCACTTTGTTTGTGATGATGCGACGAACTTCGGCTCAGCGGCTGCGCATTATAGCCTACTCCTAAACCCAAGATGCAATGTTACCTGAGGGTTTTAAACGCAAAGGTTGTTGAAACCCGTCTCCCTAAAAATGTTTTACTTCAGCCAATTGCTATTTTCGTTCACCAAGACAGAAGGGAGTCGACATGGCGGGTCGAAGCCTTCATCTGTTTGGTAGTGGATATGTGCCAACAATTCCACAATTGCGAATTAGATGGTTCAAAAAAACAATATTTAGAATTGTGTGATCGTAAAAACGACGCAACGATTAGACCTAATATTTCGCTCACATGTTGTGACTGAAAAAATCAATCCCTTTTAATTCCAATTATCGTACATTTGGCATTACCATCTAAATCTAATTCTCTCTCTGTGTGCACTTTGCGAACAATTCGGATGCACTCATGTTGAGCTAAGTAATCGTATGTTTGTAGTTTGTTGACCACTTGAGTAGTTAATAATCCTTGGTTTACATTGAGGTATAGCCAAAAGTGTTAAAAACGCAACCAAATGTTAGAATATCGAAAACGTAAATGCACTGTTGTCAAAATACGACCGATAATACATTGTTGCACAAACATTACTCACACCAATACGGGAATGTTAAATGTCGTGTACTGTTAGTCGTCGGTTTACGGATGTTACTAACGGATTATTTTGGGTATCAAGACGATGGATGGCTTCTAGCCAAATGAAATTTAAACGATAGCCAACTAATAGCCATATGGAATCGCACAAATAAAACAAAACAACAAACTTCCCGACTACATCCTGCTTGGGAAATATATCTCGCAATGGTGTCGCCTCCACATTCCTCGCACCATCACACTTTTACACCTATTCACACATACTCTCACACGCAATTTCTCTTCAACTACTCACTCACAGCAACTTGCTATTCCTTGCTAAATCCACGTGGCGTCCTTTCCTTTTTTGACCAACCATGCAAGTTTTTAATTTTCGTATCTACGTTAAAAATAATCTTAACATATTTAAAAACATTATCTGCATTTTAGATAATGTCAAACTGACCTTTTCAACAAATATAACATATATTTTAGTATATCCATTATAAATACTTTAAAATTAATGTTAGAATATCCGTATTAATGATATAGTTTTTGGTTATTTGTACATGGTTTGTGTCATTGTTTTTTAAATTATATCAATTCAATCTGTGAAGTGATGTAATACGTCTGGTAATTCTTTTATAAATTACTTCAGCTTATCGAAATGTACAAAATGTACACTAAAATGTAATTCTTTTAGTCAGCCTCTTATTCGCAAGAATTCTTCAACCGTCACAGAGTAACCAACTTTCTACCTCATTTATTTCGACGAGACACTTTCCAAACAATATGACTTGGCAAACCTTTCCATTTCAATGTTTTTAGTTGACATACGTAGATACGGTACTTAATTTCGAAGTGCAAGTAAAGTTATGTGCGTTAGTATTCTTATGAGTGTGACTAACTATTTTGCAACAATATTTATTTTTCTCTCGTCGCTGTAAGATTGAAATATCTTTACTTAAAATCAGATCTTTTAGCGTGCAACTGAAAACCAAATATGCCCGAAGCAAGGAAAAAAAGTAGGAATTCTTAGGCCATTATTTTGTTATTCTGTAAATTATTGACAACTCAAGAAGGCGCAATTCAAATCAAAATTTATATTTTATTGGTTTGATCTGTCTGAAGTCTCCATAACGGTACCTCGTAAGACTTCACGAGAACTTGTAAGATTCCATCAACATAATAATAATAATAATAATAATAATAATAATAATAATAATAATAATAATAATAATAATAATTTTTTTTTTTTTTTTAATTTTTTTTTTATTGGAAGTACATATTTAAATACATGATTAGTTCAGTATGGAAACGAGTCCCACAAGCCACACAAGCGGCTTAGCTGTGGGGATAAAAAACATTGACAATTAATAAAAAATAACCCAGACTCCAGACTTTATAATATTGATATAAGTACAAGGGAAAAACAACAAAATACCTCGAACCAAAAAACATACAGAAAACTTGAACAAATAATAATACACTGCAAATGAAACTTAAAAATACTACGCATCCCACTTACATGCAATGTCTGTTTCATATAACAAAAACACTTTTAACTCATTCTTTACCCTACTTATTTGATCTATACTTCGTAAATATTTGGGAATTTTATTAAAAGTAAAAGGTACACTGTATTGCAAAGCTCTTTTCCCATACTTATTGTTGTAAGTTGGTATTTTCAAATACTCTGCCTCCCTGGCGCGAGTATTTGCATTATGACTAACAATAGTTTTAAACGAATTATCATAATAAAATTTAACTAATAATTTGTAAGTGAACAGTACATTTACAGGTAAAACATTACAATATCTATATAAATCATAAGTTGTGATACATGAACCATTTTTCTTATAAGGGGATATTAAACAAAACCATTCTATTTGCAGTGAAATAATATATTTTAAATTAATAATATAATAATAAAAACTCAATTCCAACAATATTGAATTAAATTTGTCAAAATTAGGTTATTGTAATAAACCAATTAAAATTCCGTTTTTTTTTTTTTACCCACATAAAAATTTATACTTTCTGTTGCCATATGGCTGTTTTATACAGTAGGAACGAGAGGGTTAACAGACGATTTGTTTGACTATAAAAAGTTCTATATAGTTTTACACACAGAATTTTGAACTGGAGGAATTGTGTGAAGCGCTGCGTAAAATTTATACTTGGTCAAATAATTTGGAAAATTAATAACAATTTCCAAAATCAGATGTTTTCAGGACGGGCCACCGATCGCCCTTAGAACTAGAAAACTCTAAAACGCTTGGCACTGACGGGGTTTGAACCATCGCCCATGCGTTATACGTGTGGTATCCCTGTCGGCCAACCTCAGCTCTTACTTGGTTACACAGCGAAGCACAGCGCTCATGTTCCGGTATCCAGCCTCACGTCTCCAGAGAAGTTGCCATTTATTTCTGGATTAGGTTCAGTCCTGGTTATACCCAGAAGCGTTGGGAAATTCACAATGGCCACACATGTATCTCAAAACGCGTCGCCTGAAGCTCAAATGGCTTTATAACCATTGGAAAACCGTTGGATATTTTTAAGAAAGAATGTTGTAATACCACCACCCACATTTAAAACAGCTGAGTCAGTAAAATACAGCGTGTTCTAAACACAAAGTTTAAAATACGTAGAATCACAATCGCCATTGATAGAAAGTTGTAAAAAGCTTGTGAGTGATCGAAATAGCACAGTGCTAGCACGCTGTAGGCAAGGCTATGAATAGGGACTGGTTGGCCCGACCAGGGACAATCGTGATTCCAAATTGAAGGATTTTCTCGTGTTTCCCTATTAAAAATGCAAAAACATTGATTGCGTCCTATACAATATCCGTTAAATAAAATAAAATAAATAAATTGTATTTAGAGTCTACCCACTCAGTTATATAACTGATTTTTAGTGGGGGACAGTAAATCAAAGTGACCAAGCCAACCCTGTAGGCCCCGGCGCAATCGACGAGTGAGCGATAACCAACCAAAGATCGATATTTTTAATTGGAAATATAGCAATCAGTGGTATGGACAGTGCGAACACTCGCGGATCAACGCCAGAATCAACAAGGCCGATTCAGAACAACTCTGAATTTATTATGTGCTTCGTTGCTAGGACGGCTCCAAAGTCACCGTTTACAAACTCCCAAGACATGAACTGATGGACTTAGTCCAAATCAGAAGTTAAAAAACTTCTGACTTTAGCGGGAATCGAATCCTGGACCTTCAGCATTGGAAGCAGATACGCTAACAACAAGACCAACGAGCCACACAACATTTCATTTCAAATTATCCTTACAGATTCCTTGCTATTACCGACAGCGTTATAGCTCATGCGTAATGTGCGCTATACGTGGTTCGACAAGTCACAGGTTCGATGAAAGTTTTTCTCGACATTTCTTATTCGATAACGTGAATAAGTCCTCTTAACATTTCCTTCACAACGACCCAAAAACCATTTAGCTATTCACCTAAACAGACATGCATTGTCACTGGACAAGTTTCCCATGAGAAAATAAATTACAAATTCATCACCTGAGGCAGGGCACGTTATCGTCGAGGAGATTTCCTATAAACATGAACTTGGTTCATTTGTGTGTGATAAATAGAGCTACCAGTGTAAACATTCTCGTATTGCGTTGTTGCAGATCAACCAAAAATATCTAACCGATATTAAGTGTGCGCCTTAAATTATCTTTAAAGTAAACTATCATAAACAGTGAAATGTTGACTAGAATTGAGATATTTCTACACAGTTTGAAGTGCTGCTTAGCAACATTTTCAGCAGAGACGTATAGCGTAGCGTCAGACAAATATGTCAATGTCTGCCGCACACTCCAATACAATAGAACCTAGTGTTATAGCTCCTGCTGGTGGCATTGTCGTTAGTTGAAAGACGGGAGGTAATAATCTTACTGATTTATAACGGGAAAGCGAATGTGAAACGTTTCGTACACTTCCTAGCAACATTGTGGATATGCGGAAAGAGGTGGCGACTGGCGACAAGATTAGCCGGGACAGCCCCGTTTTTTAAGTATGTCCCGGCGTCCCGAAAATTCAAAGCAAAGCACTCAATTTTGTCGTGTGTATACAGCTGAACACACCCGTGAAACCGTGCGATAAAGAAATTCACTTGCGTTCGAAAAAACTGTCGAGATGGTAGAGAACGTTTAGGTACTGGTAGCTCCAACCTTTCGATGGGCTAAAATTTGATTTTAGACTAACAATTCTTGTTTCGTTTTTGACAGACACACCCACGTACGTGAAATTTATGCCTAATTGACTGTGATTGTGAGTGTTGAAGCGTTGCAATGCCTCCCGACGGCCGTTGCAACAATGAGGTGGAATGAGAAGTGATTAACTCATTAAAGAGATTATACAATCTATGTAACACGGTCTAATTATACATCACACACGTAATATATCATATCCCGTACGTGTCTCACAAGGACTGGATCGACCTACTTTATACCGACTGACTTCCTCCACTTGGTCCCAACGCCTCCCAGTCGCGTCCCCAAGCTAAACTCACCCTCGTCAGAATACGCCCCCTACCATGTGGCAAGGGCGCAACCCTGACCACCCGCAACGCATCCCAGACTCCCATGTGTGGGTGGGGTGCATTGCAGCGTGTTAAATGGGCCTAGATATAGTTACATTTCGTTGACCTGGAATGTCAACTTTGGTCACAGTGCAGATACAAAACATACAAACCCAGTTGATCTTTGTGTAATTCTCAATTACAAGAAACCGGAGACAATGTAATACATTTCAGTAGAAAAATCACACGTAAAACAAATTACCAGGGTCACAAACACACTAGAAAATTGCGAATTTTCGAGCCACACTTCCTCGAGAAGAGGCGTACTGACTACTGACGAGTGACAACGTGTGTCTCCGCTCCTGTGGGTGTCGAGGGGTGCGTATCACTGTTGCGCGCGGTTGCATACCAAGGATTCTTTATTGTCTATAACAGCTCCACTAGAAAAGCATTTGGTTCGGTTGATTGTTGCTTATGTGAAGCCGAAGCGATGGAAACAAGAGGCGCATGCGCTCAGCGCTAAGGCACTCCACTCACTTTGATGTAGATAAAAATAGTAGGCTACGTGGGAGCGCCAGGAAAAGATTTTCAACTCGAAACTTATATTTGTCAATGTCGTATTATTACTGATGTAATAGACAATTAAAGTAAACGCGCACGGAATAATGACAATCTTTGTACTTAAAGATGGTATTGCAACTAAGGTAAAAACTACCATCAATTACCTCCAGTGACCAGAGTAAGAGATGGCACATTGTCAAATAAAACGTACACACGGTTTAAAATATTATTTGAAATTATTCGCTGTTAAATAAGTATGTATTTATATCTTAATTTCTCCCTACCAAAGCAACACTTCTAATTTTGTTTAAATAATTTCAATAAACTCTTGCTCATTTTATTTGTCTCGTCACAGAGAAGTTAGGTTCGAGTTTTGTGCTGAACCTCACATTCCTGCACTGCGTCTGTTACACGCTGTATATAATATGACTCCCGGAATTCTAGGTTAAAATTAAATTGTTTGTATAAATGTATGTGATCCAGTGACGTGCTTAGCGTAAGTTTAGTCAGATGATAGAATCCTTTCAGGGTTTTCTTTTAAACTAAAAAAAATTATTGTTGTTTAAGTTTTTAGGGGTTAAAGTTAAAAAAACATTTATCTATGGCATCTGGATCGTCGTCGGGGAACTTTCCCCTTCCCTTTGACTACCTCCCCGACGGCGACGACAATGACAACACGGATGGTGATGACACAGACGAAGACGACCACGACGTTGGGGAACCCCTGCCCTCCCCATACGCTTGTGGCTGGTTCTGACCAGCACAGGCCTGTCCACCCCTTGTCCCCCCGCGTCATCCCTTACGTCCCTCCCTTCGTCTCGATTAGCCAAGTTGCATAAATATGAGACGTTAAGCAATATCCAATCCAAAATCACTCATCAGTGCTGATAAAACTCCTGCTGTAAAGGAAAATTACCAATTCAAGAGATAAGAAGCAGTGGCCTTAGCAATATTATAACATAAATATCGTTTAACTGCGGAGTTAGATAATTTATTAACAATGGTTACATTAATACAAATTACGTTGTAAATAATATCAAAGACTATAATAACTTGTCAACAGAGATTAGAGAAATCAAATCGTTGGATGTGTTTAAGAGTGAACTTGGTAATTTCATTAAGAATTCGAGGGTGTAAAAATAAACATTGTATGTACCGTATAGAATAACCTGTATTGTTACTTTAAATTATAATTTGTAAATTTAATTGCTGATTGTTAATTTTTTCTTTTAATGCATAACATGTAAAAACAATCTGATATCTGTGTAAGAATTGTAATGCTGTCATGTTGTAAGCTGGTTATATGGAATGTTTCTTTGTTAATTTTAAGTATAAGGTATGCATGTTTGTGCAAGCTGATTTTAGATAATAAACACAGTTTTTTTATATGTTTATTACAAGTATATTGATGTTCTATTGTATCTAAGAAAGGGAAAAGCTCACTCGTAGCTACTTAATTTATTTAATAGAACACTAATCGTCACGAAAATTAAATCATAATTCCATTATTTATAATATCATGTTATTCCTGAAGAAGAATGCAACGTGAGCTTCAGAGGGTTCAACAAGACACGACATAAAATAGCTGTGAGATTAATATCTTCTCATGGCGTACTTTGTTGCTTCGTGAGTGAGGATGTGCAACCTGGGTTTCGAAGCCACGCCACCTTAGTTCTACTCCGGCCGTATGAAAAGATGTTACTGGAATTGTATATGTTGCCTTAACAGTCAGCAGCAAATAATTTAGGGTTGTTTCTATTTAACTCTGTTAAATAGATACTAGGAAACGCTCAGTTGGACGCGTTGATAAGCGAGCACGTGCTATAGCTAGACCCACATTGCACATTTTTTAAATTTTAAAATTTGCGACGTTCACTGTCCACGGGGCCATGTTTCCAATATTATTTATTGCCAAAGTATTTGGGTAAACCCGTGTGTAAACCTTTACTTTGTGAATAAAATCCACCGCCATCTAGAGGACCTTGACTCCTTGGGAAAACTATTTGTTGACAAATAATAGACTGCTTCCTCGAAAGTATTTTGATTACTTCTAGGTGGCAGTGCATTAGAAACTTCGCGCGTCTTTCGTTGCCATGGCAACGTTACTTTTGTTATAATGTAATTTCCATCTACACTACTTATCGGATCAAAATAAAATTAACATATTCGTGACCGGACGGACATTCTAAATGATTTGGCTATCTCAGATTTTGTCCCCGTTAAGTTTTAGAAAAAAACTTTCGATTAACTTTAATGTAACTTTTTAACTTTTTGAACGATTTTGCCACAAAACTAATGGCATTCAATCGAGAACGAAGCTTGCGGATGGTCAAAATTTCAACTCGATCCGAGCCTCCGTTCAAACGTTATGGCGAGACATACAAACAAACAAAAAAAAAAAACAAAAAAACAAAACAAACAAAAAAAAAACAAAACCAGTGACTAATTTTTCCGGCAGAGTCAAATGGAAACGCTCGCTTAATTAGACACGTCGTAGTTGACATTGTTTTTTTTAAATTGGTACACAGAGAAAAATATTTACAAAATTATTGCTGAATTCACAAAACGTTTTGCACCAGCAGCAAAACGTTTGCTATTATATGGACAAGAAAACATTTTGCTGAAAACACCAAACGAGTATTGCTAATATTTACAAAACATTATGCTACTTTAGGAAAATGGTTTTGCTGGGTTTACATAACGTTCTGCTGGCCAGCATAATGTTTTGCTGGAATTACCAAACGTTTCGCTGGGATAGCAGAATATTCTGCAGGTTAGCATAATGTTTTGCTGGGATTACAGAACGTTCCGCTGGGATTACAGAATATTCTGCCGGCCAGCATAATGTTTTGCTGGGACTACAGAACGGTTTGCTGGTCCAGCAGAAAGTTTTGCTGGAATTACAGAGCGTTTTGCTGGTTCAGTAAAACATACTGCTGTACCAGCATAATGTTCTGTAATCCCAGCAAAAACATTCTGCTGGCTTGGGACAAGATGTCGCTCGTTCGTGGCAAAAAACAAATTTATTAAAATAACACAATGTTATAAAAATATAATTATTTTCACCAAAAAATTCACACAGATACACGCGAGAGTTATTCAATATTAAGAAAACACACGACGGCATTGTTCCTTTTTTCCTCCGACAATGACAAATGGTTGTATAGTTTGCTTCAAAGTTTCTGTACTCTTGAGTCTTGCCGCCTTCCGTTGTTGTCTCGTTATCTGCAACGAAGTTGTAATTTTGTAATTAGCTATTTCTCTGAGTTTATCAGCACGGTACATATTAGGTATCATACATAATAATAATTGTACTATATAATCACATGTTGTATTATACATACCTTTATTATTTGCAACTACTTTGTTGTTAAACCTCACAGTCATAGGTAAGGTAACTGGCAAGTAAACGGCCATGCTTGATGCTCGGTGCTTCACTTTGCTATTTCTTCCTCGTGGCGTGCGCACTGTAAGCTATCTCGTCAAATCTCGCGCAGGTCTCGCGAGGTAGCTTGCAATACATATCGCAACATTCGAATCAGCCAAAACGTTCGGTAAATTTAGCATAATATTTTGCTGCAGGAGCAGAATGTTTCGCTAAGTACCAACTAGCAAAATATTCTGCTGTTTGCAGCGAAAATATCATGCTGGATTCTTTATTTTAGAGTTAGCAATAATTGTATTGCTGTTTCAGCATACCTGTTCTGTTAAATTCACCGAAAATATTGCTGGAACAGCAAAATAAAGTTAGCAATAATTGTTTGGTAAATATTTTCTCTGTGTACTTACAGTAGAGAGAGGCTTAACAAGCAAGTCGGCGAAGCATTGCATGTACCGGATTTACCGACCGAGGTGTGAGAATATGAATGAAGACATATTATTAATATAAACAATACTCCGCAATACCACCATGATGTCTGAAGCCACACGACGTCACACACGCTGTGCGAATGTTGAGGACACCGAATAATTTATACTATTATTTAAAAATAGGACATTTCCCGGTGGTCGTTTCTCATAGCGGTTTAAAATAAAAACTGAATCAAACCTACTTTTTAAAACTACGCTTGAATGTGGCTGGAACAACTTTCTTGTCGTTCTGGGGACATGACATTTTAAGTCAAGCATGAGCTTTCTGTCCATTTAAAAATAAATTTTCTATTTTATTGGATACATGTTACTAAATATTAAGTGGTAAAATATATTTCGTTTAAAAGTTCTCGATTCTTAAATACCCCATTATAGTTTACTGTTTAAAGGTGGGCTGTACTCAAGGGCCCCGAGAATCTTCTTAAGAATGGCAATGTAAAAACTATAATGCCGAAAAGCCCTATCCAAAACGGATAAGAACGCGCAAAACGACAGCGCGTGGAAGTTCTGGGGTGGCCGTCCGTGACGTCACCGCTCCCACTCGCCCAGCGGTCGCAGCCCGCGCGGACCTCATCCCCGTCTGACCTGCTGACTGTGCTAGCAGGGAACAACATCTTCCCTTTAGTAGATGTGTGGGGCGTTATAGGGTAGCAGTGCGAAGGACCATCCTTCTAATTCGATGTAAAACGTGTGTACTACTGTAGTTATTTTGAAGCGTTTTTTTAATTATTATTCTTATTGACCTAATGCCAGTCGGCAGTGTGTGATTTTGTGCTAAAACGTATTTTATTGGTTTTGTATTGCTAGATAACCCCATGATTTTTGAACAAGAACACGCGTCAATAGACTATATGTTGTGTATTCGGGTGCAGTAATCAGCCAGGAAAATCAGTGACGTCGATGGAAAGAAATTTAGTTTTCAGTTTCCACTTTGGAAAGATCGCCGACTCGTCATAAATCTTGCTTGAAGAAAATTAATTGCATGGGGTTTACACCTAGTAAATATTCAGTTGTTTTTGCTACCCACTTTACTGACGAAGACTTTGAAATATCATCTAATTTATAAAAAAAAAATCAGTTTGGCATGCCGCATATTAGGCTCAATTTCAAATCCCGTGTTAAAAATGGATTAAAAAACCGTCAAAAAAATTAAAAGGGGCAGATTCATCGTTTCAACGTGTCACAAAAAAGGGCCGAGTAGAAGAAAGATAGTGAGCGATGCTGTCACAAAAAGCGAGAGTTTGATACAGAGTTACAATGTTTTATTACTAGTATTGTAGTTGGTAGTTATTAGTATTGAACAGCCCGAGATAGAAATTCATGTCGGCAAAACTGTGTTGAACGAGAATTCCATCCAGGAAATAGGAATTAAAACGTGAATTAATCGGTTATGACTGTCGTTGAGGGACTATCGAAGATGACGCTCCTGTGGATAATGATAAAGATGTGTATGTATTTTCAGAGTGATCTTCCTCAAAGTGCTTTACTGAGGGAATAGTGTCATCTAGTTATGACGACTTATCATCTAGTGATGTCAACGTTCCTAGTTTCATTGTATCACTCATGCATTTCAAAGCAAATCAAAGCGTAACGCAAGACTGATACTCCAATTACATCTTCCCCATTTCCGTTTCCCCACCCCGCAGAAAGAGTTAGTAATGAAATCAACAATTTCATACACTGTAAAAACATGAGTGTATATATTAGTTTATTGTGCAATATATCTTTCAACTGTCCAAAATGATTGGTCACAGTTAATGGGGGTTAAGGGGTTGGGGCCTTTTCCCGTGAACAATTACCATTTTACACAATAAGACACCCAAAGCTATTTTCTGGAGTCTTCTGTACTGCGTCATAAACTTTCACCACGCGTCACTACGATAGTGTTTCGTGAGTGTGATGGCCGTTTTTCAACCCTATTATTTTGAGCCTCGACGTTCTGAAGAAGGGAGAATAAACCAAAAAAATCACTTATAGGCAGATGAGGAATATTGATTGGTGTAATTGGGGGGAGGCCTAATAACGTTGATAGACGAAACTAGTGGGTATTCACTGTATTGCTGTGATAGTAAAGTAATAAGGGAACATCGGGGCAGTGCTGACGTATCACAGAAAATATTATTTTTTGAAAATGTGGTGTTAAATCTTGATACACTGAACACAGCAAATCACTTATTAGCTTTGCATGCGCCTGATAGCCAATTAGTAATTCTAAAACGAATCATTAAATAATACAAATCGCTACGCTGCTTACCAAAAATTTGTTACTGGATGAATTCGGTCAACATTTGCAAAAAAAAAAGGTAGGTTATTGGGATATCCATCGTGTGCTGTGAACTGTATTCGCGGATTTAGTATTACTATTATTGGGGTAGTGAGTCCGGGCGAAAACACGGGCTTGAGCCATGCACGCATGGTGTGTAGTTGGCTGCAGCCAGCGACCCGGGCCGTCGAGGGGCTAAGGAGCGGTGGACGTAGGCACCCCCCCCCCTCCAACTTTGAGGCGGGGTAGCTCTCGAACGGCTCGTGCGTTTGAGCTCGGATTTTTTTACTGGGGTTATCGAAATCCCTGTCAAAAATTTGTTTAATACATAAAAAAGCGTGTTTGAAATTTACCCCACTTTAACTACAGCCCACCTTTAACATCGATCATGTTACTTATCATCATGTTTCTAATTTTATTAAAATATCGCTTGGTCTATAATTTAGTTGATCGATGTAAATAAACAAATAATGATTAATTCATAAAGTTAATAAATAAATATATCATGAAGATAATTTAGAACATGGGTACGTATGTGTAACATTGAACATATAATATCCAGATACTGATTAGGAATAAAGTTAACCAACATTCAAAATTGAAATAAGAAATACAAATTTAGTGGCATTGAATTGTTTTGGTTGTCAAATATTAACAACTAAATCACAAAAAATCATATTTAGAGATCTCATATCTATCTTCAATTACTGATTTCCCATGGGTGACCAATCCTGTCCAAGTTATCAACAAGTGAATAATTGCCAACCAGTGCATGATCGATATTTGAAATACATGACTGTTGGTTGACAGACAGCATAGTGTTTCCCAAGAGCAAATCTCATCCAATGAATTATCATAATTTAATATAAAAAGTCCTGCCTTTAGCATCACTCAACCAACTAATTTTAATTTAAAATCATTCGTTGGTTAAAACGTTTAGCCAATGGAAGTGTTATTTCGGACGTATTTGTAATCTTATAATATTCAAAGAGTATGTGTTTGTTAAAAGAATTTATATCAAAATGTATAATGTATACCGTCCATTTTGCCTTTAACATGCTTAGTTAGGTTTAAATTTGGTACATGAATAAATACACAAAATAAATCACTAGTATTTGATTCAATGTCTCAATGAATAAATTATTAAATGAAAATCCCAACGCATATCTATAACACGGTTTACATTTCACCGCTTTATCGGATTAGCACGGAAATAAAATCAATTCTCACGTTAACTAGTTTAATCTAGGTGTAAATCAACGTCTAGGCTGCCGGGGATATAAACGCAGGCTCATGCGATTATAAATGTGATCTATCTCGTAGTGATCACACTAAGCACGGATGAATGTAGGAATGTTTTTGCAAAGTGCTGAATGCTTAAGGACGTTGATGTGTCGAATTGCCGAATTAGTTTCAATCAAATCATTAGAAATGAGCCATATTCTTAGCTACAATACTAAAAATGTAGCGAATTGACCTTAAGGTTACGACATATTATGCAGGTGTAACGTGCAAGCATGTTGTAAAAATGTTTACTAACGTTGCTCACTTTTAGACAGGAAACGGTTATTTGTCGCTAGCTTCAAAATCTCAATGTGTATTAATAATATATTTACTATTAATAAAACTGTCATGTAGTAAAGCTGCATAATTATGTAGAGATAATTAAAACACCTTTAGTCTTGTTAGTGGTTTTGAAAAAGGATGATATATTATGTTTCAATATAGAAAACATTACTATTCTGAATAACACTTTAATTTAGCTCAAATATACACAAAAAATACATTTCTATTCATAGCCTGGAGCCGATGAGCATTATTATGTACATCATTCTAAACAAGAGGTCCATTAAATTATAAAGAGGCCAATGAATATAAATTTCGCTGTTTTTTAAAGAGAAATTGCAGCTATATCATGTAAATGTATGATTGTTTGAACTAGGAAAATACACACCCAAAGTACTGTGACGGACCGAACCTAACATGCAGACATTCTAGTGGGTTTTAACAAGTGGGTTCTCGGGGGAGTGGGTTCTTTGTCTGAGGAAGGGGTGACATGAATTGAAAAGTAGATAATTACTATAAAGAAATACAGGTTTATTCAACTCACCAGAGTGACGTGGACGGCGGTACACAACACAACATAATACGATTAAATATAATGACAGAAAAAAAATGATAATAATAGATAATAATAACACAATAAAAGACCAACACGCAGATGTTACGACGCGCTGGCTGTAGAACGAAAGGGGGGGGGGTGTTTGTTGATCAGCGTCGGGGGTTGAAGGTCGGCGTCGGATCTCGTCCACGCAGCTAAACAACCCTTCACCTCACACACTGACTTTACACGTCCACACTAGGTGACAATACAACTTATTCACACGTTCACTTCTCTAACTTTGTAACAACCACGAGAAGACCAGATGCACATCCGCTCTCAGCGATAGCCCGAATCTCTCTCCCCGTCTTCCACCACTGTTTTTCTGTCCTTCCTCAGGTCCGTTGGACCTCCTTCTTAGCCATTGGTTGGGTTTCAATATTCAAATGTTTTAACCAATAGCCAAGACGCATAAAATTACAAATTTCCCGAAATCCGTTGGGCTTGGAGGGCCGTTGCGTTCTCAAGACGCAACCCCCCAAACCAACAAAAATCTAGACAGGAAATTGATACACTGCCGCCATGTGTCCACGCACTCACTCTCTGCTAGCCTGTAACCGTCTCCAAAGCAATTAACTAAAAGAAACTATGTGAGGGGTGCGAAACAGGCCCTCACAGTACTTGAATTGTAGATTGCTTACCGCGAAATTCTGAAGGCCAATGGTTCGATTCCCAAAGGTTTTTAATAAAGTTAAACAAGTTTAAGTAAAACATTGTCACGTGAGAGATTCTAATGAAAAGTATAACCTTTCTACTCTTTTCAGTTGCATGACTCACAACAGTGGAAATGTGTTACTGATAAACAGAAGGAAGAGCTATTTGAAAAAAAAACAACGTCCATTAATCATTTCGTTCCCGAAACCTGCCAGAGAAAAAATAAAGTTAGCTTTAGAAAAAACTTATACTGCGACATATTTTGAGTTGGGTTTGTATGTGTGATATCTAACACATTTTAATAAAATTTTAATTTGCTTTAAAACATTAATTTAAAAGTACAACTTTCAAATGATAGTTTTAGTTAGAATGTATGTACTTATATAAGTACTGACTTCAACAAGCGATAGAAGCGGGAGTTATAAAATCATGTTTTGACATGAATTAATGTGCCTACGCGCTGCTTACAGATAATTCAAGCTAGAATATCGAAAACTAAGATGGAATTATGAATTAAAAATATTAAAGTATAACACATAAATAATTAGTGCTATCCATACATCAATACAGTTAAAGACCGTTAAGATACCTAGGAAAACGCTTTAAGTCCCGCCGCGTTGATGGATGAGCTTTTTTGTAAGTTTTTAGTTTGCGTAGGACCACTTTTTCTTTGCAAGTGCTTTTTGAATGCATTGTAGGTGATTGTTGTCAATTTTCTATTGTTACTTGTTAATTGTTATTATGAACCTCAAAAAACTCATATTAAAACCTTTATTCTTTGGATTCGGGCTAATTTTTTCAACTTTTTCTTTCAGAAAGCAATACATCACCATAAGAACGTTGTAGCCCCACTCGTTTGGTCAGAATCGGCCCAAATGTCACGAAAATATCGCACTAAAAATCGAAAAAGTACGATATTCATGAGAAATATTTCTTCGATTGTACCCAAAAACGATACACCTCTAAGTTCAGAGATTTCGAAGGTCCCCTCCAATTTTCATCAAGATCGGATATGCCGTTTGCCTGGTACCTCCCCCCCCCTAGAGAGTTAACTAACAGAAAAAAAAACAAAAAAAAACACCCAAGCAATTTTTTTTTTTTTGGGGGGGGGGGGGGGTCAGTGAAATTGAAGTCTTCACTTCGTTCATCCAATTACTTTTTCGTGCAGTCTATTATATGTTCTTACTATAAACCACATCCGCTCGGGTGTTGTAAAACTGTTCTTGATAGAAAACTAAAATATCATGCGGTATTGATATTGAATCTAGCCCCTCGGCCAAACCATGTGCAACCATATTTTATTTAAAACTTGACTCCCATAAATATTGGCAATGTGACGAATGTAAATGTTTACATTATACTGTTGGTTTACATTCAAGCACTTTCAATAATATTCAAGGAGGTTTGGAAGATTTCAAACAAGCAAAGCCACGAAGAAGGCGGTGTATACGAATTTTCATTAAAAAAGCGTTGCTCTTCTGTGGCGTAGGCTAATATAGTTCATGTTTACTGTGTTTTTGTGGAACGCGTCGAGCACACACGTATGGGTTGCTTGGTTTAGACCGAGCTATGGCTAGCTCGTTGAGACCAAGCTAAATATAGACGAAAAGAATTGCAGCCAGCCGTCTTAAGACTCGGTCGACATTTACAAGCGTGTCACCGTAGGCTAATGCGTAGGCCATATTATTCTAGTCGGAGAGGATTTCCATTGTCTAATATTGGACTCAATAAGGAACAAGTGACTGGTCTTAAAATAGTAGGCCTACCGTCCAGTGGGGTAAAACATGGGTAGTTCATCGTTTGTTTTTTTTTAGGTAAAACATGGAACAGTAAAGTAGAAAGTGAAAAGTAATACAGTTAAAAATTTGATTATATAACTAATAGGCCCCTACTAAGTTATATATGTTAGTTAGATATTAGTTTGTGTAGACTTACTTCCTTTCACTATTGTTAACCTCCTCGTGGCGAAAAACCAAAGTCCCAGTCGAAGATTTTATTTCACAGCACTTTTTTCCGCTCCTGTCTGAGGCTACACATTTGAAAGCTTCAACATACACAATATTGGAAACTTGTTTGGAATTTTTACTGTTAAGAACACTTAATCATAATTTTAGCTTTACATAAAACATAGAAATACGATACAATGACATTAATTGACAAATTAATACGCGCGAAATTGAAATAAACCTTGTGCTTTAAACTCGCTCATTTCCATTCCTTCGCAATGAATTATTAAGTATTGCCCCATGGGGATCTCCCTAGTCTATTTTCTCGGATCCTTCTACCAACTGTGAGCTTTATAGAAACTCTTAAGCCTGCGAAGAGAAAAATGTCATTTTGGCTCCTCAACCTATTTGGATTTTTGCCAACACAATCCTAGTTATCTTAGGTGTCGGATGGAGCAGCAGCGATCGAACAACATACATCCATCGCTCTTCCTCCTACCGATAGAGCGCTAGGAACCTCTACTGCCATGCCCGCTCTAAGGAAAACTTCCGAAAACTAGTGGCGGATCTACCTAAGGCGCTGTGTCAATGCGGCGCCACCGGTTAAAAGCATTTGTCTCCCAAACCAAATTGACGTCGTCAGGGTGCGAATCCCCCATGATATAGAAATATCGACGATAAATCTATTTATAAATATAAATAGTCATATTTCACTGTGGTAATTGTAAATGAATATATCCCACAAAACAATTTTAAAATTGAAGGTAAACATTAATGTGCAGCTAACATAGTGGAGAGAAAAGAGAAGCAGTTTGATTAAAGATAAGCCCACCTTGGTGTGATGAAAGTCTTAAAATAAAATTTTATTTCATGGTTTATAACGTTGTAAAACAACGCAGTGTAAACGGTGTGTAAATGGTGGTGTAAATGGTGTGTGTAAATGGTGGTTTCCGCGGTTATTTACTAAATTGTCCACAGTTATTGTAATTTTGATTATTTTTCACAGAAATTTGGTAATCATGCATGTTTGAAGAATTGTTGTTGTTGTTGTGTTGTTGTGTTGTATTATTTTCCCAAGTGTCTTAGATTAAAATTTCTAATTTTTTTTATATAAAATTCAATTTTTCCCAATTTTTAATGAGAAAATAATTTATGGAAGACAAAATATTTCACTTATCCAAATTCTGCTCAAGCACTCTTTTGATAATAATAATAGTGTATTAAACATGCAGTACAAATTTCAAAGGGATCGGTTGAATACTTTTCCTGGAAATGTACCATATACTTTAAAATGTGTAGTTAGCGGGAAATAAGCAATATCTAAAACAATGCGTAAAATCACTTACATGGGAGATTTTGAAACCTGCTGTGGTGTTAGTAAAGCCTGTAGCCTTAGAACCCCCCAGCCTCATAATCCTCTTACTGATCTGCATCTTTTGTAGCACATGCTCTAGTTCTTCTCTTTACCCTAGCCTCTTTGGTGCTGGCTTGCGTTCGCTTATATATATATATTTATTTATACATCTAATGTGTCATTTTCGACTTGTCAAGGTGCCTGACACCCTAGGTAAGACCAAAATTGTGATGGAAAGTTTTGTTTAAGCACTACTATATCTGATAAACATGTTTAAATTTGTTTTTGCAAACATTGTTTTTAAGTGGTGTAAAATGTTTCTTAGGAATAAAAATCCCCTCCCTGCTTTGTAAATAAAAAATAAATAAATAAGATTAAGAATTAGTCGTGCTAACTAACAAAACTCGTTTCCCAAATTCAATGTATTACAACAATGAGCAAAGTTACCTTTATGCACCACATTTACGTTTGTTCGTTTGTGTGAGGGAGGGTTAGGTTATTCACCCAGAAAGTTTGAAAATCCATGTGCCGGCAGCTCCACCATTAATGTAGGCTAGACTCCCACCATACTCGAGCTTGTTTCAGATTAATTAATTTGGGATGGGACTGGGGCAATAGGGTTAATTATGGACGTGGTGGGAAAATGAATACTGTTATAAAAAATGGTAGAAAA